>OX336390.1:422037995-422637995 GCA_946902985.2 Meconema thalassinum
ACATTTTTAATTACTACCCACCTCTCTCCACTCCTAATGCAAAATGAACATGTAAAACACAAATTGGAAAAAAACCATGTTTCCATATTGACAAATAGAAAAAAACCACATTAAACTAGAATTTTAAAAACTGTAAATGGGAATTTGGTAAATTGACAAATGTGAAAAAAAAAACAAATTGGAAAATCCATGTTTCTATATCATGAAATTGAAAAACTTTAAACTGACATTTTAAGAACCGTAAATGGGAAATTGTGAAATTGATAAATGTGTAAACAACAAAATGCAAAAATCCATGTTTCCAGATTATTAAATTGAAAAAACTTACAACTGACATTAAAAAAAACTGAAAATGGGAAATTGGAAAATTGACATGTGTAAACAACAAAATGAAAAAAAAATGTCCGGTTGGGGTAGTGATCATGTTGTGCAGTAACCTATAAAACTAGCATAAGAATAGTTGCATGACATGTAAACCACAAATTGTATAAAATCCATGTTTCCATATTGACAAATAAAAAAAAAACATTAAAATGAAATTAAAAAAACTGTAAATGTGAATTTGGTAAATTGACAAATGTGAAAACAACAAATTGGAAAATCCATGTTTCTATATCATGAAATTGAAAAACATTAAACTGACATTTTTGAACTGTAAATGGGAAATTGTGAAATTAATAAATGTGTAAACAACAAAATGCAAAATCCATGTTTCCATATTATGAAATTGAAAAATTGAAAACTGACATTAAAAAACACTGAAAATGGGAAATTGGAAAATTGACATATGTGTAAACAACAAAATAAAAAAATCCGTTTGGGGTAGTGATAATGTTGTACAGTAACCTGTAAGACTAGCATAAGGATAGTTGCATGTACCTTATATACTTTGTGTATGTGCATTAGCCTTTGGATTAGCTTAAGTTAGGTTTGATAAAGTTAGGTTTAATGAGGTTAGGTATGTGACCTTGTAGTTTACTCTTTTAGGAAAATGTAAAAAAGTAATATCTAAAAATCAAAAAATCTTTAATTTAAAATGTAAAAACTATATATATATATATGTAAAATTAAAACAAATCTAAAATGTTAAAATGTAAAATGTTAAAATGTAAAATATAAAATCTTTAAATGAGGTTTCTGTGGGTTATGACAACACGTTTATGATTTAGTCCATGTTGATGTGTGGTATCCAATTACTGCTGACTTTGCATGATCATCACCCATTGTCTTGATCAACACCTGGGGGGGGGGGGGTTCAAATTACTGCAGTGTTAGTTATAGCAATAGAACTGTGCGCTCTCTGCCATGTCAGCAACATGACACCGGAAGGAACACCTGTGTAATATCCAATGACTGCTAACTTTGTATAATCATCACCCATTGTCTTAATGAACACCTGGGGCTTCAAATTACTGCAGCGTTAATCATAGCAACAGAACTGTGCGCTCTCTGCCATGTCTGTAACATGACACAGGAAATAACAAGACGTCTTACTGTACGTACCATCTCCTCAGTTTTAACATCTTAAGAACAAGTATTATTCTCATTCAACTACAAATGACTCGTTAGAACACATCCATCCACCAAGTTAAATGCCTTGACCTGCTCTCAAATGGCATGTGCCTCGTGTACTAGGGTGTGTGCATTAGCCCTAACCTAACGTTACGTACGAACTAAACAGAATGTGAGTTGTTAGCTCTTATCATGCACGTGCACAGGTGAACACTTGTGTGTTAGGTCATATTACACATGAACTTATATTTTCTCACGTAAGTGCATTTCTCTGTTCCACAAGATACAAATTTGATTGCTGGATTGTATCCTGCACTGTTTATGCGATATAGCTTTGCTGGGTAGTTCTCTACATATAGCAATTTTACCACTACTCTACCTACGCCTTTTGCTCTTATGGCTTTCTTACAGTCTAGTGTGTGATAGACAGTATTAACTGTATATCAAACCCAGTTCACCTTTGTATTTGTAATCCAAGTAATAATTTGAAAAGTCACAAATGTAATCAGTTTTAAACGTTATCTCTGTTTTGTTTTGTTTAATATGTTTATGACATGCATATTAACCTGAAATCGAACCCTCTGGTGAAAGGCTAACAGCTTAACCACTGCACCACCATGCCCTTGTTTCTTAGTTCGACTCGTTCTAGGCCTCAGACCTGGAAATCGAGTTAAGACTATCAATACAAGAGCTAAAAGTGCTTACCACTGCAACACAAAAATAAATAAATAAATAAATGGATAGCTGGTAACATTAGACAACCGGAAATGATTATATTTCTGTTAGCAATGCATTTCGTCATCAGCCTACTGTCTGAGCACTGACAGCAACACAGTTTAGTTTAGAACAAGCGAGTGTGTGTGTGTATTGATTATTAGCCTCAAGTATTTAAAGCTTGTTGTGTGTAGCGATCATTTTGTCTCGGTAACCACTGAGCATTTTTGTGTTTTAGCTATCCTCTTTAAACAATCAAATAAAGATAGTCTACTCTTAATTCTTGATAAATCAGAGTTTGAGTACACCGTTTCTCATTTATTAACCCATACCTGCAACCTATACTCTCTCTATACTGCAGTTCGATCTGAAAACAAGTTTCAATGGTAAAATACTTGTCAGTCACTATACAAGTAGCCTACACTAATTCTTTCTCTACCTAGCTATGTTTCATCACACATGGTAAACATCTCACATGTTCGTACCCGATTATTAGTTTATAAAATCTCAGGTCAATGACCTTGATGTATTGGGTATTTTTGGTAAATGCATTGGCCATGGGAAAGGGTTGACCATTATAAGTCCTATGACACCTCACATGTTAATATTCAATTATTAGTTTATAAAATCTTATGTCAATGACCTTGCTGTTTTGAATCTTTTGGGTAAATTCGTTGGTCATGGAAAAGGGTTGACCATCCTGAGTCCCATGACACCTCACTTGACCCTCTCTGATTATTAGTTAGCGAGATATTAACAAAAGTGTAGTTAGGCCCTTTAAAAAAATACATTCAAAAACAAAATGTCACCTCAAGTCCAACGACCTCTAATACAAGTCCCATAGCCTTATTGGTTCATGAAATGTTAAAAAGCTAATTACCTATTAGTTTTGGATCTTTTGGTAATTTAAAAAAAATAACTCATCTATAAATCTGTATTCAAAAAGCCCGCCCTCTTACAAAAACCCCAAGTGCACATGCGTAAAAACAAAAACAAAAACAAACATGTTAATTCATACTAGCGATCGGCTCTTAGCTTGCGTATCATGTGGAACAACGTTTAATTTCATTATAGCATTAGGGGTCATGAGCCAGTCAAAAGGAACCGGTCTAAAGGGATTAGTCAAAAAAGGACCCGTCAACAAGGACCCGTCAACAATGACCCGTTCACAGGGACCCGTCCACAGGGAGTCGTCCACAAGGACCCGTCCACAGGGGCCTGCGTGTGCGTGCGGGGGAACATACGATTACATCGGCAAATCATCTCATCTAGTTTCAAATTTAGCCACTACGGCGCGTGCAACACACAGGAAGTGCGTGGGAACATACGATTACGTCAGCGAAACATGAACTCACTTGTCTGTTGTATGACTATCAGTTTAGTAGTGGCATCATGCAGCAAAGGCGTTTACTTACACACAATCCATCATTATGGTAAGCTTTTTTTTCTTATCATTATGGAAATCTCCTTATTAGAATAAAATGTTATAGTGGTTCTGGTCACTTATAGCTAAACTGTAATAGATATGATTTTTTTTGTTTCTTTATAGGCTACTACAATAAATATTCTCAATGCTATGGGGGTAGAACTGTTGATTAGAGAGAAAAAAAAAGCTCACTGAATCTTTTCCGTATCATTAATATTCAAAAAGTGGACACAAATGTATGGTGAACGTGTATTGTGTGTTAGTGAAAATTTTCAGACATTCCTTTCTACACGTTTTAATGATATATGTCAGAAAAGTGTGCTCGAGGATCTAAATCGTGGTGGACATTCTCTATATCTAATTTATGAGGGTATAAAAACAATAAATGTATTGTACATTCTGACTTTGAAGTTAGGTTAGGTTAGGTTAGGTTAGGTAAGGTGGGATTTAGTTAGGTTAGGTAAGGTTAGGTTAGGTTAGGTTAGGTTAGGTTAGGTGAAGTTGGGCTAGGCAGAATGGCTTCGGTATGAATCAAAAGCCAGCTCCTGTTAGTTTTGCCTCACAAGGTTGAGTGTACCCCATTCCAACCCTCAGCCTAGAATTAAATTTCTTGACAGAGCCAGTACTTGAACCCGAGTCTCCACAGTAACAGCCAAGAATGCTAGCCATTACAACACCAAGAAGTGGGCAATATAAGAGTGGTCTTGATTGTGCATGATTAATCAATAATTACCTAATAATAATAATAATAATAATAAATATAATAAATATTCCATTTAGCAACTACACGGCCGACCTCCCCCTGTGACGTCATTCACGGTCTCAGAGTATGGCGGCCATCTTGCGCATTAGCCCCTGTTCCAGCTCTGACTGACCCCTCCATAAGAATAACATAGGGCTGGTTGCGCGCGGCCGCCATCTTGCGCATTAGCCCCTGTGCCAGCTTCGGCTTATATTTCCTACTGATACCGATCAACGTGACTTTGCAAACTTCTTGATACAAATTGGTAAATGCGAATACCCTCACGTCGATGGAGAAAATTCAGAAATTGTCCCACGCTGAAAAATATTTCACGCTTTTCAAAAATAGCGATTTTAGCACCTAACAAGTAGTTCCGTGAAGAACTATACAGCCTATTTTCATATATCCTACTTACGTTAATTGCCACTATCAACATACACAATTTCAGTTTGATTGCTGTAATAGATTCGTAGATATTGAGAACCGACTAAATATTTCGGATGGTCGCCATGTTGGATTTTATATATGTGGGTCCTAGAGTTATGTACTGTTACATGCAGATTATTGTGAACGTGTAGTATTCAAACTTCAATCGCATAATTAGGACACAAGAAAAAACAAAGAGATTTAAAAAAATTTCACAGCTGCCATCTTGTGGTTATGGAAACAATTGAAATAAATTAGATGCCAGTGGATTAACATTCGGATAAAGATTTACTGTACCAAGTTTCACTGCACGCGGATGGTTAAATTGCGAGAAACGTCCATGTGAATATTTATAATTCGCGTCACCGCCATGTTGGATTTGTGATCACCAGGTTATTTAAAGTCCTATAGGTGAACTTAAGTTCATAGCCCCTATGAATATAAAAAATGCAGTTTGATTGCTAAAATAGATTCGTAGATATTCAGTATCGTCTAAATATTTCGGATGGTCGCCATGTTGGATTGTTAAATGTATAGGCCATAGAGTCATGTACCATTAAAGGAAAATTATTGCGTAGGTTCATTATTCAAACTTTCACTTCGATCGCATGACTACATCACAAGAAATAAAAACTTAATTTTAAAATTCGCACTGCCGCCATCTTGAGGTTATGTAAACAATTGAACTAAATTAGATACCAGTGGATTACAATGTGTATAAATATTTCCTGTACCAGGTTTCAGTGCGCTTGGAACATTAAATCGCGAGAAAGGTCTATTTAAGATGTTCAAATTCGCATGGCCGCCATGTTCGTTTTGTAGTTAAGTGGTTTTTGAAAATCTTATAGATGGACTTCCAGTAGTGCCCTTTATCTCCGTACAAAATTTTAGGGAGATACCGCTAATAGTTTCAGAGATATAGAATGCCGGTGAAATATTTCGCACATCCGCCATCTTGTGATTATGTAAACAATTGAACGAAGTTAGATGTCGGTGCATTACAATGTATATAAACATATACTGTACCAAGTTTCATTGCGTTTGGTTGGTCAAATCGCGAGAAACGTCTATTTAAAAGTCGCAAATTCGCTTGGCCGCCATGTTGGTTTTGTAGTTACCAGGTTTTCAAAAGTCACATAAGTGAACTTATAGTAGTTCCCTCTATCACCATAGAAAATGTCAGGGTAATATCGGTAATAGTTTCGGAGATATTGGATGCTGGTGAAATATTTCGCACAGCCGCCATGTTGGATTGGTGAGTCGTAACAAAATTTGAAGGGCACGGTCGAGGTCGCCGGGAATAGTGGTATGAACTTTCCGAGTTTCATTGAAATCGCTCCTGCCGTTTAGATTTTATTAGGGGGGGACCCACACACGAATCACACACACACACGCGCACACACACACGGACAAAAGGTGATCTCATAAGCCTATTTTTTCAAAATTGAAAATAGGCTAAAAATGAACATTGGAAAGAAATCAATGACAACGTTTTAGAGCTAATCACAGGATCATCGAGAACTTACATCAGTGTGAATAATTTGATTACCGGTACTGAAGATGAGAGTGATCTTCTACAATTCCCAATAGAATTTTTAGACTACATAGGCATATCTGGATTGCCACCTCATATCCTTCGACTAAAAGAAGGTTCAATTGTGATTTTGTTGAGAAATATTAATGTTACCCAAGGTCTGTTGAACGGTACTAGACTGTTGGTTTGGAAGATGCATGACAATTGCTTACACCTGAAAATTATTACTGGCGTAAATGTTGGAAACAATGACCTACTCCCTCGCGTTGACCTTACGCCATCAGTTACTTCTATGCCATTTTCCTTCAAAAGGAAGCAGTTTCCAGTACGTTTTGCTTTTTGTATAACTATCAATAAAGCTCAAGGTCAAACACTAGATCAAGTAGGCATTTATTTACCTCAACCGGTGTTTAGCCACGGACAACTGTATGTCGCACTATCGCGAGCAAAGTCCTTTCATGACGTCAAAGTTCAAATAGAACCAAAAGGCAAGCGAACAGCAAATGTCGAATGGAAGGAAGTACTATTAGAATTTTGAAACGAATGTTGCGGAAGAGCACAGACCTCAGCAAACGGGGCACAGATTAAATAACAATTATACAAGGACGTCCGCATCCCTAATACGATAACTGTCCTGTGGTAATGGTAAAAAAATACTATTGTCCTACATCGGTAATTACTATCCTACATCCTGTTATTTCATTCTCTCAGTTCTATAACAAAGGTATACTCAATCAAATTTACAGCTTAATAAATATTAATCCCTTCTGTGTGAGTTATCGTTTCATTTCTTATCAATCGCCTTTACCTACTATTCTATCTGTAGGGGTGGAGACGATAGCTGTCTTTACAGAGATCTGCAAATTATTAGATTCGATGTCAGTTTTCCAAAATTGCATTTTTACTTTTCACGGTTCAATGCACTAAGTATGTTTACAAGGCGATGAAATTACTTCAAATGTTTAACCAAGACTCCTAATTATATTTTCATTTGAAAAACTCAAATTAAAATGATTTTTTATAATTTCCACTAACAGAGGAGCTTTGCAAATGCAAAATGCCACACGTTTCGTTTTTATTACTTCACTCTACTTTACGTGTGAATTTAGAGCGGAGGGATTTGCGGTCTTTTAACTGATGAACGCTATTGATCTATTCAAAGATTCATGAACTATGCATTGAAATAACCTGACTTGAATTCTAAAGTCAATGAAAAATAAAATGAACCCAGCTCAGATATCCCTCGGGATCCAATACCGTAATCTGAAAGTTTCCAGACGCAATTCCTTATGGAAAAAGGTATAATTCCACTCATCTTTAATTTAAATTTATACCATTGTTCATAAGTATACAAAACACCACATTGTACCACTGTAGCCTTAAATTGTGTGGATATCTCTTATCTACTTAGTATAAAACAAAGTTCCCAATTCTTGGATGTAACGGGTAATCACGAGAGCAACTTGATGGATTTTGATGCGGTTTTCACCGTTCTGTAAAGGATTTCTCGATGAAGGATTAGGTAGAAAAACATTTATTTATGACCAAAAGAAGCCGAGCATTTACGATTTCAGTGAATTGAGTTGAAGAAAAACCTAACGTCCATGTGTCTTAAGCTTACACTGGGTAAACCGTTATAAATATCGATATTCTCTGAGAATTGTTCAGAATGAAAAGTTCGGCAAGAAAGTCCGCGACAGCTCCCACATCGACCACTGTAAGTGTTTTTACGTTTTCATTTCTTCCAGCAATCTCCATTCAGTGGAAATTAAAATTACTAGCTTCAGAGTGAGGTTACGAGCTTGCGAGCGACCTATCACCCTAGCTTCAGCCAGCATCAAACTGTCGAGTCGTGTCGTGTTAATTCTTCAGAGAAGAGTATAACTTGTGTGTTTGGAGTTAGCTGTTACCTCAGCTTTTCAGAATTGCGTCTGGAACCTGACGTCCGAGCGCCTTTTAGGCTTACGCAGGGTAAATAGTGGGACACACACACAGAGGACAGGCAGACATCCACACATTTGATCTCATAAGTCTACTTCATCATTTACCCAAAAGCGACCGTACCTTAAATGTCTGTTCTGGTCACTAGCATGAAGACATGCAAATATCATATGGACAGAAGTGCTGTAGGATTGTTGAAGTGAATGCTGCGGAGCAGCACGGGTCTTCTAGGTATTATTAATATTATTATTATAATATCCAATTCAATGGTGCTCGGGTACTTGGTATGGCATGAGGGAGGTGCTCACAGATTTACACTAGTTTAATCCTTGCCATAATCGCACAGTGATTTCTGGTTATTTTGACATCGTGTGATGTGATATACAGTATGTCACAGAACTGGTCACATAACGAGCACACGCTGAATTCATTTGGGGCGTGGTAGGACATGTTTTAACATATTTTATGTGGTACCCATGCACTGCTAACTTTATCATCACATGTCTTAGTTTCTGATTGACGTTGGTGCAGTTCCGGTTGATCATGGCATCCGTGCTGTAAAATTCTAGCGGGAGGTCTTATCTCTTCTCCCTTCTCTCTGTTAGGAGCACTTCAGCATTTTTTGAGGATGGAAGCTGTAATTTTGTCCTAATTTCTTCGACGAGGAAGGGTTCCCGTGCTAATTCATATGTTAGGCGGGAACGCGTGTATTTTGAGATGCCCATTAAGGTTTTCAGGAATTGGGCTTTAACTGTTTCGATGGTGGCCAGATCTCTCATCTCCGAAAAGGTGCGAAATCGAATTTAAACAACAATAACTAACAACTGAAGCTTGTAGTTTTACGTGACCGTTAATCTCGCAATTAAGGGTAGATGACGTCGTAGTTCCGCCCCTTAAAACAACAGTAACTAACTAACTAACTAATCTCGCAATTATGATCCACAGGATCTTCTATCGACGTGGAATCCAAACTTCACGACGTGATATTTCACTTCGAAAATCCCATATGCGTTAACCAGGAATCAAACCGGTCTGCCTTGGTGATAGACAAGTACCCCACTAGGCTATCATGTCATGAACAACAACAAGAACAATTTGATCACAGAGGCATATAGACTGAACGCTGAAAGATCTAGCAGTCTATAACGAAAACGAACAAATGTTGTTCCTTATGAAACACTGGTGTATTTATTTTTCTGGTATAGGCGCACGTTTCAGACATTTCCCGTGTACAAATAGTTCACTAAAACCGAGTAGAAATGTTTCATTAACACCCCACATTCATTCATGTCCGCTTCGTTGCGTAGAGGCTAGCTCTCGGCTGTCACCGCGGAGGCCCGGGTTCGATTCCGGGCTCTGCAAAGAAATTTAATTCAGGTCTGAGGCCTGGAGTGGGATACACTTATCCTTATGAGGCAAAACTGAGAGGAGGTGGGTTCAATTCCTGCCTCGGGTTTCCGTGGTTTTCCCACTTCTACTCCAGAAAAATGCCGGGATTGTTCATAACTTAAGGCCACAGCTGACTCCTCCCCAATCCTTACCTGAATTACAAATACACACACTAGTATAGCCAACACAATAACTCAGTTCATCAGACAAATTCCACACACACACACACAAGTACACGGGGCTACATGACCACAATGTCGCAAAGACCCTAAATGAATCATCAACAACATCATTCATTCATTTTCATTCATTCCTTCGTTAGGGACAGATGACCTCGCTACTACGCCTCTTAAAACATCATCATTCGTTCGTTGAATTTCACAAAGTTTGCTACTTGAATGGTCTGAACTTGGAGGTGGACTAATTTAAAAAAATTATTTGAATACGAAGAGAGGGATTAAAAATGGTTCCAGCCGGAGATGTGTTTTAATGGCCTGTCGACGATGCTGTCTTTGAAGTGGGAGTCAGCTGTTTAACAGCAACAGAGATTACAGTGGAAGCCAACTATTTACAGAGACATTAATTGATGTCTTAGAACGTTCTCTTACAGCAAAATGGAGGTCACATCGCCGGAAAGTGAGACCATGCGGAAAGACAGAAAACCGATATAATTTTACTGAGGCTATTGCCCGTAAATGAGACGTCATTTCAAACGTTTTCAGGGCAATTATAAGCTCCTAAACACCGCTACACACACACACACCTGTGTTAGACGTTGATATGAAAACACAATTTCTTGAGTGCTATTCTGCTCGGTTTTGTTGTTATCTCATTCACAGGGTATAATTTCAACTTCTCCGTGCGCAGGCTGACTGCGTGGCTCAGCGGTAACGTTCTCGCTTGCTGTTACCAAGGTTGCTGGATCGAATCCTGGCGCAGTGAGCTGGCATTTGAGGGTGCGCAAATGTGAGGGAGCCGTGTCAGTAGATTTAGTGGCACGTTAAAGATTCCCTTTGGGGCGAAATTCCGACATCCCAGCGTCTCTAAAAGCCTCAGTAGTTAAAAGGGACGTAAAACAAATAACATTATTATTATCTCCGTGCACATGGGTGGCAGCGTGCAGCCTGTCTGTGTGTACAGGTAGGATTGGGAAGAAGGTGGCCGGTGCCTGAAGTTAGGACTCAGGATACAATACCAGCTAAGTTTACATAACCTTGTTCCACTCTAGTGTATTGTATCAATGTGTATTCACCAAATTGACAAGCTGACCAAATTATAATAGGCCACCGGTTCAAATGGGAACGGTGAGATTAGAATAATAAATAGCACAATAGTGTAGATAACATAATTCCTGGAGTTTGTCACAATAACAATTCAATAGATCACACGTTAACATACTTAAAACTACATTAATAATTACACAACTATAGAAGTGAGCAACTACATCTGTGAATAAGACTGACACGTTACACAAGTCTTTACAAACTTCTGTAATCTAAATATTGTAAGAGAAAAACATTCTGAGAAAGATCTACGGGCCAGTTCGGAAAGAGGTAATATGGATAAAGAGACCGACAATAGAACTGTACAAACAGACAGATACGATTACAAACAACATACGGAAAAAAGGGCAAAATGTTATGGACATATACATAGGATGACCGAAGACAGACTGACCAAGAACATTTTTAATATACAGTAGCCTCTCACAAATCCGGACCTCAAAAATCCGGACTCCGGCAAATCCGGACCGCTCAAAAAATATTTTTTGTAATACAAAATCAGTAAAATGTAGGTAACGTGATGCTTAAGCGCCTTCAATTTCTCCGCGACCATTGCGCATTACAAGAATGACGTCTTTTCTATTCTACTGGCTGTGCGGCACGGCGGGAGGCACAGTACTTAGTTGACCGCGCTCACTCTCTCTGTGCAGACGTTATTTTCGGTGGCTACCTCGTGTTGTGTCGGTGCTCTGTGTTTCTCGCGTCTTGTTTTTAAGTACTGTAAGATGAGTAACAAACGAAAGCAAGTGTGTGTGTCAGTGGAAGAAAAACTCCGTGCTATAAAGAGGATTGATGCTGGAGAATCGGCGAAAAAAATCGCTCTAGAGTTAGGAGTAGGAACAAGTACAGTTTCAGATTGGAAGAAGAATCGCGGACAGATAGAAAAATGGTGTTCCTCTCAATCCAGTGGAAGTGCGATTAAAATTAGAAAAAGCATGCATAAAGGCAAACATGTAGAAGTTGAAGAAGCATTGTTCTTGTGGCATGAACATTTAAGAGGTAAAGGGGTTCCTATTACGGGGCCTATGCTTCAAGAAAAGGCGTTGCATTTCAAAAAAGAAATTGAAGGTGAAGATGGTGAGTTTACAGCAAGTGAAGGTTGGCTTGATCGTTGGAAGAAACGATTTGGTGTTCGTAAACTGTCAATAAGTGGGGAGGCATTATCAGCCAACAAAGATGCTGTTCCTGAATTCAAGCATGTGTAAGTTTGTTTTTACACACTGTTTCTGATGATTTATTTTCATTTATTTTGCATACTGTAGTACTGTAATGTAAATTCTTAAGTCTTATTAAAGTTGTTCAATACTATTAACCATCTATTTTTTCTACCCCTGTGTTCAGTTAATTGCAGTTCAGAACTGTTTTATGCGAGTAACAATAAAGTACACATATCGGCACGGAGTGGCGGCGATCGCGGCACGCAAACCACTGCCGCGACCGACGTCACTCTGTCTCCGGGAAATCCGGATTTTTCGGAATCCGGATCGGCCGTCCGCCACATTGGTCCGGATTTTCGAGAGTCTACTGTAGTTACGAATAGTACTTTGAAATCTAATTGGGTAAAGGAAACCGTGGAAGACCTCAAGAAACTAAACATCTCTACAGAAGACATGGCGGACAGAAGCACATACAAAGAAAAACGTAGACAACAGAAGTTTGAGCAAACCTCCAAAGAGAGACAACCAGAAGAGAGAAAGAGGAGGCATAGTGCGTATATGAGAGTTTTTTGGGAAAAAAGAAGAAAGGGACAGAATAAAACATGAAAATTGATTGTGTTGTAACGCTCTCCTTATGGGGAATTAACGAATAAATAAATAAAATAGTTGTGCATAAGTGTTATACATAAACATCGTACATTATTTCAGCCTATGTGAGCAGAATCTGATGATGATCGCTTGACGATCGAAACATGTCATCCCTCGCCCCATTTTTGTACATAAAAGCGTGTTATTTTGTGATACATATCTTATGTAATATTTATTTCAGGTTAGGGTATGTAAATACTTGTTTTCCCGCCAAAGGTAATTGAAGGGTACAGGGAAAGAAAGAGCTAAGTCCATTTGTTAAAATTTGTATACATTTATGTAAATGAGAGGTTCCTTACAGGTCCTAAACGATACCTAAGGTGGTTTTAGAAAAAGGAAACAGTCCATTGGAAAAGATGGGGACATAAGTTTATCTTCCTACCCACATAATCTTCTTTTTTCACTCCAGATGCAAGTTAAAACTGTTTTAAAATTATATTGCTGGTACGAGAGAAAACAAACATGTTTTATATGATTAAAAATAAATTTGGTAAACAGAGTTACTCTCTTTAAAAGCAATTTACTGAACATCATAAAATTGTGTCTTATTCCCTTCATTCTCTGTGCCCTTCAATTGGATACAATTTGTGTTGACTGACTGGAAAGCTTTCTTTATTAGGTATAATTCCGGAATTCGCCCGGAGTAGAAGTATGGAACCACGGAAAACTACTTAGTTGGTGACTAAGATGGGAATCGAACCCAGAACACTTCAGTTGCTTTAGATGTTGTTGCCAATCATGTGGTTAGACCGAAGGGTAACCTGGAGACATCAGTTTAATTCGAGTCTCATTCAAAATTTAAAATCTGGTGAGCAGTTTCGAACGGGTTGCAATCAGTTCTATGAGGACAGACGAGTAGCTAGTTAATTTGAGAGCACTCCATGTCCTAAAACCAAGATAACGTGCAACGTGACAATGGGAAGTAGAAACTGATGATGCAGTAGTACCAGGCCTCGGCAGTCCTTCTCACCTGGCAACTGGAAACACTACGGAGCCATAGAAGGAATATTAGTTTTGAAGGTCACGTAATTTTATTCCAGAAAATATTCTATGCTGCGGGCATTGAGCCCAGGTGTACAAAACAAGGCTCATCCCCCGAGGCTTGAGACAGCCCAACTGATGACACTGGGATAGCGAAACTAGCGCTGCGTCCCATATTTGTAACACATCGTCGTATTTCTTTGCAAGGGAAGTTAAGGGGATACGAAAAGGTTAAAATTGTCAAAATCAACATTTTTAATTTGTTTTATATTTTATGAATCTCTGAAATCTGTCCTTTGAAATGATGTGTAGTACATTATCCATTAGAAATTGCCATAATTCACACTTGGGCTAACAATGAGATAATAATCATGTGTGGAAAGTTTTAACTGCTGTTTTCTCAGTTCCATTTTTTTAAATAAAAGTTTCTTTTTATAGGCGTCTATTTATCACAGAGCTGTGAAATTTTCACTATAAATTTGTCTCATAGTGGTTAATAATTTAATTGAGAAGTTTCCTTGTTTTAAGTAAAACTGTTTTGATCTTAGCTGGTTTTGTTTAAGAAAAAGTACTTTTTTACATACATCGAGTTGAGCCTCTATGGACTGCGTGGTAACAACCAACTTAACTTTAGTGTCTAGGTCTTGCTCTTGTTCCGGCTTTGACTTCCTGCCAGTATCTTCTGACCCCAGCGACGAGTGCCTGTTTATGTTCTTCGGATAAAGGTCCTCTCCGTGTTCCGGAAGTTGATACCATTTTAAAACCTTGGTAGTTGTTCACCAATCTTCTAAATGTGTTCCTGTCAGGAATTTCTCGGTCTAGAATACCAATTTGCCTGAGATTTTTTTCGGATTCCTCGAACCTTCTCGGCCTTGTTGCCTTAGACTTGATGAAACTCCATATTCTTTTGGTTAATCGATCATCAGTCATCCTCAAAAGGTGACCGTAAAATAGTAGCCGTCTCCTCTTAATTGATGCTGTGATAGGGTCTATGTTGTTGTACAAGTCCTCTTTTGCTCTCATTCACCTCTGTCCATCAACCCATCTATTACCTGGGAGTTTTCTTAATATCCTACGCTCTCTTTTTTCAGTTGGTCGGCTTGACCTTTAGTATTCATGGTTAATGTTTCGGACGCATATAATCCCTGCCAACCGCGATCGCGCTGTTCAAACTGAAAGTTGCTCCGATTGCAACGTACGGAATACAAATAACATGGCCCTACCTGACGGCAAACAACCTTAGGAAAATAGAAAGCATTAAAGCCAGATTCCTAAAACGAGCCCTCTCGATCTCTAAATTCACAAGGAACAGCTACGCGTATAAAATAGCACGAGAGTCATTCTTCATAGAGGACATAAAACTCTGTTTCGGATTACCGGAAACACACGCATACAAAACAGTCATCAAGGAAAGACAGAACAAAGCCAACGATGTCCCAGAGCAAATAATGGACACAGAAGCGATGAAAACAGAAGCCTGGAAGGGACCGAACTATGAGCTTCGCCATCTGTACACAAGATTCGCCGCCCACGGGTTCCATGGGAAGATATGTCGGAACATAACATACCACGAACCGGAGAACGACTGCGTCTGTGAATTGTGCAACAAACCATGCCCCAAGTATCACTTGCTGAAATGTGGAAACAGAACCCAGCCGCTAAACACGCTAACAAAAGACTGGTGAAAAACAGAAGTAAATATGTAAACAAATGTTTGTAAATTAATGTACACATTGTGTTTAATAAATTATTTAAATAGGTAGCCTGCCAAAATATTGCACTTCTCGGGCGAGTAATAAATCGAACTTCATCAAATCTCCCAGATATGCACCAAGCATCTATCATCAACCCAATCTGCTACAACTGGGTGAAACTTCGCAATATGCACAGGAGAATCCTACGAGATTTGCTGGAGTTTAGTTATGGAGCTACTGTGTAATTAAATAATTCAACGTATCCCAAGGCAAGAACACGTATCCTCAGTGGTATGCACCATTAAGACGCTAGATACTGTTGCTCATGTAGCAGTAGATTAGTGCGTGTTTGTCGCGCAATGGATGAAGCTTACTGTAAGCTGAGATGTGTGCGCTTAAGAGAACACTGTTTATATTCCACACTTTACGTTTGCTTAGTCTTAGCGCACCCACACAAGGCTTACCTATCGAGTTGAAATACAATGGAAAACGGCTAAAACGACCTGGGGAAATATATTCACCTTCAAATTCTTAAATAAATGTTCCAAACCAAGAGAGGCATGTTTTAGGTAGATTTCATTGCAATGTGTACCATGTTGCGACTTCTGGAAAACTTCCACATATCTTCGCGTTTCACATCACCCCCAACCCCAAAACCACCGTCAGTTCAAAAGTTTATATATAATTTATGTATGTATGTATGTACGTACGTATGTATGTATGTATGTATGTATGTATCAATGTATTTATCTATAGATCTATATCACTTCCTTGTGGACACGACAACTACCGCTATTTTCACCAATCATTTCAAATTTATACATAATACTAGCAGAAGTACCCATTCTTCGAACGGTCTTCGGTATTAATAACCAGACGTTATCAATTGAGCTACTGTTGCAATGGTTAGGGGCTTGGAACCTGTTTGTAGACAAAGAAAAATGGTTAGTTAAAATGTTCTCTCAAACTAAATTTACCTAACGTGTTCTTCCTGACCTGAAAATAAAATTGAAAACCTCGTAGACGAATCGCAATACACGTCACATACAAACTGACCCTCACCGTTGTGTCAAGTACCCAACCACAGGAAAACCCCTTTTAAAAATTATAAAGGCTTGTAGTGCATGAAAATTTAAGTTCTTTAGCCTACAATGACCCAAATTCCTAAAAGCAGCAAAAAATACTATTTCAAATCAGGAGTCTTTGAAAATAATGTTGCTGTTTGGGGATATAATAGACCTTCTGTACGACATATCGTACGTGTAAGTAGCGTGAAAAAGTCTTGGGTACTCCTTGAACCCCTAAAGCGCATTGATGAATTTTACAGTTTTAGTTGGTTCCGTGATAACTTTCTAGCCATTTACAAACTTTCACAGAAATATAATAATTGGAGTGGCATTACTTCTTACAGAAATAGATGGAAAGTTCAATGTCACCTCTTGAGATACTGTTGTCATGGTTACTGGCTTGCATTCCTTCATTAGTTTATTAAATGAAATTAGTTGGTTGGTTTTAGAGCCTTAAATTGTAGTTTTCGGGGACCCTTTAAGGCACTTTAGGGGCCCCGAGCTCTGTTTCTGACACCGAGGGGTTGAAAATGAACTTTTTCTCGTCGTTGTACGCCATAATAATAATAAATAATAATAATAATAATTATTATTATTATTATTATAAGTTAATAATATAACAATATAGGGATAGGGATATAATAGACCTTCTGTACCATACCCGCACGTGTAAATCGCGTGAAAATTTTCTAGAGTACCCCTTGACCCCTTAAGCGCATTATATGTATTGATGAATTTTACAGCTTAATTTGGATCCGTTATAACCTTATAGCCGTTTGCAAACCTTCACAGTGATGTAATAATTGGAATTTCATTGCGTATTACTGAAAATATATGGACCTCTGAGATTGTGGTGCCATGGTTATCGGCTTGCATTATTTCAGGAGCTTAATAAATGAAATTAATTTTCTGGGAATATCTCAAAAACTGATGGTTTCATGGCCTTAAAATGTGGTTTTCGGTGCCCTGTAGGGCCCCCGAGTTTCGTTTCTCACATTGAGGGGCTGAAAATGAGCTTTGTCTCACCCTTCTACGCTTATATCAGCATGTATTTTAAGGGGTTAGGCCCCCTTTTATGAGAGGTATGGAGAAGAGTTACATCAATGAATTTTGTCGTGCCTCTGATGGATATCTGTATCAAATTTTACGTCGATCCACCCAGCCGTTCTCGAGTTATAAAGACACGAAGTTGTCCACAGACAAACAAACAGACAGACAGACAGACAGACAGACAGACAAAAATTATTTTTGCGTGCATCTGTCATAAAACAGTCTGAATCGCGCAAATATCGCAAATTTCCGTGAAAATTCAGAAAAAACAGACAAACTTTCATTTTAGCCTATTTTCAATTTTGAAAAAATAGGCTTATGAGATCACCGTTTGTCCGTGTGTGTGTGCGTGTGTGTGTGTGTGTGTGTGTGTGAGGTGTGTGTGTGTGTGTGTCCCCCTAGTAAAATCTAAACGGCTGGAGCGATTTCAATGAAACTTGGTAAGTTCATAGCACTATTCCCGGCGACCTCGACCGTGCCCTTCAAATTTTGTTACGTCTCACCAATCCAACATGGCGGCTATGCGAAATATTTCACTAGCATTCAATATCTCCGAAACTATTACCGATATCGCCCTGAAATTGTGTACGGTGATAAAGGACACTACTAGAAGTTCACCTATGAGACTTTCAAAAACCTGGTGACTACAAAACCAACATGGCGGTCAAGCGAAATTGAGACTTTTAAATAGACATTTCTCGCGATTTAACTATCCAAACGTAATGAAACTTGGTACAGCAAATGTTTATACACATTATAATGCACTGGAGTCTAATTTAGTTCAATTGTTTACATAACCTCAAAATGGTGGCTGTGCGAAATATTTCACTGACATTCTATATCTCCGAAACTATTACAGATATCATCATGAAATTTTGTACGGTGATAAAGGGTACTGATACAAGTTTACATATCTATATTTCATAAACCTGTAAAGCACAAAACGAACATGGCGACCAAGCGAATTTGAAATATTTTAATAGACTTTTCTCGTGATTTAACTCTCTGAGCGCAGTGAAATGTGGTACAGTAAATGATTTTTCAGATTGTAATGCACTGCCATCTAATTTAATTCAATTGTTTACATAACCTCAAGATGGCGGCTGTGCGAAATTTTAAAATTAAGTTTTTATTCTTGTGTCGTAATCATGCGATCGAAGTGAAAGTTTGAATAATGAAGCTAGGCAATAATTGTCCTTGAATGGTACATAACTCTATGGCCTATACATATAACAATCCTAAATGGCGAGCTTCCGAAATATTTAGACGGTTCTCAATATCTATGAATCTTTTACAGCAACCAAACTGAATTTGTTTTATGTTCATAGAGACTATGAACATATGTTCACCTATAGGACTTTCAGTAACCTGGTGAGCAAAAATCCAACATGGCGGCGACGCGAAATATAAATATTTAAATGGACGTTTCTCGCGAATTAACTATCCGAGTGCCGTGAAACGTTGCACGTTAAATGCTTATACAAATGTTGATCCTCTGGCATGTAATTTATTTCAATTGTTTGCATAATCACAAGATGGCTGGTGTGCGTACTTTTAAAATCTCGTTTTTACTTCTTGTGTTCTAATCATGCGATTGAAGTTTGAATACCACACGTACACAATAATCTTAATGTAATAGTACAAAAATAAAAATCCATCCTGGCGACCATATGAAATATTTAGACGGTTCTCAATATCTCCGAATCTGTTACACCAATTAAACTGAAATTTTGTATGTTGATAGAGACAATTAACATGAGCAGGATATATGAAAATAGGCTGTATAGTTCTTCACGGAACTACTTGTTTTATATATCTTTATATATATAATTCTTCGACACGTGTGTATGTCACTGAACTCCTCCTAAACGACTGGAACAATTTTGATGAAATTTGGTATGTACATTAGGGTGGGTCCATGTATTGTTTAGATTCACAATCTGACCCGGTAGGTGGAATGAACACAATTTTAGAACCACAATTTACACACAACTTAAAACCGCAATATACAGTCAAAATTAGTAGTCATGGAAACCACCAGCCTTGTCCTTGGTGAAAGCTGATGTCTTTGGACGGTTTGTCTCTGCACGTTAGAGCCACCTGGTCGCAACCTGTGCAACTACCGCCATATCATACACTCCGCCCGTGGCGGAAAGGTGTGTTTTATACCAAAGGTGCCAGTGATGTCGAATTCTACTTTTTGTCTCTGCACGTTGGAGCGTTTCAAAGTTTCGTATGCGTTCATATACCGTTCATCCCAATGCGATGAAACTTGGGTGAGATGTTGAGTGTACTCCAGGGAAGGTGTTTGGCTTAGTAAATTATTTTACAATAGATAGCGAGCCTCCGTGGCTTAGGCGGCAGCACGCCGGCCTCTCACCGCTGGGTCCGTGGTTCAAATCCCGGTCATTCCATGTGAGATCTGTGCTGGACAAAACGGAGGCAGACAGATTTTTCTCCGGGTACTCCGGTTTTCCCTGTCAAAATTTCATTCCAGCAACACTCTGCACTATCATTTCATTTCATCTGTCATTCATTTAACCATTGCCCCAGAGGAGTGCGTCAGGCCTCGGAAGCCGGCACAGTTCATATCCTCGCCGCTAGATGGGGGCTTCATTCATTCCATTCCTGACCCGGTCGGAGACTGGAAGCAGGCTGTGGATTTTCATTTAAGATAGCGCACGACTAGAGTCAACAAATGAACGACGACGCACGAAGCGTTTCAAGAAGGTCCCGTGTGCGTTCAAATAAATCCCGTATAAGTATATATACCATTCATCGATTGAGATGAAACTTTGATGAGTTGTTGTGTACACTTACCTGAAGGTTTCTAACTTAGTAAATCAATTTCACAGGAGGTTGCGAACGAGTAGATTTAACAAATGAGCGACGACGTGCGAAGTGTTTCAACAAGGTCCCGTATGCGTTCAAATACCATTCGTCCGATTACGATGAAACTTGGGTGAGATGTTGAATACACCCTACGGAAGGTTTCTGGCTTAATAAATCAATTTTACAATAGGTAGCGCACGAGTAGATTCAACAAATGAGTGACGGCAAGCGAATAATTTCAACAAAGTACCGTATGCGTCCATATACCATTTATCCGATTGCGCTGAAACTTTGGTGAATTGTTGTGTACACTCCAGGAAAGGTATCTGGCTGAGTAAATCCAGTTTTTAATAAGTAGCGCATGAGTAGATTCAACAAATGAGTGATGGCATGCGAATCGTTTAAAGAAAATCCCGTATGCGTTCATATGTCATTCATCCGATTCCGATGAAACATTGATGAGTTGGTGTGTACACGCCAGGGAAGGTGTTCAACTTGGTAAATCCATTTTACAATATTGGTAGCGCACGAGTAGATGTAACAAATGAGTGACGACGAGCGAAGCGTTCCAATAAAATCCCGTAGGCGTTCATATACTATTCATCGATTGCGATGAAACTTTTATGAGTTGTTGTGTACACTTACGTGAAGCTTTCTAACTTAGTAAATCCATTTCACAGTTGGTAGAGCACGAGTAGATTTAACAAATGAGTGACTGCGCACGAATCATTTAACAAAATCCCGTATGCGTTATATGCCATTTATCCGATTGCGATGAAACTTTGGAGAGTTGTTGTGCACGCTCTCACGAATGTTTCTAGATTAGTTAACTCATTTCACGATAGTTTAGAGGCAGTTAACAGAAATTGAAAAAAGTATTGTGTATCCAAAAGCACTTCAAGAAACAAAGTGACAACACTTTCTTTGATTGGCAGAACAACGTCTGCCGGGTCAGCTGGTCTATATATATAAAAGAAAGTCGTGTTAGTTACACTATTTATAACTCAAGAACGGCTGAACCGATTTGGCTGAAAATTGGCGTGGAGGTAGCTTAGAACCAGGAGACGGACAAGGGATACTTTTTTAAAAAATCCCGTGACGTGACATAAAACGTCAAAGAGAATACAAGTCACTATAAAACGTAACGCAAATGACAGCTAAGGCAAGTCGTTTCCAGGCAACAGTAGCTCTTGACGAGACACGGCCGACTGGATGCGAGTAGCACTCTCTCTACCGGTATAGAAAATGAGGCTCTTAACATGAAATCCCGTTAGTTACTCAACGTAATTTGTATAGGGGTAGTAAATCCAATTTACAATAGATGGCGCGAGTAGCTTCAACAAAATGGCGCGCGTTTGTTTCAAGAAAGTCCCACATGCGTTCATATACCATACATCCCATTGCGATGAAACTTGGGTGAGAGGTTGTGCATACTACAGGCAAGGTTTCTGGCTTAGTAAATCCATGTTATAATAGGTAGCGCACGAGTAGATTCAACAAATGAGCGACGACGGGCGAAGCGTTTCAACAAAGTCCTGTATGCGTTCACATACCATTCGTCAGATAGCGTTGAAACTTGGGTGAGAGGTTATGTACACTACAGGCATGGTTTCTGGCTTAGAAAATCCATATTATAATAGGTAGCGCACGAGTAGATTCAACAAATAGGCGACGACGCGCGAAGCGTTTCAAAAAAGTCCCGTATGCGTTCATATACTATTCGTCTGAGAGTGATGAAACTTGGGTGAGATGTTGTGTACACTTCAGGGAAGGTTTCTGGCTTACTATATCTACTTTACAATAGGTATCTCACAAGTAGATTAAACTAATGAGCGACGACGCACGAAGTGTTTCAACATAGTCCCGTATGCGTTCATATACCATTCGTCCGATAGCGACTAAACTTATGTGAGTTGTTGTGTACACTTCAGGGAAGGTTTCTGGCTTAGTAAATCCACTTTACAATAGGTATCGCACAAGTAGATTCAACAAATGAGCGACGGCACGCGAATCGTTCATATACCTTTCATCCGATTGCTATAAAACTTTGGTGAATTGTTGTGCACCCTCCAAGAAAGGTTTCTGATTTAGTAAATCCTTTTTACAATAGGTAGCGCACGAGTAGATTCAACAAATGAGTAAAGGCACTCGTATCGTTTAAAAAAAAGTTCCGTATGCGTTCATATAGGCCTACCATTCATGCGATGGCAATGAAATTTGGTGAAATGTTGTTTCCACTCCCGCGAAGATTTCTGATTTTGTAAATCCATTTTACAATATGATAGCGCACGAGTAGATTCAACTAATGAGCGACAGCGCGTGAATCGCTTCAACCAAGTCCCGTATGCGTTCATATACCATTCATCCGATTGTGATAAAATGTTGGTGAGTTGAGTACAGTCCTGCGAAGGTGTATGGATTAGTAAATCAGTTTTTCAATGGGTGGCGCACAAGTAGATTCAACAAATGAGTAACGGCGCGCGAATCGTTTGTACAAACTCCCGTATGCGTTCATATGCCATTCATTCGATTGTGATGAAACTTTGATGAGTTGTTATGTACCCGCCAGGGAAGGTTTTCGAATTAGTAAATCCATTTTACAATTGGTAGCGTACGAGTATATTCAACAAATGGGTGACGGTGCTCGAATTGTTTTAACGAAGTCCCGTATGCGTTCATATGCCATTCATTTCATTGCGATGAAACTTTGGCGAGTTGCTGAGCACGCTCCCAGGATGTTTTTTGAGATAGTAAATCAGTTTTACAATAGTTTAGAGGTGGTTAACGGAAAAAAGAAAAAAAATATTGGTAATCCAAAAGCACTTCAACAAACAAAGTTACAACGCCAACACTTTCTTTGATTGGCATTGCAACGCTGTCGTGACTGTGAACCTCCATGAATCAGAACCCAGGACTGCGGTTCGGAGGAACATTATATAAGGGCAATAGAGTTATTATTATTATTATTACTAAGTTGGATGTGAGCTTTTGTAAGCCAGAATGTACATTTCTCAAGGAAATAAGACTGTTGGAGCCATGTGTACAGAGGTCTGTAAATATTGATGGTACAGAAGGACATTTAGTCGAGCACTCTGAACTGTAGAGAGAGTGATTCATGGTCTCAAGCCAGGCCAGAAATTGAACCCTAAATGTCACGTAGACGCGAGTATGAGCAGTTGCCGCTCGCTTAGGGAGCAGCACTTGCTAGGCACTGAGGATGGGATGGACCAGGCCTCAGTGGAAGGGGGAGATGGACTCTGGGTCATCTCCAGTGGGATATAATGGTATCCAAAATGGCGAGCGAGAGAGTAGCAGAGTCGCAGAGTGGCAGGAGAGTTGTTACAAGAGAGTTGCAGAGGAGTTGCAGAGTGGCAGAGTAACAGTTGTACTCACGCCTCAGTTCTTTCCAGAGTAACGTTGTAACGCGCGCGAGCAGAATTCAGCCTCGCGGAGACATGCTAGATGTCAAGTAGCAGTAGAGACTTAGTAGCGCTAATACAGACCTGCGTGCACTTCCAGTGGTAACTTCACATAATTTGTATATAGTGTATATACACTTCGACTGCCAAGGGCATAATAAATCGGCAGTAGTCCAAGGGAAGTTCATCTTTTATTCCGGAAGTTCCGGGACTAGTCTACGAAACCTCAAGTTCCCTTATCTAGTAAACCGCTCGGCTAGAAGGGAAAATCGTCGGAGGAGCTGTCGACCTGCCAGAACGTCTCACAGGCCAGGTAGGTCACGACAGACCTAACTTTTTGGTGCCAGAAGTGTAGGGTCCCGAGTTCGACGCACTGAACAGAGCAACTTCGGAGTAAAGAGAGAGATCGCGACATCGCAGAAGATTGTCCGATAAAGACCGCGACAACGCAGAAGATTGTCCGTCCGCGCATCCGCGTAAATCGTACCGAGTGCCGCGCAACGCAGAAGAGAGAAGAAGAAGTCTACTAAGCAGAAGGAGCCGTGCAGTAGCGAGCCGAGCCGCCAGCAGAGGGGAGAACCGATAAGCCGCAGTATCCAGTTAGCAGAGACAACAAAGAAGAAGAAGTAGCCGCCAGGTAAGCTAACCTTATTTCAATGGCAAGACAGACAAGTGCAGCTACCGGTGTCCAGGTAGAGGAGAGGTTAGCAGAAGTAGATACGGTAAGTACAAGTGGGCCTTTTGTATCAGTGACTGAAGGACATCACCTGATAGGTCGGGAGTTCGATGGAACACAGCCCGACAGATTACGTGAGTTTGTGGCCAATGTAGACGCTGCTGTTCGCATGGTAAAAGACGATGATCAAGAGCTGTTCTTTAAGTATATCCTGACCAAAATCACGGGCAAGGCCCGAGATAAGTTGTTAGTCAGAAGAGATATAAATCACTGGGAGGCTGCCAAGCAGGCATTAGGAGAATACTACGGATTTCAGGGCACATTAGACTTATATATTTGCCAGATGTTTCAAACAGCGCAGGATCCGAGGGAAACAGTGGCGACATGGGCGCATAAAGTAGAGACCCTATCAGCTGCGTTCAGGGAAGCAGTCCTCGACGGAGAGAGCTGGGAGGACAGGGAAGCTCAGTTAAGGATCACAAGAAAAATATGCGTAGCTAGCTTCATACAGGGGTTAAGTAACCCGCGAATCCAAGCTAATGTCCAGGGCCACGGGGCCATTACTTTCGAGAAAGCGGTAGCCACTGCAAGGCAAGAAGAGGCGGTAATACTCTCAAAGAAGGCACGAGAAGGGTTGCACACGAAACATAGCTCAGGGGTAAGAGCAGGTAAACCCGATCAGGAAAGGAAGGCACCACTAAGGTGGCATACTAAGCCAACACAAGCAAGTGTTAGGGTGGTCTGTTACAACTGTAACAGGGAAGGCCACATCGCACGGGAGTGCAAGGAGGCACGAACCCGAGGTGCACGCACCGCGTTAGGTAGTACACCCAATGTACAGACAGGGAGCACCCCAAGTAAGATCATATGTAGATATTGCAAAAAACCGGGACACATAGAGCGCGATTGCCGAAAGAAGCAGAGAGATAAGGAAGCCGTGGCGCAGGAAGCCGTGCGCATGGTTAGGGGGAAGCCTCACATGGAATCGGACAGGAGTAGAACCTGTTACCGTTGTGGGAAGAAAGGGCACGTACAAAATAACTGCCGACAGACAGCCAGGGTACCACAAGTAGAAGTGGACCGGCGGAAGTGCTATAAATGTGGCCAGCAGGGTCACCTAAAACGAAATTGTCCGGAGGCCAAGAAAGGCCAGGGCCATAGTAGGCGCACGGGAGGCAAGGCCATGAAAGGCCGACGACAGTGCGATATTTGTGACCGGTGGTCACATGGAACCAAGGACTGTTGGTTCAAGAGTGGAAAAGGTAATAAGAGAAATATCACTCAGACAGGGGCGACAAACTGGAACGGGTCCATAACACAGGGACAGCTATGGAATCCCGTAATTTAAGGAGTCCCAAGGCACGTGACATGGAGGGCACTATATTAATGCATTGTGGGGGGCCTCTGAGGTTTTTAATTGACACTGGCTCCGATGTCAGCCTAGTGAAGAGGCAATCAGTGCCTAAAAGAGTTACAATCAGTAGAGGCACCACGATCGAATTAACGGGTGTAAGCGAGGGAACGATTTACACCCAAGGGACCGTTCAGTTTGTTATTGGAGGTACTAAACACACAGTTCATGTGGTGGGCAGTGATTTCCAACTAAGCCAGGATGGTATAATAGGGAGAGACATCCTAGCTGACAGCGTGATCGACTACCGGGAGGGTCATGTTACGATCCACGGTAAAAGATACCCGCTGGGAGCGAGGGAGGCGAAGATAATCAGCCTCGAGCCTCGAACCCAGAAGGTAGTAGTTATTGAAGTCGATAAGAATCTACCAGTGGGAATTATTGAGAGGGCCGAGGTGGCACCAGGGGTTTACCTCGCAGAGTGTCTAACTAGGTCAGAGCACAACGAAGCAGTAGTCAGCATGATGAACACTACTGAGGAAGAAGTGACTCTGTACAGCCCTCGAGTGCGAATGCAGGAGGTGGATAACACCTGCCTGGCAGGAGTACGCAAGGTACAGCAAGGCAGTAGGGCGGTAACCGGAGAACCGGCTACTAAGAAGCCCAGATCACGCAGAGTGATAGACTGTTTGCGAGTAGACCATCTCACGCAGGTAGATAAGGAAGGTATATACGCCATCTGTGCGGAATACAATGACATCTTCCACCTTGAGGGAGATAAGCTCACATGCACGGAAGTTATACGTCACGAGATCCCAACGCCCCGGGATCAACCCCCGATTAATGTGCGGCCGTATAGATTTCAGGAGGCACAATAGGGAGAAATACAAGCGCAGATAGATAAGATGCTAGGTGATGAAATTATTGTACCTAGTACCTCCCCTTGGAACGCACCATTGTTGTTAGTACCGAAGAAAATGGATGCGTCAGGTAAGCAAAAGTGGAGAGTTGTGATTGACTTCCGAAAATTGAACGAAGTAACGATAGGGGTAAGTTATCCCCTCCCACTCATCTCAGAGCTATTAGATGCTCTAGGTAAGGCCAGGTATTTCAGTACACTTGACCTTTGCAGCGGTTATTATCAGGTGTTATTAAAACCTGAAGACAGGCCCAAGAGAGCTTTTTCAGCATTAGGGCGCAAGTACGAATTTGCAAAGATGCCCATGGGGTTGAAAGATGCGCCAGCCACATTCACAAGGCTGATGAATACAGTGCTTACCGGACTGACAGGTATTCAGTGCCTGTGCTATCTAGATGATATAATAGCGTATGGTAGCTCAATAGAGGAGCACAATGCTAAGTTAAGAGATGTCTTTCAAAGGCTGAGAGAAAATACGTTGAAGCTCCAGCCAGATAAGTGTGAGTTCCTGAGGACTGAAGTGACATTCTTAGGGCATGTAATTACTGAAGGGGGAGTCTTACCAGACTCACGGAAGGTGCAGGCCGTGAAGGATTTTCCGAGGCCTACCACGAGCCGCCAGATTAAACAATTCTGTGGACTCAGTGGGTATTATAGGAGGTTTATACCCAATTATAGTAAGATCGCGAAGCCACTATATGAATTAGTGAAGAAGGACGTTCCCTTCGTGTGGGGGGATGCACAGGAACAAGCGTTCGAAGCGCTAAAGCAAAAGCTCATTGAAGAGCCTATTTTGCAGTACCCAGATTTTGAAAAACCATTCGTTCTTACCACGGATGCTAGCAACGAAGCAGTGGGGGCCGTGTTGTCACAAGGGCCCGTGGGTAAAGATCTTCCCGTAGCATACGCAAGCAGGACGCTTAATAAGGCAGAAAGAAATTATAGTGTCACAGAAAAAGAATTATTAGGCATTGTTTGGGGTGTAAAGTATTTCAGGCCGTATTTGTTCGGACGGCATTTCACAGTGGTGACAGATCACAAGCCGCTGAAGTGGGTATTCAATGTCCAAGACCCGTCGTCACGCCTGCTCAAGTTCCGATTGAAATTGGCAGAGTATGATTTTGAAATCATTTACAAGCAGGGCAAGCAGAACTGCAATGCTGATGCTCTTAGCAGGAATCCCACTGATGCACAGTGTCAAGCGCGAGTGATTAACTCGGCTGGGCACGAGTTACGGCAGGGGGCGGCCGTGGCCACTCATATGGAAAGTCGTAGGAGGGTAGCAACGACTTCAAAACCCGAGGACGCTACGGTAGAGGGAATTGAAGCAGACGGTAGTGAGGTCTCCGAGGACGCTAACGCAGAGGAGTCCACGCCCGAAGACAGCTTACCCGAGGTAACCGAGTTGCAGGAGGCTGAGAAATTGGCCATCCTGAAGGAGTGTCATGATTCCTTGGTTGGAGGACACCAGGGAATAGCCCGCACGTACGCCAGGGTACGCGAACGATTACAGTGGAAGGGAATGAAAGGTGACATTGAGCGTTATATACGCTCGTGTCCTTCATGCCAAAAGAATAAGGGGACTAGACCGGACGTCAGAGCGCCAATGGTAATTACGGACACCCCTAGCACGGTCTTTGAGAAGGTATCTCTGGATGTGGTGGGTCCACTTCCGGTGACAGAGCTTGGCAATAAGTATATTTTGACATGCCAGGACCAACTGTCGAAGTACTTGGTAGCTAGTGCCATGCCGAATCAGGAGGCTGAAACAGTGGCACGGACGCTAATTAATAATGTTATAAGCATTTACGGGATACCGGGGCAGATTCTCACTGACCAGGGTAGTAACTTCATGAGCGAAGTTTTCAAGGCACTTTGCAAGAAACTGCGAATTAGGAAAACAAACACAAGCGCTTTCAGACCACAGTCCAACGGTAGCGTAGAGAGATCTCACAAGGTACTAGCAGAGTACCTGAGGCATTATGTTTGCTCAAGTGAGCAAGGTGACTGGGATAAGTATCTGCCCATAGCGAGCTTTGTATATAATACCACCAAGAGTACTAGCACAGGGTTCACACCCTATGAGCTTATTTTTGGAAGGAAGGCGAATATACCAGGTGTATTGCAAAAGCCACCTGAGGTGGATTATAACGAACATAAGAATGAGGTAGAGGAGCTGACGTCACAGCTCAGGAGGAATCATGAAGCCGCTAGGAGGACGCTAGTTGAGCGTAAAGAACTGGGAAAGGCTAATTACGATAAAAAGCAGAACGAAGTCACATTTCGAATTGGTGACAAGGTACTCTTGCGTAATGATGCATTGCGAAGAGGACGATCAAAAAAGCTGAGTCCGCCATTTGTAGGGCCTTATGAGGTCGTCGACGTTTCAGGGGTAAATTGCACCCTATTGCTTAGTAAGAAACGCAGAAGAGTCAAGGTGCATAAGAATCGGTTGAAAATGTACTTGTAAAAGGACTCCAACGGGTTTAGAACCCGGCTGGGTGCAGAAGCAGCACAGAACGGATTAAGGGGTAAGGATGTATAACGGTTAGCAGATACAGCGACAGCTAAGGGTAACACAGCTGTAAGAGATTGTGTGCGCATGGAGTCAATGTAGTTTATCAGTAGGCACACAATAATATTTGAACAGCGGACAACAGAGGCGAGCAGCCTAGATAATGCACCGGGTGACATAAGTATGTAAGACGAAATACAGGGATGTCCATAGTGGCCCCGGAGCGGCCATCCTGAGGAAACTAAAACCCCCGTGTGGGTGGCGGGAACCATTGGAACGTTTAGACACGTGATCATTGGTGTTAGAATACCCCCAACAGTGAGCCTGCTGTGTCGTAAGAGGCGACAGAAAAGAGGCGTAGCCTGATGACCCTGTTGACCTACTGGTCAGGCAGGCGCGAATCCCGGTGAGTAGCTCTATGTAATTGAGCCATGTGTTGTGAAGGAACCAAAGGAACGCGGAAGCTTGCCGTTCATAGTAAATGGAAGCCGAACAATGGCATAAGGGTGAATCAGTGTTATAGGTACAAATTATTAAGGGACGCATACGTGTGTATAGCGAGTAGAGAAGAAGTGCTCTAAGAGGCACATTTTAAGAAAGCGAAAAGTAAAAACCTCAAATTTCGGCCACGACGAACAGAGGTTCGACGGGTGGCACTGAGGTGCTCGTAAGTAAAGGGTTGCACGATGGCTAGCGTGTAGCCTATATGTGACTCGTCACCCCTAGGGTAGTCACGGATACGCACCCGTTAGGACAGGGGTAGGGAAAACCGGAGCTTAGTTTAGATGAAATGAAACAGAAACCGAGCCATGAAAGGCACATTTTGAGAGCATTCAGTAAAATGCAAACGGCATTAGTGTAGCCACATTCCCGAGGCGATCTGTGAAGCCGATTTTCTGAGCAGCAGAACTCGAGGTTAATAGAAAGTGAATGTCAGTTTGTGGCACAGCTGACATGGTAGAGCCACATCTCCGAAGTGGGATGTGAAGCCGGGTCTCTATGTAACAGAACTCGAAGTCAAGGGAGCAAGTTTTTGAACTTATGGTATGACACTGCTGATAGTTGTATAGCCGCATGCCTAAGCCAGGATGCGAAGCAAAGTCTTTTGAGACTGAGACTTTGGATTTTGAAGTAGATAAAAATATTGATGAAATGTCAGTAAGGTAGGTTCAATAGCCAAAGCGTTATTTGGAACATTAAGTCAGGACGATGCAGATAAGTATGAGTCCCAAATAAGTGAGTTAGAAAGAGAGCAACTCTCAATGATTAAGGTCACTAAAGAACAGATGTTAGTGGTTAAGTCCACGTTACAAACAATGAACAGCACCATCTACGATGTAACTGCAAACGAGCAGAGGTTGACTCAGGGTTTAAATGAAATCAGGACATATTTGTCCAATAGTACGCTTCGGATTACAGAAGCATTTGAGCAAGCAGAGTTAGAAATCTCATTAAACAGGCATTTAATTGAGATAGAAGGCTTACTTGTACAGCTGTATGAGCAGTACAGTGTGGTACTGTCAGGCATCATGAATGCACAGGTAGGAGTTATCCAGGTACAGATAATATCACCGGATGACATCATAGAGAGTTACAAGAAAGCCCAGGAGGACTTTCCCAAGGGGCTGTCTCTGCCATTTGAATTAAGGTCAGCTTACGGTTATCTGGTCTACAAGGTGGCTACAGTGGAAGTGTTTACAAGTGAGAATTATCTTGTGTATGTTATCAGGACACCCCTTACAGACAGAGTGGTTTATAGTGTGTATCATATGATCCCATTCCCCACCTACATGAAGAGTAATCCCCACCATTTTGTGTACATTCAAGAGGCCAAGGACTATATATTGATGGACAAAGAAAAGCAGACATTTGCGCAATTAGATAGGGAACAGGTGAGGCAGTGTAAGGTAGTGTCTGCCACGTGGAGGTTGTGTCATGCTCAGTTCCCTGTTAATATGGTTCACTCGCAAGACAGTTGCGCAGTGAAGATACTCAGTGGAGTTAGCCAGGTACCGGAGAATTGTGATAAGAGAGTACTACCAGTACAGCGATTGCTGTGGATACCTATAAGGGAAAACAGGTATATTTATGTGTCTCCAGGCGAGACAAGGGTCACCTGCATGTGTAAGGACACTACAAGTGATATTGGGTTAACTGGCACAGGTATTGTTGTGTTAAGTCCAGGGTGTACGTTGTACAGCCCACATAGTAAGGTACAAGGGGTAGGTAAAATAAACACTACTCGAGGTAAGGACTTAGTGCCAGATTTGATACTTAATTATGACTGCTGCGAGCAGATTGGTAGTGAGATTAAGTTAGAGCAGGTACCGGAGGTTAATAAACTGCCACTGAATAATTTGTTAAATCATGTGAATGATTTAAAGTGGGCCACGCACAAAACAGAAGAGGTGGAGGACTTGGTAGGAAAACAAGAAGAAGACATACAAAGTCAGATGATGTATAAACATTTCACTGTATATAAGTATATTGTACTAACTATGGCAGGTACAATTGGGATAATTTTATGGTGCTATTGTTGCAATTGTTGTTGTGATTGTCCTAAATTAGGGTTGCCAGCCAAAAAATGGTTTGATGATGCAAGGTCGCATTGCCCAAATATTTGCATAAGGCAAACAGTAATTACGAGGGAAGGCAAGGCTAGGACTTCAGAAGAAGACATTACGATATTCCAACGTCCCAGGCAACTTCGGGGACGCCCGGAGATGTCTGAGCAAATCCTGGAATTACACTCTAGGCCTGCTGAAGGACGCTTCGGTACGCCTACAAGGGCTATTGTAGATTCAGATATGAGTGCGAGTCAGGTCGCATTACAGCCTTCACCCTCAATACAAAGTCGCAGATCATTACGACTCGACAGTAACAGAGTGTAATATTGGGACAGAAATGTATGCAAGGAAGATTGAACCCATTTATTCCCTGGGGAGGGAGGTGTCGTGACTGTGAACCTCCATGAATCAGAACCCAGGACTGCGGTTCGGAGGAACATTATATAAGGGCAATAGAGTTATTATTATTATTATTATTATTACTAAGTTGGATGTGAGCTTTTGTAAGCCAGAATGTACATTTCTCAAGGAAATAAGACTGTTGGAGCCAGGATGTGTACAGAGGTCTGTAAATATTGATGGTACAGAAGGACATTTAGTCGAGCACTCTGAACTGTAGAGAGAGTGATTCATGGTCACAAGCCAGGCCAGAAATTGAACCCTAAATGTCACGTAGACGCGAGTATGAGCAGTTGCCGCTCGCTTAGGGAGCAGCACTTGCTAGGCACTGAGGATGGGATGGACCAGGCCTCAGTGGAAGGGGGAGATGGACTCTGGGTCATCTCCAGTGGGATATAATGGTATCCAAAATGGCGAGCGAGAGAGTAGCAGAGTCGCAGAGTGGCAGGAGAGTTGTTACAAGAGAGTTGCAGAGGAGTTGCAGAGTGGCAGAGTAACAGTTGTACTCACGCCTCAGTTCTTTCCAGAGTAACGTTGTAACGCGCGCGAGCAGAATTCAGCCTCGCGGAGACATGCTAGATGTCAAGTAGCAGTAGAGACTTAGTAGCGCTAATACAGACCTGCGTGCACTTCCAGCGGTAACTTCACATAATTTGTATATAGTGTATATACACTTCGACTGCCAAGGGCATAATAAATCGGCAGTAGTCCAAGGGAAGTTCATCTTTTATTCCGGGAGTTCCGGGACTAGTCTACGAAACCTCAAGTTCCCTTATCTAGTAAACCGCTCGGCTAGAAGGGAAAATCGTCGGAGGAGCTGTCAACCTGCCAGAACGTCTCACAGGCCAGGTAGGTCACGACAACGCATGCCGGGTACAGCTAGTATAGAGATATAACAAAATCTCGGTTGAGTTGGTTAATGAGCAAAATCGGACCAGGGGGAGGGTGTGAAAATGGGGGGGCCTTTAAAAAGAAGAGAAATATCGCTATAACTTTCTTAATATGATAAATATCGAATCTATTCACTGTTCATACTATTCTTCAGATAAAGGCCAAAAACGTATGTTAGTATAGTTTTTTGATAGCACAACCATTGACCAAAAGGGTGGGAAAAAATTATTTAGAGAAAAAAAATCATACCTCTCTCAATAGACACAATATAAAAACCGTTAAAAATGGTCAATACTCCTCTAATAATTAGCTAAAACGTTTGTATGAAAGAATTATTGATATGACTTACCGTTACGCCAAGGTTCCAAATGTTTTTGGAATTATAAGAAAATGCGAAATTGATGTGGGAAGAGCCGGCAGATGTTAATCAAATTCACTTGTCTTTTATTGTGCCCATTCCAATTAGTTCACTGGACCTTTTGAAAACAAGGTGATAGAACTTAATACCATGGATTTTTGTTAAAAGATGAACTAATACTGTATACTACTTACAATAACATCCAGGGCAATTTTCATTTCCGTATTTCTATGAACTTGGGTACAAATTTTTATCAGATAATTGTAACAAATGCTCCACAAGGAGTATTTTATAGAAAGAAAAATACAAGAAAACAAGTACTGTAGTTCCGTGAAGAACTATACAGCCTATTTTCATATATCCTACCTATGTTAATTGCCTCTATCTACGTACAAAATTTCAGTTTGATTGCTATAATAGATTCATAGATATTGAGAACCGACAAAATATTTCAGATGGTCGCCATGTTGGATTTTATATATGTAGGGTAGAGTTATGTACTGTTACATGAAGATTATTGTGTACGTGTAGCATTCAAACTTCAATCGCATGATTAGGACACAAGAAGTAACAAGGAGATTTTAAAATTTCGCACAGCTGCCATCTTGTGGTTATGGAAACAATTGAAATAAATTAGATGGCAGTGGATTAACATTCGTATAAGGATTTACTGTACCAAGTTTCACTGCACTCGGATGGTTAAGTTGCGAGAAACGTCCATGTGAATATTTATACTTCATGTCGCCGCCATGTTGGATTTGCGATCACCAGGTTATTTCAAGTCCTATAGGTGAACTTAAGTTCATAGCCCCTATGAGCATAAAAATTCAGTTTGATTGCTATAATAGATTCGTAGATATTCAGAGCCGTCCAGTTATTCCGGATGGTCGCCATGTTGGATTGTTAAATGTATAGGCCATAGAGTCATGTACCATTAAAGGAAAATTATTGCGTAGGTTCATTATTCAAACTTTCACATCGATCGCATGATTACGACACAAGAAATAAAATCTTAATTTTAAAATTCACACAGCCGCCATCTTGAGGTTATGTAAACAATTGAATTCAATTAGATACTAGTGCATTACAATGTGTATAAACATTTCCTGTACCAAGTTTCATTGCGTTTGGAATATTAAATCGAAGGAAAGGTCAATTTAAAATTTTCAAATTCGCTTGGCTGCCATGTTCGTTTTGTGGTTAACCGCTTTTTGAAAGTCTTATATATAAACTTCCAGTAGTGCCCTTTATCTCCGTACAAAATTTCAGGGTGATACCGCTAATAGTTTCAGAGATATAGAATGCCGGTGAAATATTTCGCACATCCGCCATCTTGTGGTTATGTAAACAATTGATCAAAGTTAGATGTCGGTGCATTACAATGTGTATAAACATATACTGTACCAAGTTTTATTGCGTTTGGTTGGTTAAATCACGAGAAACTTCTATTTAAAAGTCGCAAATTCACGTTGCCGCCATGTAGGTTTTGTAGTTACCAGTTTTTGAAAAGTCACATAGGTGAACTTCTAGTAGTTCCCTTTATCACCGTAAAAAATCCAGGGTGATATCGGGAATAGTTTCGAAAATATTGAATGCTGGTGAAATATTTCGCACAGCCGCCATGTTGGATTGGTGAGACGTAACGAAATTTGAAGAGCACGGTCGGGGTCGTCCGGAATAGTGCTATGAACTTACCGATTGTCATTGAAATCGCTTCAGCCGTTTAGATATTATTACGGGACACACACACACACACGGACAAAAGGTGATCTCATAAGCCCATTAAAAAAATTGTAAATAGGCTAATAAAGAGAGAGAGAAATTAGCAAAAATTAATTAAATAAGAATTTCATGCATACATTCAGATTGAAATCCTTCCTGATTCACAAGTGGGGCCCTTTCTCCTTTATTTTGCTTCTCTTCTTCAGTAGATAACTGCTAACAAGTACAAGCATTTTGAAGCCACGAAAAGGTGGCGTACAGGGAGTTTCTAAATCTCAGGGATATGTAAACCCCCAATACAGACCGGAAATTTGCGACAGATAGCTTATGAGGGACTTGATGAACACAGAAACATCTGGATTATTTTATGCCGTTAAAAATTAAAACTGAGAAGAGGTGGGTTTGATTTCTATCGCATGCATCCTACAAATTGTTTGCAATGGTTTCCTCTCTTCTACGCCAAAGAGAATGCCAGGATGGTTCTCAAAATTATGGCCACAGCCGCTTCCCACCCTAATCCTAGCCCCATATTACAAATCAACTCACTAGTACAACCATCACAATGACAGAGGATATGAGACAGATTCCACACACCCAAGTACGAGGCTACATAGCCACGATGTGGCAAAGCCCCGAAATGAAGCAAGAACAACATAATTAAAACAAGTAGTTCCGTGAAGAACTATACAGCCTATTTTCATATATCCTACTTATTTGCCTCTATCAACATACAAAATTTCAGTTTGATTGCTATAATAGATTCGTAGATATTGAGAACTGACTAAATAATGCGGATGGTCGCCATGTTGGATTTTTATATAATTATGTAGGTCCTAGAGTTATGCACTGTTACATGAAGATTATTGTGTACGTGTAGTATTCAAACTTAAATCGCATGATTAGGACACAAGAAGTAAAAACGAAATTTTAAAATTTCGCACATCTGACAACTTGTGGTTATGGAAACAATTGAAAAAACAAGATGTTCAGTAAAGAACATATAGCCTACTTTCTCCTAAATGTATGAGTATAGTTATAACTCGTTGTTATTATCAAAGAGTATAATAGAACTATTCTTTGTTGAAGACCTTAGAAACGATTTACCTCTACCAAACGCCACAACCTAGATAAAAACTGCTACCATCATTGAAGAAAGAAAGATAAGAAGTATCTAAAGAATGTTATGGATCTGGAGACATAATCGACCGGACTGGCGGTGTGGCTCAGCGGTAACGTTCTCGCTTGCTGGACCGTATGTTTCAGGTTCGTATCCTGGCGCAGTCAGCTGGCATTTGAGGGTGCACAAATGCGAGGGAGCCGTGTTAGTAGATTTACTGGCACGTTAAAGATCCCCTTCGGGACAAAATTCTGGCACCCCGGCGTCTCTAAAAGCAACAGTAGTTAAAAGGGACGTAAAACCAATAACATTATTATTATTATTATTACATAATCGGCCTGACGCGGGCAACATCCAACTTTGAGTTGAGGCATGTCTTTACACGTCTGGCTGCGTATGACTTTCACAACCCTAATTGAATTAACAAATCTTTCCATGACCCTACAGAGACGTGTGTATACCAACTATGTGGATATTTTCGATTGCTATTTGGCTGAAATAGAAGTATTAATTAATATCCTGAACTAGCACCAACGGTAGAGTTCAGATACTATGTGAAATCGTTTTGTTCTTTACTTCAATTAACATTTTCAAATAACGCACAATAGGCTGTTACAAACCCTTTAAAATAGAAAGTAAAATGTATCGTAGTATCATCTTGTCATTCTTCAAATTCGATGCGCATAGAATGCAAATGGTATAGTAATCAATGGAGCCCCACGTAGACTAGTCGTGATATCTAGTGGTGAAATATCTAACAATATAATCCTAACAGAGCGAGTGCATTCTAGCGGCCAGAAGAAGAAACTTTTCAATAAAATCTGGTCGGCGTGCAGTTTCCTTTTTGGCAGCTAGATGTCTCGAGTAAATCTGCTGGCGAATTATGTTTTAATTAAATATATATTTTACACCATAATATGCACAATATAACGCTTAATTTTAAAACATCTGAGTCATTACAAAACAATAAACATATACAATTTCAAGCAAAAAAACTAGCTCTGATCGGGTTTGAACCATAGGCATTTGAGCGATAGGCTAACCCTCTACCACTGAGCTAATTGTGTCAACGAATATCGTTCTATATAAAATGACTTACATAAAACTTGTTAGCAAATAGTGATTTATACTAAACGATTTCATCACTGGAGTATATTATTTATATATAAAGCATTTCATACAAAGTTTATTTATTTTATATCAGTACGCTATATTGCATGCAATACTCAAATTAGTGAAATATAAGTCAGGCACAAGATATCCGCTGCCATCTTGTCTTATTAGTGAATCGGGTCAGCTTTTTAAAATCACGTCTGCACTATAGTATTACAAAATAAACTTTTAATTTCGAACGTGCCTCTTCCTTTAGAACAGTTAAAACGATTCTCGGCTCGATAATCGGAACTGGTGGGTCCCATGATATGGATTATAAAGTTTGCATAATTCGCACGGCCGCCTTCCTGAAATGGTATGGCGAACGACCTTGTAGTTTGGTCACAAGACGCATCCTATACGAAGGTATGTTGTTACCAAATTTGGTAGAGATCGGATGATTTGGTTAGTCGTTATTTGATTTTACGTTTTGAACGATTGAGTGGCCGCCATTCAGTTTTAGTAAAGATGGCGGCGATATAAAACATGACACTGAGGTGTCCTTTGCTAGTGCTACCTTTGTACCAAATTTCGTTCAATTCGCATTCACCGTGTTCGAATTGATAGGGGGGGACAGACATTCAGAGTACACACACTCACACACACACAGACACACACACACACAGACACACACACAGACTCACACACACACATACACACACACAGACAGACACACTTTTTTCGCCCTGTGTTGATCTCATAAGTCTACTTTCATTTTTTGCAAAAATCGAAAGTAGGCTAATAGATGCCAGTGGATTAACATTTGTATAAGGATTTACTGTACCAAGTGTCACTGCACTCGGATGGTTAAATTGCGAGAAACGACCATGTGAATATTTATAGTTCGCGTCGCCGCAATGTTGGATTTGTGATCACCAGATTATTGAAAGTCCTATAGGTGAACTTATGTTCATAGCCCCTATGAACATTAAACAATTCAGTTTGTTTGCTGTAATAGATTCGTAGATATTGAGATCCATCTAAATATTCGGATGGTCGCCAGTTTGGATTGTTATATGTATAGGCCATAGAGTCATGTGCCATTAAAGGAAAATTATTGCGTAGGTTCATTATTCAAACTTTTACTTCGATCGCTTGATTACGACACAAGAAATAAAAACTTAATTTTAAAATTCGCCCAGCTGCCATCTTGAGGTTATGTAAACAATTGAACTAAATTAGATACCAGTGCATTACAATGTGTATAAACATTTCCTGTACCAAGTTTCATTGCGTTTTGATCATTAAACCGCGAGAAAGGTCTATTTAAAACTTTCAACTTCGCTTGGCCGCCATATTCGTTTTGTAGTTAACCGGTTTTTGTAAGTCTTATAGATGAACTTCCAGTAGTGCCCTTTGTCTCCGTACAAAATTTCACGGTGATACCGCTAATAGTTTCAGAGATATAGAATGCCGGTGAAATATTTCGCACAGCCGTCATCTTGTGGTTATGTAAACAATTGAACGAAGTTAGATGTCGGTGCATTACAATGTGTATAAACATACACTGTACCAAGTTTTATTGCGTTTGGTTGGTTAAATTGCGAGTAACGTCTATTTAAAAATCGCAACTTTGCTTGGCCGCCATGTTTGTTTTGTAGTTACCAGGTTTTCAAATGTCACATAGGTGAACTTCTAGTAGTTCTCTTTATCACCGTAAAATATTCCAGGGTGATATCGGTAATAGTTTCGGAGATATTGATTGATGGTGAGATATTTCGCAGGGCCGCCATGTTGGATTGGTGTGACGTAATAACATTTGAAGGGCACGGTCGGGGTCGTCTGGAATCGTGCTATGAACTTACCGAGTTTCATTGAAATCGCTCCAGCCGTTTAATAGTTTTTAGGGGGACACACACACACACCATCACAGACAGACACATGGACAAACGGTGATCTCATAAGCCTATTTTTTCATAAATGAAAATAGGCTAATACATAAGGTAATGGATTGGGAGGGGTGCCTTTGGATTTTATATGCGGTGTCATTTTTACTGGCAGACGTGTGGAACGAACCGGAGAAATTCACACTAATTGATCTCTATCAGCATCGGGATTCGTACCAACCATATCCTGATATGCTGCAGCTCCCCATTACAGTCGTGGGGTGCGATTTAAGCCACACGACTACGCCACGGGTACGAATGTAGCCAAAACTCTCAATAACACTCAAGACGTCCGTCATTTAATTCAAATCAACAGATTGAGGTAAAAAAAATCTCGTCGAGTGCACCTGTATCCCAGCGTCGACGAACATTTTAAGCCTTTCCTTTTGAAACTAAGCTGTGATTTACCAGCATTCATATGAGATCTACTGAAGGTAGACGAGGCTTGTCAGTGAAAGCTAGGACTTTGTACGGAAGGACAGAGAACATGATTGTAAATGAAAGAGGTTCGGAGAGCGCAAGCTGAAGGCAAACTTTGCCAGCACTTTCAATGCGGCACACGGTCTGTGTTTACGTCTGGATGTCAGAGTTGAGGAACATTGCGCTCTCGATAGAGGGTACCATTTCAACGGGGATTGAAATGGGAATGATGAAAGGAACGCCGTCTTTTGCTGAGTGAATGTTTTCTGAACGATCGTTTGCTTCAGCAATTGCGGATACACTCAGGAGTTCATGACATGAACACTGCTATATCCCAATGAATGGTGGGCAATGCACATCGGCGTGCTAGACGTCGTTTTCTGTTTGTTTTTACAATGGTAGTGGTAGTGGCGGTGTTTGTTGTCTTAAGGGGAGAAACCTCGTGACTTTCAGCTGTTGTAGACAATTGAAGAAGGCGACAATACAATACGTTCATAGAAATTACTTAATAAAATAGCTCTCACAAGTTTGGTTCCGACTATGGCGAATAGGGAGCTCTGGTGTCAGCTATCTTAAAAACTCGAATGCGAGTCACAGTATTGTAGCCGGCTAAATTGGCTGCCCGGAATACAGTAGATTCGGGTTCATATTCCGATGGCGGTCTCGCATCCTTAGTTGTTTTTGTTGTTGTTGCTGTTTTTGATCTTTAGGGGATTTGCGACATCGTGGTTGTACAGCCCCATGTACTTGGGTGTGTGTAGAATTTGTCTGATAACCTTTATCACTGTGATGTCTGTAGTAATGTGTGTATTTGTAATTGAGTTAGTATTAGGGTAGGAGCGGTCTTGGCCTTAATTTAGGTACCATTTAGGCATTTTCCTGGAGTAAAAGTGGGAAACCCCGGAAAACCACTTTCAGGATAGCTGAGGCAGGAATCGAACCCACCTCTTTTCAGTTTGGCCTCACGAGGCTGAGTGTACGCCGTTCCAGCCCTCAGACCTGATTCAATTTCGTTGGCAGAGCCGGGAATCGAATCCGGTCCTCCGCGGAGACAGTCATGAATGCTAGTCTCTACGTAACGAGGCAGGCGAATTGTATTGAAATTCAAGGTTGATACGGTAATATTGTGGGATCGCATTGTGAGGGAAACGCGTTGAAAACGCTCATGTGCACTCTGGAGTTATATGTAGTCTATTTAAAACTAATCTACCCTCATTTGCCAGTTTTTGGAGATATCAGATTTGTTGTTTGAATACTTGTTAGCCAACTTAACTGCTGGTTGACAAACATGAAATATTTACCTTTTAACCTCCGAATTGAAATAGCCTATACTACAGTACTAACTGAAACTTACTCATGTAAACGGAAATCGTATTGAATATGAGATCGTATTGAAATCCATTTGAGTTCGCCCTGTAAACGTAGTAAATAAACACTGTTGACGGCTTGGCAGCACTTCTTCCGTGTGTCTCCACCTAGCTCTTTCACAACGACCACTGCACGGGTCGCGCAGTAAACAGATTATACGCTAGAGACTGTTGCATATGCATTGCACTTAACTTACTGCACACACACCCTTCCATACCATTAATACACTTCGCTCAGCATAATACTCGTTACGTAATGTAACAATGTTCTCCTTTACTGACTATTTATGAAACTGTACAGAATAATATACTCGTCTGTCCAGGCTGACATAATGATTGAGAGCAGTCTATCCTAGAAGCGTCAGTCTTATCTGCTTCACCCCACACCTTTCTAAACCACATTAGGTACATCGCCTTTCCTTGTGTTGCTGCTGCGGCTGTTTGAATTAGGGGTTTGGAAATCTTGACGCATTTTGAAATAAATCGTACCCTTGAGTACAAGCTTCATTGGAGAGCATCGACTGTTACGGAGATCACAAGTTCAAATTCCGACCCCGTCACCCTTTCTCCTCCCGATACTGCACACGATCTATTTCCTCCTCATCAACATTAATATTTCGTTGAATAGGATAGCCAACTATAGAAATAAACTCGTCTAACCCACTGGCCTGGTACAAAGCTTTGAAATTGACCACCGTTTGACCACCTCAAACCAAGAATAAATTCCTCACCAGAGAGTAGTATCAAACCCTGGCCTTCAGTGTTGTAGCCAACACTACATCACGAAGTATGTTATTGTAGGTGATCAAATATTACCAGTACGTATTGTGACGTGAGTCAAGTGATACGCACCGGTATGAGTTCCATAGCCATATCGAATAATACCCATACAATTTGGTAATACATTTATCAAACATAATTCAAAACATGTTCTCACTACCAACACCTGCCAATCGTATGTGGCTAATCTACGGGTACCTTTGAATACCTCTCTTGGGCCCAAATCCATTTTTACCGGACTTCACATAAATGAAATACTTATTACAAAGACCTCGTATCCCCATTCTAGACAATTTCAGGGTTACCAATATTATTGATGCTGTAAATGTACCGTAAAAACCTATTGTAAACCACTGCTGATATAAAAATTTAGGAAAATTATGAGCTCATGAAATATAGGTGTTTTAGTTCTTTCCGGAATTGATTGTTTTGTTATTGATTTACAGTAGTTAATGATAGACGTCCTAAGTTACAGTAGTATAGGTTATGATAAACTCACAGACAGTGGGAAGACTTTCTTCTTCACCAACACTCACCTGCAAGGAAAAGAGAGAACCCATGTTAATAATATTATTTTCGGTTTTGTCGCGTTCAAATTAATTGAAATATACCAAACATTTTGCTGGGACCGTGCTTGTGTTGTCACTAGAATAACGTGATATAATATTATGTTGCAATGAAGTTATACTATGCAGGACCGTTCCTCTGTTCATCACTAGATGGCTGACTGTAGAGAGTGTCAACGCGCCAATTTTGAGAAAGAGGGCGTGAAGTGTGGTAATGGCAAAATATGATTTTAACAAGTATAATATGGTCATTTAGCCCCGTGTACTTGCGTGTGTGTGGAATTATGTCCGATAACCTGTGCTATAGCATGGATGTATTCGTGTGTGAATATTTAATTCAGGTGAGGTTTGGGAAGGAGGTGGCCGTGACATTATGTTAAGAACCATCCCGGCATTTGCCTTAAGTAGAAGTAGGGAGACATAGAAAAACCACTTCCAGGATGGGTGAGGTGGAAATCGAACCCACCTCTTCTCAGCTATGCATCACAAGGCTGAGTGTACCCCGTTCCAGCCCTCAGACCAGGAATAAGTTTCTTGACAGAGCCAGGAATCGAACCCGGACCCCCAGGGCGACAGCCAATTGTGCTAGCCGTGATCGTGTTGAGTTTTTGTAGTAGCCTACGAAGTGTTAACGAGGGACTCTGGAGCGACCAGGACTCGAAATCGAAGGTCTCAAAAGAGTGTATTTTTAGGGCACTAAGGCTGTTCCTTCATCACGTGGCACATGGATGTGAGAGAACAATAGCTAATATTATTTTAGAGAGGAACGTGTATTTCCAATACACACAGGCCGTTCCTTCACCAAATGACTCAAGACAAGAGAGTTTCACATTACGCATTCCGAGCTTTATTAAGATTTATCATCTGCTTGCAAGAAGACGGCAAGTTACAGCCATGGCCTATATATATGCATCATAAAAACACTGCTGGTGAGATCCAAGGAAAACCTTCACCCCGGCACTCCTCATTCTGCGATTGCTAAATAGGAGTAGCGTGTGTTCAACAGTAACCAATAACACAGTGTTACCAACTTAAATCGCTAGGTAATAGCCAAAAGCCACTAGATTTCTGTATATTCAACACAGATGAAGATTTTTCTGTCGCAAATGAAACTAAAAAAATACCACTTAATTCCTATTTAACCAATACTACAAAATGTCTGTTAGGTAACCAGTCCGAAGGCTGGTCAGATTATCAAAAAGTGCCGGCAAAGGGTTAGAAACACCTAAAAACTAAAACAGCGCTGTAATGAGATGTACCAAGTTGGGTGAGGAGTGAGATAGATTGCCATTGAGCCAGAGCAACAGCACTGATCTATGAATACACTGTGTCGCCCAATGGTAAAATTCTCGTCTGCTGAGTCCAAGATAGCAGGATCGAATCCCGGCGCAGTCAGTTGAGGGTGCTTACATGCGAGACAGCAGATTTACGGGCACGTTAAAGATCGCCTTCGGGGCAAATTTCCGGCACCCCGGTGTCTCGAAGAGTCGCCGTAGTTAAAAGGGACGTAAAACATAATAATAATAATAATAATAATAATAATAATTATTATTATTATTACGATCTATGAATAGCATCTTTCACAGCACTCACAAGCACCAGCTGTACCCGGAATGCCATTACTCAGTACCGCCCACACACTCAGTAGCAGTGGCGGCTGGGGGATTGTTCTGGGTGGTGATGCACAATTTTCACTAAGGAAGGGGGGGTGGGGGGTGGGGGGTGGGGAGTGGGGGGTGGATAGCGTAAAGTACTGTTGGATATTAGAGAAAATGGTATACACATGCGTGGCAAAACTGATGTAGCTCATTCATCCCAAATGCCGTAGTACGGAGAACAACACCTTCACCCCGGTATTATGTTATAACGATGTAAGAATACCTTAAGTCTCGCACCAGGACTGCGCGAGGAGACTGTAAGCACGAAGATCATCGGTCATCCTGAATATAGTTTCTTCACGAGCTTTTCCGTACTCTCCCAAAGCAAATACCGGAATGACATGTTATTTAAAACCCTGGAGAGGCTACCCCGACCGTAGACCATAATGGTATCAGTTGTGATATTTACCGCAGTCAAAAGCACATAGGCTATCAGGCAAAGTCGACACATACCAAGTCTACGGGGCTGATTAGCAAGATGACCTTACTAGTAAAATAAATGTTAACAAAAACAATAATAATAACACCACCACCAACGACGACAACTAAATCAACCACCAAGCAAGCTTGTAGGTTTGAGCAGTAATAACGTTCTCGCCTGCTGTGCTCAAGGTTGACGGATCGAATCCCAGTGCAGTCTGTTGGCAGTTTAGGGTACTAAATGCGAGGGAGCCATTCTTGTAGATTTACGATAATGATCCCCTTCAGAGAGAGATAACGGCACCACAGCGCCTATAAAGGCCGCAAAAGTTTACAAAAAAAAAAAAAAAAGAAGGACGTGGCTGTCTCGTTGTGTAGCGGTTAGCATTCTTGGTTGTCACCATGGAGTTCCGGGTTCGATTCCTAGCTCTGTAAGAAATTTACTTCTGGGCTGAGGGCTAGACCGGGTTCACTCAGCCCCGTGAGCCAAAAAAAAAAGACTGAAAAGAAGTGGGTTCCATTCTTACTTGAGCCATCCTAGAACTGGTATTCCGCTGTATCCCACTTCCACTCGAGCCAATAATTCCTAATTTAAAGTCACGGCTGCCTCCCTCTCAATCTTCACCTGAATTGAAACTACACAGCAAGGAAGCCTTTAGTTTTACGAGACCGCCAATCTCGTGATTACAAACCACAGGGCCTACTTTTTACGTGGAATCCGAAGTACAGGACTTTGAAAATCTCGCATGCTTCGACCGGAAATCGAACTCGGTCCGCCGTGGCGGGAGGCCAACAGCTTGACCACTGCGGCACCAGCCCTGAATTCCAACTACACAAACAACCACAGACACCAAAATAACACAGGTTGTCAGACACACAAACACATAGGCCCATACGGGACTAAAGCCCCTCAAATGAAACAACAACGTAGAAAGGACGTAGGAACTATAACTTTATCATATAGTTTTATGTGGCTCATAAACTAGCGATCATAAACTATAGGACCTTCTTTTCACGTGGAATCCGAATACATGGGCGTGGCTTTTCACCTTTAATAAAAACTCTGTTGCATTACTAGTAATTGAAATCGGTCAGCCTTGATGAGAGGCCAGCAGATTGACCACCGTGCCATCACGCCCCCTGGAGCAGCAACAACAACAACAACAGCCTTAAGACGATACAACAATAATCGATCTGAAAATGCTTTAATTATAGAGAATATACTCTAAAAACTTTATAATGAACTGCATGCGTAACATACGCCATGGTCCTTCAAGAGTTAAATTCGCCTCTTTCTCTAGAGGTGGCATGCACCAGAAGTTGAAAGAAATTTCTCGAGTATGGCCACATATTCCACACCCTGCATGCCCCTACCAACTCTTAAGCACGCTTTAGAATGCCCCTTCCAACACTTTGCATAGGGCGAATATAAACCGCTGCAAATAGCTTTCTCCTCGTAACCTGGACTTAAAACGAGCAATGTTCCTTTGTGTACTCGATCTTGATCACACTTTGCTCTGAGGAGCCCAGCCTTTCTGTGGCTTTCACGAACTATAGAAATGCTGCCTCAAGCATTATCGCATGCAATATGCTTTCCATTAACATTACTACCGACGAAAAGTCCAGCACAAATTCAGATCGTTACTGGGAGAAAGAAACGAAGGAAAATACTATTTTTCTTCCTTGCGGTCTTCTAGGCCTATTTGTCATTGGATGTTTCGTAATTTAGTTGTGCAGAAAGGAAATCAGTGAGTGGTTGTGGGGGAGAGGAAAGGAAACTCTCCCCTGGGCACGAAAATGTTTCCATGTCCCCTTCACCGGAGATTTCACGCTGAAGGAAACTAATGGCAAAATTCAATAATATAAAATGGAAAGAAGTGAATGAGAAAATTGGTCTTCTGCGATCCACATTCATCTCCTATCTCTCTCGCATGTGCATTTACGAACTATGTTACAGCACCAAACTCAGAACTGTCGGAATTATATTACAAAATACAAATTTCAGTGCTAGGATTCGGTAAATGTCCTTATGAAAACATTCTGCGAAACATGAAAACAAATGCATTTGCAAATAATACCAACGAATTCAAGAGTATTCCATGAAAATGCATTTGTTTAATTTATTTCGAAAATCCTTGCATGTGGTAACACTGCCAATGTGAACATTAAAACGCTGATACCCAACCAATAGTATTTCCAGATTATAAGCATAGAATTCAGAAAGCTTTGCAGTCTATTTTTCAGTGTAGCCTTATTGACATTTGACAAACTATTCCGTCGGTCTGAACGTTATCATATTAATATATACGTTAATTTTGACCGACTGAAAAATACAATATCAATTGTTAAGTCATAAACTGTAAACTTATTCCTATGTATATAATAAAAGTAGATTTAAAAAGGAAATATAGCACAATACTTTGCTGGCAGTAATGAACTAATAAAATAATAAAAGATTTCACTATTGCCGATAAAATATTCTGAAATAAGTAAAAACAAGATGTTCAGTAAAGAACATGCGGCCTACTTTGTCTTAAATGTATGGGTATAGTTATAACTTATTGTCCTTAAGCAGTATAATTGATTAATCTTGGGTAGACTTGCATCCTGCAATGCCTGGCCACGTTTACTAAGACTCGTTGTAAATTCACTTTCACATCCAGACATTTGATTCTGACATTAGAAAAGTACGTACATCCACCATTTTGAATGTATTCAATCGTTGATCTCGTGCCTTATGAAAAGAAAGCCTCGTATTTGAGTCTAAATACTTGCTGCGTTTCGTCATGGTAACAGTAATAAATAGTGGATTATCAATATTTTGTCGTATGTTTCCAAGATGGCCGTTGCACGCTATATTCAGTGCGATATTATTATGAATAATGCTAGCGAGGTCTATTTTATGGTACTCCATACTCACCCAATTATTTTGTTAAGTTTGCTATTATACCATGTGCTAATGAAACTTAAGTTTTAAGAATATGCCTAGCCACCATCATGAATGCATGGAGTCACTGTTAGTCAAACGAAGCCACATACAAGTTGTTATACTGCATTGCTACCAATTTTCGTTATATGAGTTATGCATTATCACATCCTATATTTTCAACATGGCCACTGCGCGCTGTAATTAGTTTGTTATTTTTATGGCCTATTTCAGAAATTCTCCTTAAGGGGTAGTACGTTCTTGCTAAGTTTCGTTTTAATTGAATAATGACGTTATGAATTATTTATTATTACGTTTTAATAGTACGCCCAGATGTCATTTAGAAAACTTGGAGCCGCTGTTATTTTGCTTGGGCATACGAGGCCATATATAAGGTTCTAATTTATCCGCAATTTTCGTTGTCGTTGTCGTAAATCAAAAATATAGTTATTTAGTTTAGAATTGTGAATTTTCAGTATGGTAACTGCACACCATATTCTGAATATACACGAACAAGATGTTCAGTAAAGAACATATAGCCTACTTTCTCCTAAATGCATATTGTTATAACTCTTCGTCTTTTTCAAGGAGTATAGTTCAGTGTTGGTTGTAGTAGCTTGTTAAAATACAACGTGTTATACGGATATTAATCATGAATATGAGGTGCCCTTTGCTAGTTCTACCTCTGTACCAAATTTCGTTCAATTTTGTTTTACTGTGTTTGAATTGATAGGGGGAATCAATTTGCACACATACATGGCCGCCATGCACAAAATATTGGGCTGATGATCTTGTAGTTTGGTCAAAACATTCTTCATACATAAAGGGATAATGTTGCAAAAATTGGTAGAGATCAGATTATTAGGTTGGTCGTAATTTGATTTAAGCTTTGAACATTTGGGTGGCCGCCATTACGTTTTCGACAAGATGGCGGCGATATAATACATGACACTGAGATGCCCTTTGCTAGTGCTACCTCTGTACCAAATTTCGTTCAATGCGGTTTCACCGTTTTCGAATTGATAGGGGGTGGGGGGGCAGACATTCAGAGTACACACACTCACACACACACACACACACACACACACACACACACACACAGGCACACACAATTTTTCGCCCTGTGTTGATCTCATAAGTCTATTTTCATTTTTTTGCCAAAATCGAAAGTAGGCTAAAAATGAACTGCATGCGTAAAATACGCCATAGTCCTTTAAGAGGTAAATTCAGCTCTTTCTCTAGAGGTGGCATGCACCAGAACGCGAAAGAAATTTCGCGAGTATGACCACATATTCAACACACTGCATGCCCCTACCAACTCTTAAGAACGCTTTTGAAATCAGTGAGTGGTTGTGGGGGAGAGAAAAGGGAACTCTCTCCCCTGGGCACGAAAATGTTTCCATGTCCCCCTCCACCTTCTCTGTGATAGCCAAATTACCAAGTTGACGGGGCTACATGACCACGATGTCGATAGCCCCTAAATGAATCATTGTTATCGTTTCGTTTGAGTGGCTTGGACATCGTAGACATTTAGCCCCGTGTTCTTGGGGGTGTGTGTGTTGAGTTTTGTCTGTTCACTTGTGTAATTGCGATTGCTTAATTAGTGAGTGTGTATTTGTTATTTAAATGCGGATTGGGACGAAGGCGGCCGTGGCCTAAGTTAGGAACCCTCCCGGCATTGCCTAGAATAGAGGTTGTAAACTACGGAAAACCACTTCCAGGATGGCTGAAGAAGTAATCGAACCCACTTCTTCTCAGTTTTCCCTCAAGTGGCTGAGTGCACCCCGTTTCAGCCCTCAGACCAAAATTACATTTCTTGGCAGAGCCGAGAATCGAAACCGGGCCTTCGTGGTGACAGCCAAGAATGCTAGCCACTACACAACGAGACAGACCCAACTTAAATGCTATTTTCTATAACAAAAACAGCATATTTGATTCTCAATCCAAAGCCTGTTCCCTCATTTTCGACGCACTTGCTTCTCATGAGTGTTTCATGGCAAAGTGAAACATCAATTCCAAATAAAGAATGGAAAATACATAAAAGGGAAGATAACGTGGTGATGTATCAGCAAGAGCTATTCCAGGATTGCAGTTTCCTCAATGTGCGGCTTGGATCACATGTCTCCGCTGATAAGAGTCATGATACCACCAAACTGTCCATCTTCTCCAGGAAATTATTATCTCCGGGTATGTGTAACTCCTTGCCATTTTAGCCTCATCTGCGTGCACATACACACATGGAACATTTCAATTAATGTTCTATTTTAGAATAGATTAAGAAGAATTCCGCGTTTTGAATGAGTATGGTTCTTGAATTCGAAATCCTAGAAATATGCAAAATAATAATGGAAATCCTCTGTTCAGCATCAATATCGCATATTAGGGATATAGTCATTGTTGTTTTAAGAGGCGGAACAGCGAGGTCATCTGCTACCATATCAGGGTTAGAAACACTAGTTGGCCGTACTGCTTTGAGGGCTAAGAATATGTATTTTGACTTCAATAATGATGATGATAATAATAATAATAATAATAATAATAATAATAATAATAATAATAATAATAATCTGCAACAAACCTGCTGTGATAAGATCACCAAATATCTGCCTTTGGATGAGGAAATACGGCAAATGTGGAGACAGGAAAGTGTAGTGGTTCTGCCCATAGTAATTTCTTCTACCGGCATCATCCCCAAATTATTGGCTCGTAATCTACAAATATTGGGAATACATCCTGGTCTACATATCACCATGCAGAAGGCCGTCATCTTGGATACCTGTTCCATTGTTCGCTCGTTTCTCAATGTGCCACCTTAAGAGAATTAGCCATACCGTCCTGCAAACAAGCCGACGATATGTTGATATGTCCCACTTATGTGGTGAAATGAATGTAGAAATAATAATAATAATAATAATAATAATAGTGAATCGGATACTGGATTTCGAAACCTAACTGAAACAAAAAACTCAAAAAGGTTTATCAAGGAAGAATGCTCGAAAGGATGGAAAAGTGAGTAGTGGGTCCGCAAGAAAGCAAATAGTTGAGATTTTCAGATCCTAACCATGATGATGTTGGTAACCATTCCCGCTTTCTTGATTTATTTCTCGTTCTCTATTACTTTCTTTCTTTCTTTCTTTCTTTCTTTCTTTCTTTCTTTCTTAGGTCGAAGCTATCGATCCATTCCACTGAGTTTAGCCTTGTCGTTTAGCCTTTCAAAATGAAATATATATAATGATGAATGAATGAATGAATGAATGAATGAAGGAATGAAGGAATGAAGGAATGAAGGAATGAAGGAATGCATGAATAAATAAATAAATAATAAATCAATCAATCCAAACCTAACCCTGTGGCAGCACAACTCATGAAGTGTTTACTAAGCGACTACTGACCAGCTATTCGGCCTACAGTTTACGGGGTGACGCGTGGTCAGTGCGTCAGGCCCCTTCGACCGTTAATCCTGGTTTCTGTGACTGGAATCAATCAATCAATAAATTAAATCATTTGTGACGTACAATACGTCTACAGTTTCCGAAGTATACTTGGGCTGGTTAGCGTAACAAAAATACCATCAAGGTTCCTGACGTCTTCATCATCATCAGGAAGCGCAGATCACTCTTGTGGATCAAGAGTTCTGAAAGAAAGACCTGCAGGAGGCCCCCTGGGAGGCCACACGACATTTTATTATTATTTTTATTATTATTATTATTATTATTATTATTATTCATTATGTATCGGCAATATATAGCCGCGTCATTCCAACTGTCTCAATCTTCGGGTTTTGATGTTTGCCCAGTACGCACTCATTCATTCTCAGTGGTTTTTCTTTCTGTCTTGGGTCCAAATCTTTCCCGTTTTCAGCTTCGGATTTTCTTGGAAACGTTATTATTATTATTATTATTATTATTATTATTAATTTTGTGCATGCGCTTACACATTCATAGAACAGTTTCTGGAAAGAAAACATTTACAAACCCAGATATTACATCATAAGGAGCAAGTTCTTCTGTCTCTCGGTGGCTGCATTCTATAGTACAGGATAATTCTTTTACTGGACTGAAGCCAGCGGCCAGCGGCCAGCGGCCAGCAACCAGGCACGCGCAGTCGCGCACGCCATTCGCCAGCCAATCAAACGCGGCCCGCAGCTCGCGCGGAGGTAGAAACAGTAACAGAGTACATTAATTAATGGTAAATTCACCAGCAAATCATGATTAAAGAACTTACCTTTTCACAGAAGATGCTGAAAATGTTTTCCTTCACCAGAGAGATAGGGGGGGGGGGGTACAGGAGTAGCTACATAATGTAACGACGTAACTTCCAAAGTTACCTTCTGTCAGATAAAGGAGAACATTTTCAGCATCTTCTGTGAAAATATAAGATCTAACCTTTAACTGATGACGTGAGGACATCCAGATTCCCAAGAAATAAAAAAAGAAACATCTGTGCTTCTTTAATTAAATGTTGCAGGTAGTTGTAGTTTATGTTACCTTCTTATCTGTGTGCTGACAATTCACACCCTCATTGATGAAAGTTTAGTGACTTAATAACTTTAATGACCCTGGTTAGCTCGCCTCCACGCAATCTGCGGCCGAAGTTCGGTTGGCTGGCGGAGGGCGTGCGCGCCTGGTAGCTGGCCGCTGGTCCCGCTCCAGTGAAAGAATCTCACCGTATATTTCTTTTCTCTCTCACACATTCAAGTCTGATGACCCAAGAACAACCTTACTATGCGACACGTTGAAGGTATGACTGTCTTCTCCAGAAACTTAAAAAGCCTGGGAAGGCTATAACTTCAGTTCTGTGAGAGATTCCTTTACGATGGTCGGAATCACGCCAGTGCTGAAGATGATCATAGGAACTGTCCTGCCTTGTTCCATATGCCATTGCTTCCTGATCAGTTCCGAAACTCTCTGTATTTTGACAGCCTTCAACATGTTTTGTTAGCATGTGCCATTGTTTGGGATTGCGACATCTATGAAAAGGCGTGCCTCATGCATTTTACAACTAGAACTAGATTAAGTTTGTTGTGCACAGCTCACTTGTCTGTTGATACAGTACGATCCCAGGACAAGGTAAAGTTGTCATTTTCCAGCACACATTCAGGGGCATATTTATAGTACAGCACGTTCTCTGAGCTCAGAAAGTGAAGGTGTAGAGCCAGTTCTTGATGTACTAACTTGGCAATAAAATCTTCTAATATTCTATGCCTGCAAACAGTTATCTTGCACAAACGCATCCTTGATAAAGAACTATAGGTAGATCCTCGTGGGGATAACCTGGTCCCAAATAGCCAACATAAAGTCTATTGTTTCAGGAAACATCTGCCCAGAAACCAGCCAAAAGTTTGACGTTAGCTTGTCGACGCGAGGTTGGATGACTTCATTGGAATGTCTTCCGTGCAGCGGCTTGACCAAGTAAGCATTGAATCTATCCAAATCACTGCGCACCTGATTTTGAGTCTTTTGCTTACTTGGGAGTAGTGAAGTTGAAACAACTGCTTCTGTGACAGCCTTGTGCAGCATCGAATGGTTTGATACAGAACAGAAGTATTTTCTTAGCTCATAGATCTGTTGAGCTACGTGGTTGATTATATCAACAGTTCGTCTCCCACCCATATTTCTCGTAAAATCACTCGTTCTACATATGTCCTGCGATGGTGTTTCCGAGATTTGGTCGGTAATATTTTAATATTTTGTGCCAGTCTTTCGATGTCTGTTTGACTCCACTTGATGATCCTTAAAGAATAACTACGGTTAGGGACAGCGTACCCAAATTTTAACTGTCGAGGCTGGTATTATAAACAATATTGTTATTATTATTATTGTTATTAGTTTTGTTATTCTACGGCACTAAGCACTTAAGGCTGTGCCGCAAACAGAGCCCCATCATTTCTTCTTTCAGTTTCGGTACATGAAGACTAAACATAGCCCAAGTAATTCGATAGTCGTTTATATCCAGCGTTATGTTAGCGAAAAAACATCCTGAAAAGTTATACAAACAATGTTGGTTTTCTTTCAATGTGAGCAGATACTGCGTGTGTCCCAAGGCTTTTCACCCAACTTGAGATAACATTGCGCGGCGATGCAAGGCTGTGCGTAGTCGATAAAGTTTATTATGATTGAGTGAGCTGCGAGGCGTTGCAATTTGTTTGCGTATGGAAATGTGTTGTTCTACACTACAGCCTCTCTTCGTGGTCTGCTCCTTAGAGCAGTATGGGTATAGCGCCTTCCTGACAAGCAATAGGTCACTAGCTTGGACGTGTAATACTGAAACAAAATATTTGGAATATATATTAATTTATTTCAACAATTGACCGCGGCAGCTACGCGCGATAAGGCACAAGATATGGGCTAGGCTACTTCCCCTCTCGGCAGACGAGCTGTTTTGAACTCCATCGTCAGTTGTCCTTAAATTAGTTTTCCGATGTTTCTTATTTTCAACTCGAGGCTAATACCGAGACGGTACCTCCATTACATTTCATTCATCTTCAGCTTGCCTCTAACCAAGCCTGACAGGTACGATTCCCAGTTATAGTTGCCTCACTTTCCTGGTTAACGTGCGGCTCCCCTTTGAAATCTAGCTGGGCGGACATGTTTACATTCCATGGCACCTGGGGCCAAGACTTTCCCAGCGTGAGGCACAGTGTTGTCAACTTTCCACTGTAGCCACAGAGGGCAAGCAGCTAGACTGGACAGAACTATGTGCAGATGTGCAACACTGGACACTGATACCTGTGGGAGACACAAGCTAGCCACCGGGGCGGAAGTTAAGAGTCCACGTGGAGTGATAGAAGAAGCATTCTATTGGTCAACAACCGTCAGCTATTGGTCAGTAGCGAACAATGGTTATTGTTGGCGCGTGCTACTGCCTTACGTTTGAGTCACCGCTCGTTAACCAGGGAAGTGAGGGAACTATAATGTATATCATCTTCAAGACATTTCCATAGCAACTCTTAATGGCTCTATAGTCATTTTACCAAACCACCTGTACGGCAGCAGGCAAGGATAGCACGCAACCAATTGTCGCTATTGTATTTAATTTTTAGCCTATTTTCAATTTTGCAAAAATAGGCTTATGAGATCACCTTTTGTCCGTGTGTGCGTGTGTGTGTGTGTGTGTGTGTGTCCCTAATAAATTCTAAACGGCTGGAGTGATTTCAATGAAACTCGGTATGTTCTTAGCACTATTCCGGACGACCCCGACCGTGTCCTTCAAATTTTGTTACGTCTCACCAATCCAACATGGCGGCTGTGCGAAATATTTCACCAGCATTCAATATCTCCGAAACTATTACCGATATCACCCTGGATTTTTTACGGTGATAAAGGGAACTACTAGAAGTTCACCTATGTGACTTTTCAAAAACTGGTAACTACAAAACCAACATGGCGGCCACGCGAATTTGTGACCTTTAAATAGACGTTTCTCGCGATTTAACCAACCAAACGCAATAAAACTTGGTACAGTATATGTTTATACACATTGTAATGCACCGACATCTAACGTGGTTCAATTGTTTACATAACCACAAGATGGCGGACGATCGAAATATTTCACCAGCATTCAATATCTCTGAAACTATTAGCAGTATCACCCTGAAAGTTTGTACGGAGATAAAGGGCACTACTGGAAGTTCATCTATAAGAGTTTCATAAACCGGTTAACTACAAAACGATCATGGCGGCCAAGCGAATTTTAAAATTTTAAATAGACCTTTCTCGCGATTTAATGTTCCAACCGCAATTAAATCTGGTACAGGACAAGTTTACATACATTGTAATACAATGGTATCTAATTTAGTTCAATTGTTTATATAACCTCAAGATGGCGGTTTTGCGAATTTTAAAATTAAGTTTTTATTTCTTGTGTCGTAATTGTACCAATTTTGCAAATCGGTACATGTTCATCTTATCTTCGAGACGCAGCAGGAGGTCCAGGTCTGACCAGATTATCATGAGAGCATACACCAGCCCTCTTCTGAGAATTCCATTCACCAAGTTGGCGCCTGGCTACTAGTGAAATGGGATCGCCTAGCCCTTTCCGCCATGATTTGTGCCCTTGTGTGTGCTGTCACCTAAAGGTTTATCGTTAAATGGAAAAGAGGGATAAGTCAAGCTTTGATCCGTGAACTTTGAAAGGTGAACATTTGCTGTCAGCTTCATTCGCCAAACCTTCTGCCAGGATTTGTGCCTTTGTGTGTCCTGTCACTTATAGGCTTATCGTGATAGACACTTGTAAAGGGAGATAAATCGAGCTTTGTGTCTGCAAACATTGGAAAAGCGAACATTTACTGTCAGCTTCATTCGCCAAGCTCTTATTCTGAGAAAAATCTTACAGAGGACATTGTGTAACGCCTCGACTCCTAGAAGGTTTCTAGGCAGTAACCTGTGTGGGGAGATATTCTATAGTACCCACTCAGGACCTTGAACTCTGGATTTGTTTTGGCCGGTTGTGCTGCTGGTCGCAGTTGGTACTACTGGAGGGCTGTGGTGGGGATACGCTGATATACAAGGGTGGAATCTGTGACTCAAAGACAGTGTGTGAGGAAGTTTGCTGACAGAAAGACTCTTGAGCACTTGCCTCCGGGGAAAACGTGTGTGCAGTTTTCCCCGGAGGGTTCGAAGACACCAGGTGGTACTATCATGATTTAATTACTAAGGGGCATAACCAAGGACGATCAATACAAACTTTGACTGCTAAATTTTGTAACGTCATTTTAAGGGCGCGTGTCGGCGGTCCGTAAGCTTAACTAGATAAAGTCTATTTTAGCACTTTAGTATGTAATCTTTTGGAGGGTCTAGCAATAATTTGGTGATACCTTTATATGTAGTTACTGCAGGGTGGGTTATTATTGTCCTATTTCCGGTATGCTGGATGGGAACCTCGTGGGTTTTAATTCTTGGTCAGACAGCCTTGACGGGACGGTTAATGCTGGACTGTGGAGGTTGTCAGACCTTTCCTTTCCATTAAGGGGCGTTTCGGTTGTTTGATGCAACATTGTTTTTTGAGAAGACATTGCTTTTCTCATGTTGTTTTTCTTTTTTTCCTTCTTCTTCCGGATCCATTTTGAAATTCATGTTTTAACCTCAAATGTAACTGCGTAATTTGCCATGCGGGCAAATGACAATTATTTAGTCCCTGTTGGGCATTAATTTCTGGGAATCACAGTGTTCGCATTTATATGTTAGACTAAGAAGTGTATAGGTTTAATCACTATATTGTTCAGGCTTGTTAGTGCTGTAAGGGGTGAAGGAATCTATAGTAATGTAACATCTTTCTGATTTTATAATATATTGTTATTGGGACTTGATTATCTCATTTAAATGCGTGCAGTCGGTAGGAAGATTATACCTTGTTTCTGTTCCATTCCCTCATCTTTTGGCAGGGTCATTTTAATATGGCCAGCTGAGGTACGCATCCAGCCTTCCACTCAACAAGCTGGTCTTGACATCAGTTTCGTCCCACCCGATCCCTTTCCTAAATTAAATCAGGGTGTTCTTGAATACCAAGTAAATCGGAACATTCGCTCCAAGGTTTTTTTTGTTGCTGTGAACTCAGCTGACCTAGCGAGTAATTAAATTAGGCCTTTCCTGTGTGTTATCATTTATTAATTTCTGATATGGTAATATCATGTTAAATTATAATTTTGATATGCTATTATTATTATTATTATTATTATCATTTTGGCTAATAAACAGGGTAAGGGGGGATGAGGCCACTGTTACAATGGTAGCAATGAGCATGGTTTTGCTCTGTGATCTTGCCATTAGCAAATAATCTTTCCTGCTGACTGATTGCAGTAATTAATTAAAATTAAATTCAGTAACTTAATTAATGTAGATTGGGCCCTCCATACTAATTTTTCTTTCTCCAATAGGTAGGCTAGTTATTAGAGCAGAACCTAATACATGTTGTGATTTGATTTCATGTAAAATAACCTGCTGTGTACACCGAGACCAAATGAACAATTCTGTCGTCAGCTGTTAAGACGAGCAGATAGCCGAAAGTGGCAATCACGTGCGCTGGACGAAAGTCAGGACTGACGGGAGAGTAATGGCGGTGCTGCGTTGCCAGATTGACGAGTTGACCGGCTGAAGGAATTTCACACGTGGTGAGTTTTGATATGCTGTTTGTATGTTTTGGGGTGGTTGTAAATTCATTCTGTTTCTTGTAGGAAATAGTCCAGCTCAATTTTACTGCGCCTGTGCTAAATGTACGCCTCGGGAAGTGTTGTTTTGACTAAATTGTGTCACGTGTTTGAAATAATGAAATGTTTGTCTGATTGGAAGTAATTTTGGTAAGGTTTAAATTAGTGACGTTTTAAATTCTCTTGACAATAGGCTGAAATTGATAAACTTGTATTTCCAGTAAGAATAACTTAGTGTCTGTTTTGATGTGCGTTTAGTGCACGCCTGTTGAATCACGTAGTGATTTTGAACTATCATGGCGGCGACTGTGACCAAGTTATTATTTTATGCAACTGATGTCAGTGAAAATGTGAATTGCGTGTGTGGATTTATGATCAGCAGTTTCCTTGGGGTAAATCTGTAATTATTCTTAATAATTGTTAGTGATGTAAGGCTGAAATTCTGCAATTTGCTGTGCGTAATACGTGTAAGGTATAATTGGTAGTTGTCAGCTGTTCATTAGGCCAAACATTTCAAGTTTTGTTGTCATTTCTTTAGCTGGAGGTTAATTATTTCGCTGTTGGTAGTTCTGTCAAATTAAATTGGACCGTGGGAGTATTAAAATTTGGTATTGTCAACTTATTCTGAGTTAAATTAATTTTGGGGAATGGTCGAATTGCTGTCTATATGTACGTTCGGTAATTGTGTTTTGAATGGTGTTAAATGTCGAATTGCGTGTGTGCTAATTCAGTATAAATGAATCAGGTGAGTGTTTATGTATGATTGGTTGATGTTTAAGTTGCTTAGTAATTGGGGGGCGAGTAAAATGTCTTGTTGTGACATAGGATTTTTAAGGTTAGATTGTCATCTAAATTGGTCAAGTATTAAATGGCTTTAATATTCAGTATCTTAGTGTGTTTTTCGTTGAGTGACTTACTAAGTGGGATATTTCTGGGAGGCAGTCACCTTCACGTCGCATCTCATTTAGGGTGTAAATAAATATTTCCCCCCGATTCGTGTCTTTCGTTTTAGGACGTATTTTTACGATGTAAGGGGAATTGTGATTTCAGGGCTACAACTTTGGGTTGTTTTATCAGGTCCTCACGTGAGTTGATACTCCGTTGACGTTATAGTGTCTTGACGATCCGAATACTAACATACTGGTGTAAATGGGGAATTTAGAATTGGTCAGGGAAGGGATCACGTATGTCTGGTGGAGGTATGAAAGTATTTCTGTGGTTGATTGTGTTCAGGATGAAAGAGTGTGTGTGATGCGATTTTTATTGCTGCCCTGACTAGGAATCGAACTGGTGTTCTTTGGTGGTCAAAATTGTATTTATTTTCTTTTGTAATCCTTCAGTTTTTTTAAATCCTGCTGATTGAATGAAAGTCATGTGTGAATGAATTGATGTAGGTTTGCAATTTGAATTTGGGTGGGAGTAATTGAGGCCTAATTGCCAGTAACGTAAGATGGATTATTATTAATTTTATATTAGTTGTATTAGTTGCATTTTGAAAATGGACCTATTATGCAGATGTGCTTCGTATGGGGATCTACTGTCAGGAGTCCATTTAATTTGGGGTGTGAGTACCATCTTGATTGGGCCCGGGCAGGGTGTATATAGTATTTGCCCGAGTCGAGTGACTGGAGGTATGGGACTTCGTTATCTCGGTGACAGGCAATTTTTTTTGGGTAGTTGAGGCCGCTCAGTCAGTGGGGAGTCGGGGTTAAAAGACCTCTACGGAGGCCCTCTTGGTAAGAGTCCGCAATACCATTAGTTTTGGTTCATGATATCTGTACGACTGCTAATTTGCATAATTGAAAGTAACGGGTTATTGTCGTGGGTGGTTAAGTCTTATAATGAGATGTATGAGAAGGATGTGTGATGGATGATGGATGAATGTTAGGAACTGGAGTCCTGTGTTCGAGTTCCAGTGATGAAGTTGCTAGCTCTGGAAATACTTGTTGATTTTTGGTATATAAAAAAATTATTTGGTAGTTCGGTTGGTGAAAGTTTTCCTTTAGGGAGATATCCTGCGGTGGCATGCTGAGCTGTCGTTGTATGTCAGCTGCTGTGTTCGCTAGTCTGATTTTGAGATTTTTTGAGGTTGCAGTGCTTCGTTTGCGATGGCATTGAAATGGGCTGGTTCGTTAGTTATTCATAACTTGCAGTTTCTTGCTGTTAGGCGGCTAGGTTTTTCTATTGTGGTCGCATTTCTGAGGGGTTGTAGGTTCGTGAGATTTCATGTAGACTCCCGTTAGCTTGGGTGTGTTCGTTTCACAATCAGCTGTTGTAGGCGTTCATGCATATTTTGATATTTTGATTCTGGAGTTTTCACTTGAGGGTGCTTCAGTGCATTAGTTGGTTAGTTATTTATAACTTGCAGCCTTGATCTGTTAGACCGCTGGCGTTTCTGTTGTAGTTTCAACTCTGAAAGGTTCTGGGTTCATTAAAATTTGGTGTAGCCCCGTCACCTTGGGTGTGTGTGAGTTAGGCTGTTGCCACCGGATGTTCTGATCGATTGTGAGCCTTAGTGACAGTCAGTGTCCTGGGTAGTTACTGGAGTAATCATCTTTGGTGGTAAAAATAATTTAAATTCTCTGAGTAATAGGGTGTTGATAGCTTGGCAGTTTTTTTTAGTGCGAGGTTCCAATGTGGGTTGGTGAGAGCTGGATTTATGGACTTATTTTGAAGATTTTAATTGCTTCGTGCCTTTTGAGATGTAACATCTGTCACTGCTGTGATTTGTAATTCTGAATAGTTTAGTGTTGATATTCTGGGAGGAATTTTATTGGCGTTAGAATTTGGCGAGCTACTGACACGTGTTGTTAGTCGAGGAGGTTGTGAATTTTGAGATTTTAAGTAGCTTCGTGGAGATAATGTTTTGGGAACGTATGATGACAGTGGTGCGTTGAAGCATCATGGGTTCGATTTGAGTGTGGTCATAGAGTGTCGCCCGGTATTTGGATGGTGAATATTAATGGTAGGTGACACACGTTGTTAGTTAGAGACGTCTGTAGTCTGTGGTAACGCCACTTAGAGAAATTTTCGGGGTTGTGATTGTCTGTGTTGTGTGATTGGAAGGTGAACCACGTGCACTAGGGTGTGTGTGACGCTTGATGGGTTCCCTACCTTGTGTCGAATGTGTATTTATGTTTTGATAGTGTGTTGTACTGTCATCTTCTGAGGTGGCCGTGCCTTTGTGGGGGAAGATGTTAATTACCCTCTGTGGGGTCGTGTGTTTATCCAGAGGGGGAGCTCAGGTACCGAGCTGATTATGTCGTGATGGGCAGGGTTTGGTGGTGCAAGTGTGATGTTCCTCCCGGTGTCATAAGGGAGAGGACCTGTCATGTGAAGGACAGGGCGGTGTTTGTTTGTGTAGTGTGTGAATGACAGTGCATACTGTTTTAATAATTCACGTCAGGTTATGAACTGCAGTCCTCGTGCTGTTTTCCTAGTTCGCAAGTTGTCCTATGGAATTTAGGGTTATTTATGTTTTGTGTTGTCGCTGGGAACAGAGCCCGTTGGCAGTTAAGGAGTGGGAGAAATATCGGGGTGACAGCCCGATGGAATTTAGGGTTATTTATGCTTTGTGTTGTCGCCGGGAACAGTGCCCGCAGGCAGTTAAGGAGTGGGAGAAATATCGGGGTGACAGCCCGATGGAATTTAGGGTATTCTTATTATTAAAGTGTGAATGTGTGTGTGAATTATGTGGGTGACGTGGTTTTTCCATATTTCTTTGTCTTGCTGCTAGTATGCTTGTGTGATAGGATGTTGTGGTCTCTGTTCCTCCTGTTCTTGGAGGCCACTGAGGGCAGTGTGGTTCAGGGGCATGTGGAATTGAGCAAGACATGTAATTTGTGTTTGTGTGCATATCAAAACGAGCTCTGTGTGATGCCTTCGGAGCCATAGGAGATTTGTAATGTATTTAAATTGAGCGATACTACGGGCGGTATAATAAATGTAGTTTTGATGGAATGCCCCGTGCGGCATGTTAATGTAATTGTCATTGTGAATTTTGGAAATAGTTACGTGCTGTCCTGATTTCGTGAAGTCGCAGAAAAATGGTCCTTCGGTTTTGTTAAAATAAATTCATTTTGAAAAATTGTTTAAAATTTTTGGTGGGCAAGTTTGTAGGTGCCTTTGATTTGCGAATTCTAATGAAAAATTCAGGGTTCTGTACACCTTAGTCAAATTTTGGTTATTCTTGCTAAGTATTGTAGTGAACTTTCAATTAAGCTTGTTAACGTCAGTCATATCGTATAGTTGGTTGCCCCTTTCGTGTGTTTTTCATACTTCAGTGGACCTTTAATTATGCCCTGGACACTATCTCTTTGCGCAGAACCTTGTTTGAAGCATCAAGTATCCCTTGTGATTTGAAAGACTCTTAAGTGAATTTCGATGGCACACTAATGCTTCGTGTGATGTTTTTTTTATCCTTCCTGGGATAACTTCGGCTGTTTGGGCTGGTTTACTGGCCTGGAACGATTGTTCCCTCTAAGGGAACTGTATTTGGACCATACGCTGCTGTTCTGATGTCTGTTTCAGTGGTCACTATGTGGGACGCGTACTACCAATCTGGGCCCAGTTTGGAGGTACCATCTAGGTCCCATGGCATCATTCTACCCGAGGAGATCTACTTCAAGGTCCGCTGGCGGAGATTGGAGTAGCCTCTTCAGCTGCCAAGAGACCAGCTGGACACCATCACCCTGTTCATCATCCCCCCATCGTCTTCCTTTGGAGGAGGAGGATGTACCAATTTTGCAAATCGGTACATGTTCATCTTATCTTCGAGACGCAGCAGGAGGTCCAGGTCTGACCAGATTATCATGAGAGCATACACCAGCCCTCTTCTGAGAATTCCATTCACCAAGTTGGCGCCTGGCTACTAGTGAAATGGGATCGCCTAGCCCTTTCCGCCATGATTTGTGCCCTTGTGTGTGCTGTCACCTAAAGGTTTATCGTTAAATGGAAAAGAGGGATAAGTCAAGCTTTGATCCGTGAACTTTGAAAGGTGAACATTTGCTGTCAGCTTCATTCGCCAAACCTTCTGCCAGGATTTGTGCCTTTGTGTGTCCTGTCACTTATAGGCTTATCGTGATAGACACTTGTAAAGGGAGATAAATCGAGCTTTGTGTCTGCAAACATTGGAAAAGCGAACATTTACTGTCAGCTTCATTCGCCAAGCTCTTATTCTGAGAAAAATCTTACAAAGGACATTGTGTAACGCCTCGACTCCTAGAAGGTTTCTAGGCAGTAACCTGTGTGGGGAGATATTCTATAGTACCCACTCAAGACCTTGAACTCTGGCTTTGTTTTGGCCGGTTGTGCTGCTGGTCGCAGTTGGTACTACTGGAGGGCTGTGGTGGGGATACGCTGATATACAAGGGTGGAATCTGTGACTCAAAGACAGTGTGTGAGGAAGTTTGCTGACAGAAAGACTCTTGAGCACTTGCCTCCGGGGAAAACGTGTGTGCAGTTTTCCCCGGAGGGTTCGAAGACACCAGGTGGTACTATCATGATTTAATTACTAAGGGGCATAACCAAGGACGATCAATACAAACTTTGACTGCTAAATTTTGTAACGTCATTTTAAGGGCGCGTGTCGGCGGTCCGTAAGCTTAACTAGATAAAGTCTATTTTAGCACTTTAGTATGTAATCTTTTGGAGGGTCTAGCAATAATTTGGTGATACCTTTATATGTAGTTACTGCAGGGTGGGTTATTATTGTCCTATTTCCGGTATGCTGGATGGGAACCTCGTGGGTTTTAATTCTTGGTCAGACAGCCTTGACGGGGCGGTCAATGCTGGACTGTGGAGGCTGTCAGACCTTTCCTTTCCATTAAGGGGCGTTTCGGTTGTTTGATGCAACATTGTTTTTTGAGAAGACATTGCTTTTCTCATGTTGTTTTTCTTTCTTTCCTTCTTCTTCCGGATCCATTTTGAAATTCATGCTTTAACCTCAAATGTAACTGCGTAATTTGCCATGCGGGCAAATGACAATTATTTAGTCCCTGTTGGGCATTAATTTCTGGGAATCACAGTGTTCGCATTTATATGTTAGACTAAGAAGTGTATAGGTTTAATCACTATATTGTTCAGGCTTGTTAGTGCTGTAAGGGGTGAAGGAATCTATAGTAATGTAACATCTTTCTGATTTTATAATATATTGTTATTGGGACTTGATTATCTCATTTAAATGCGTGCAGTCGGTAGGAAGATTATACCTTGTTTCTGTTCCATTCCCTCATCTTTTGGCAGGGTCATTTTAATATGGCCAGCTGAGGTACGCATCCAGCCTTCCACTCAACAAGCTGGTCTTGACATCAGTTTCGTCCCACCCGATCCCTTTCCTAAATTATATCAGGGTGTTCTTGAATACCAAGCAAATCGGAACATTCGCTCCTAGTTTTTTTTTGCTGTGAACTCAGCTGACCTAGCGAGTAATTAAATTAGACCCTATGGGAGTATTATGAATTATAAATTTTTGGGTATGGTAATATCATGTTAATTAATTATTTTAATATCCTGATATTACTATTATTATCACGTATTGGGTTATCAAAAGGGCAAGGGGGGGATGAGAGCTGTTACAGTAATCATGCGATCGATGTGAAAGTTTGAATAATGAACCTACGCAATAATTTTCCCTTAATGGTAGGCCTACATGACTCTATGGCCCATACATTTAACAATCCAACATGGCGATCATCCGAAATATTTAGACGGCTCTGAATATCTACGAATCTATTATAGCAATCAAACTGTTTTTTTTTATGTTCATAGGGGATATGAATTTAAGTTCACCTATATGACTTTAAATAACCTGGTGATCACAAATCCAACATGGCGGCGACGTGAATATAAATATTCACATGGACGTTTCTCGCAATTTAACCATCCGAGTGCAGTGAAACTTGGTACAGTAAATCCTTATACGAATGTTAATCCACTGGCATCTAATTTATTTCAATTGTTTCCATAACCACAAGATGGCAGCTGTGCGAAATTTTAAAATCTCCTTTTTACTTCTTGTGTCCTAATCATACGATTGAAGTTTGAATGCTACACGTACACAATAATCTTCATGTAACAGTACATACCTCTAGGACCTACATATATAAAATCCAACATGGCGACCATCCGAAATATTTAGTCGGTTCTCAATATCTACGAATCTGTTACAGCAATCAAACTGAAATTTTGTATGTAGATAGAGGCAGTTAACATAAGCAGGATATATGAAAATAGGCTGTATAGTTCTTCACGGAACTTCTTGTTGGACTTCTATTTGTGAGACATTTTAAACATGTTTTCAATGAAAAATATTTTTATTACATTTATTTGTGTATTTCATTTAGAAATTGTTATTACAACTTTTCAGTCGGTCAACAATGTAATCCCAATTACTGGGACATGCGAAAAATAACCTGAAAAAATTACATGTGAAAAAATATAAGTGTATATTTGTTTTGGTTTACAGACGAGGGAGAAAACTAAGGGATAACATGTTTCGCTCATGAAGCGAGCATCATCAGATCCAAATCTATACAAGACAAATAGCTCTACAAAATACTACCAAATCTACAATGACACCCACTAACAGTCACTGCCCCCAAAAGCAAACCAAAAAAAAAACATCAAAATCTTAGAAAGTGTAGCAACTATTACTAGTAAAATACCAAAGCATTGACCTACTGAAAAGTTGTAATATAATTATCAATAAGGCGACACTGAAAAATAGCTTTAAAGCTCTCTATATTTCCTTTTTAGTATTACATTTCTAAGCTAGCGGCCAGGTGGGATATGAAAAGGAAGACACTATATCAATACTGCTCAAAGGATCATACCAAGAGAAGGGGCTGTATTGAAGAACAACACATTTCGTCACGCGTACAACGCCTCCAAAAGGAAGATTGCATAATAAAATGTGTCCTTGTGGCAGCCCTCAATTGAGGCAAGTATTAGAAATTCCTTGAAAACAGGCTATATTAGTTCTCACTATATTAGCTCCGGAACTAATTGTTTAAAGATTTGATATTGCACGAAAATCCTATCTTGCGTGCATTACAAATGAATCCATGACAGTTGAAATGGTTACGCTCCACTTATTCTTTTGAATCTCGTACATCACGAGTCTCTTTTTTTTGTCAATAACGCTCTGTCCATATGTTGAATAGCGAGGAAAGTTACCGGTGCGTGACAGCGTGGTAAGTTGCCGGAGAATAATAGAAATCATCTGTCATATGTTGTGTATTATCGAGTAGAGCACTTCGTTATCAGTTTTTTGAGTGCGTAGTCTAACTTTGACGTTATTGTGAATTGTAAAAGTTGTGAGTGCTTGGAAAGCACTACAGATGTTACAATGACAAATGCATATGCGAAAAGTTAAAATAGCATCAGTACCGTAAATGTGGCTGCAGATGGATGTTGCCGACGAATACTGAAGAGATGCGGACAAGGAGATTTACGATCGCAAGCTATTTTCAGGGATTTGTGGACACTAGGCCTCTTGCTACCTGAGAAAGGGATGAAAAATTCCCAAAATACTTTTATACCTGGAATTTAGAATTTCCCTGTCTGTTAATAACCAATATCCTCTTCTACCTCTCTCACCAGCTTACCAAAACGAATCCAATTCAAGTATTTCACTTTTAGTTTGACAATTCGTAAAGTGTGAAGAGACTGGCAACATCAGGTCCTGTTTGACAGCCATTGCATATATCCAGAAGTTGGACTAAATGCTGACGCCAGAAAAATCTGCAATGCAGATCATGTAATGACGATCAACCAGATTCCACACACATCCAAGTACACGGGGTTCCTCGACCACGATGTAGCAAATCCCCTAAATGAAACAACATCATTTACTTTTATGAAACCGAAGTAACATTACATTTCTCCCGATGGTCGATATTGCTTTGCATGCCTGTGTGTCAAGGATGTAAATTGGGCTATGGAGCTAGCAAAGGAAAAACGACTGTGCATAATTTCGCGCTAAATACTAAGGACCATTCTACAAACATGTGATTTATTGCTCCTTGAAAGAACACGCGTGCACGTAATTCGAACTAATTACTGTACTGTAATAAGTTATGTTACGTGATCTGCAATCGTAAAAAATCAAATGAACACCATAAACCATGACTGAAGACTTTGACATTGGTATTCAAGTTCAAAGTGGAACGGCTATAGTTGAGTAGTAAACATCTAGCGCGTCTTATGGAAGTTGTCTTAATGATTGAGTGGGTTAAGGGCCGGTTAGACGTTTGTGTGATAATGGGCAGAATAGTACTTCGAATATAGCATTAGGCATTTTCTGTTTAACGACAACCCGCGCTCCATTTGAGTGGGGATACAATATTAAGCCACTCATATCAGGTCATATCAGCCTACTTATTCATTTACTCATAATGTGTTCCTGTAAAGACTACGTGGAATTGTTGCTATTTTATGAAAAAAATACCGTCTAATTGTGCTATTTTAACGGAACTTAATGATATTCAAGTTTTAAGAATACCCCAGTCGCCATCGTGAAAGTATTAAATCATCGTTCTTTTTATATGGCTATAGGATGCCACGTGCAATGGTCTATATTACTATTAACTTTCGTTATTGTAGCTTCAAAATACCTTGAGCTATTAAAGATGGCCTCCACGCGTTGTATTCAGCTTGTTATTCTTATGTCTTATTTCAGCAAAGTCACTTATATGGTGCTTCTTTTTTACTAAGCATCATTTCAATTGCGCAATTACATTTTGAATGATTAATGGTTACGTTTTAATAATACGCCCATCCGCAATTTCGAATTTCTGGAGTCGCTATTATTTTGCTTTGGGCATACGATAATACATTTAAGTTTCTACCTTGTCACTAAATTTCGTTATTGTAGCTCTAAAAGATAGAAATTAATTTATTAGCGAAATTTAAATGTTTGTAACAAATCAAAGTAGACTTCAAATTTCAATATGGCCACTGTGTAATATATTTAGTGTGAAAATAGTTTTGTTGTTGTTGTTGTAGTTTAATTTGAGGGGCTTGATCATGGTATTTTAGCACCGTGTACTTGGGTGTGTATGTGTGTTAGAATTTATCTAATAACCTGTGTTAATGTGGTACTGTAGTAGTGTATATATACTCGTATATTTGCAATTAAGGTGACGATTGGGAAGGAGACGTACGTAGCCTCAAGTTAGGAACCATCCCGGCATTTGCTGGAGTTAAAGTGGGACACTACGGAAAACGACTTCCAAGGTGGCTGAGGTGGGAATCGAACCCATCTCTTCTCAGTGTTGCCTCACGAGACTGTGTGTACCCCGTTCTAGCCCTCAGTCCAGAATTACATTTCTTGGCAGATCCAATAATCGAACCCAGACCTCCGGGGCGATAATCTTTCGACCAACGCAAATAATAACCCTTATATGATAATCATCTCTTGCCGAGATTCGTTTCAAGTAGCCTACACAATTTTATTTTGAGTTGTCGACTGTAATGTTCTAATTGATTGCACGGTCTCCATATTGAATTTATGGAGAGTATGTTATTTTGCCTTGCCCATACAAGGTCACATATTATATGGTCCTACCTCGTCACTAATTTCCATTGCTGTAGCTTTTTTGGTGTTGAGTGTTATTTATTTTTAAATTTTATAGTTTCAAGATGGCAGCCAAGCGTAATTTTCCCTCTCGTAAAGTCATAACGTTGGTAACAGAGGGTCCTCATATGAAACTACTCGAATGCCAGGAACTGTGGGAATTGATTCATTTGATCATAAGTTATGGATTATAATACAGTATTTGCATGGTTCGCGCGACCGCCATCTTGATATTATTTCGCTGATGATTTTCTGGGTTGGGCCTCATACGCTTCCGTTAAGATGGCAGTGATTTAAACATGGTATGTCCTTTACTAGTGCTACCTCTGTACCAAATTGGATTTAATTTGGTTTCGTCGTTGGGGTATTGATGGGGGGTGGGGGTGGAGCAGACATACATATACACACAACACAGGCACACGGATATTTGGGCCGTGTAGATCTCATAAGTCTACTTTCATTTTTAATTTTTCAAAATTCTAATGGAAGCCAATTACGGGCTGGTAGACTACTCCGTATAGTACCATCGCTGCGACCATTTAAATTGAGTGGATACCATAGATAAGTACAAACATATTTGGTACGAGCATGTCTCAATACTGGATGATAACCGTCTCCCATCCAATAGGTTCATATAGACCAACGACAACAACAATAATAATAATTATAATAATAAAAAGAAGAAGTGCAAGATCGCCGAAAATATGGAGGAAGCAAATAAATTGGGAGACGGAACTGACCTATTTGCCTAAATGAAGGAGGCTAATTAGCTATTATTGTAGGTTGTATGTTATGCAAAGAGTAAAGGCGATATTATCATCACCTTTATTATAAATAATAATAATAATAATAATATGAATTGAAATCATAACAAATTGTTTCAACTTGGTTCTTTTGAGGAAATTAAAGTGAGCGAGTGAGTGAGTAAATGGTTGTAATGTCTGTCTTTTGCCATTTTGAGCCAGTCTGAAAGCACTCGGAATATTATGAATGATACTAGTTACATTTTTTTCTTTGTTGGGAATCTTGATAAAATGCTGAGTACTTTCAAGAAAGGGGGATGGGTTGGGGGTGGAAATCCATATTTCAACAGAATGCTGTTTTTAATTTCCGGTTGAGTTACGTATCTATTCAGCTGTGCAGCTTCATTATGCTGTGTAGGGAATAGAAACTACCACTCATGTTTAATGGCTTTTCCTGCCGCCGTATTGTCGACTGAGCCACAATAATAACAGCCAAACTCTCTAATGTTAGTTTTCTCCCCAATAATTTTAAATTTCATGGCTCCTTATAGTCAAGAGGGGTCCTATATATACCACTATCCGTTACGATATTATTCAAACAGTCTATGCCAGGGGGTTTCAACACGATGTCCACTGCCCAAGTTATATACAGTAGGCCTACATCTCCATAAAGTGCATATGTGAATGTTAAACGCACATTACAGAGTGGTCTAAGAATAAGCAATGCATGAATTGTATTGAAATAATTGAAATAATGGCATTTGTTCCTATACCTCGCGCCACTCTCACTAAATCGACGACATACGTTGACAAGCAACTAAGTTTTTGCTTTCAAAATCTAATAATAACACTACATTTAAAACCAAATCACTAGAAATACATATTTTCAAAGATGATACACGACAACGACAAGCAACTAAACAATAGGTTTTGATGAAATATTGACTATATGCCATTTATATTCGACGATGTCGAAATGTGAATATTATACAGCAGATAACTGTATCATAATGATGGTCATTAAAGTACTGTTTTCCATTATGATACCGTTTCTCCAGCCAATCAGAGCTCATTCATTGACCAATTAGGTAAGGATACCTTCGCGCATGCGCTCAAAATCCAACATGTCGGACATGAACACGGCATCCTTCTATTAAATTACCGACATGGAAAGTGCACCGTCCATATGTTTCTTGTAAATAAACTGGCGAATATGAGACAAGAAATAGCACTGTACCTTAATATCCCCAATTCCAATGTCTACACAGCGCATTGCTTTCCAACGGCTTCAGTGACAGTTTGACTGAATGCTGCTGCTCATCAGTGTTCGGCAGCCTGTAATCATATGACATTGCCAAGTAGACAGAGCGTATGCGTCGGTAGGTCAGAGAACTTGGAAAACAGTGAAATCAAGCACAGTGCTTGCACACCAATCCCAAAATTCAAGTGACTGAATCTCAACAGATATGTAAGAATATTTATGTTTAAAACATATAATAAAGTTATAATTATCGTCGAACATAAACAGTCTTATGCAACTCGCCTATAATGGTAATTAAGACACTCGTATGGAATTTATACAACTCGTTTTATTAACATACTCGTGACTTAATTATTGCCATTATAGGCTCGTTGCATAATGTATTGTTATGAATAGAAAAATATCTACCATAAAAAATATATATATTGATATCAATATATTATTACAAGTTAGCCCTTATGGGCAAATTACAGCGAGTGAGTGATGGTTCCTCAGTTTAGGGTCTGCGACAACGCGGTCAAGTAGCCCCGTGTACTTTGGGGGTGTGTAGAATCTGTCTGATAACCGGTGTTAATTGCGAAGGCTGTATTAGTGTATATTATCTGCGATTCAGGTAAGGACTGCAGGCGATAAATTTTCGAGTAGTTCCCACTTTTGCTACCAAATACTACCGTCAACGATATCTAGCTGCGGACTTGGTTAATAGATGCTACCGCAACCGGCACCTGGCGACGAACGTTAGAACGTATAGAGCGTATACAAATCTAACCGACAAATTTTGTTTCACACAAGTGTAGTTAGTGGAAGGTTCTTTTACATGACATAAAGCTATGACATGGGCCCGCCGACTATACTTCCCTTCCGAAGGAAGACGTACTCAGAGATTATTTACGCTCTTAAAAATCCGATGACTTCGGGAAGCGAGTGAGTGATTGAGTGAGTGAGAGTACAAATAAATTACTGCAATATCTGGATTTCCCTATTTCGGCCAGTCAGAAGGCGCTCTGAATATGATTAATGACACTTGCTACATTTAAACAGAAAACAGAAATTAAAAAAAACAACAATCAATATCAAAATCCAAATATATAACAATATCAAAATCAAAATCAAAATGAAATCAAAAACAGAAAAATAAAAGATAGTATAAAAGAAGAAACAGAACTCAAAAACATACGTAAATCAAATAAGAACAAAATAATGCAAAACAAAAAAATAATACATAGTAAAATACTGTTATCTCTTAATTAATATTGGTTAATATTTATATGTTCAAAACTGTGATCTAATTTTTGAAAAAGTGTATGGCGCCAGCAACTCTTTCTGCAGCTGAAATACTGCCCGTCAGTAAGAAACTGTCTACTGTAACTCAGTTTTGCATCTTCTCGACTTAGTTTGTGAAGGGAACGAGAGAGAAACTATGCTGTTTCCTCCATTCTTTTCTGTCCTCCGTCCTCTCTTCCATTCTTTTAAATTTTATTTTGCTCGCTAGTTCCGTTATTCTTTCCGGTCGCGTTTCATCTTCAGTCTACGCACGTAGGAACTTGCCGTGTCCATCCGCGTTCACACTTCCATCACGTTCGCACGATGTTTATTTAATGGTATAGCCTCCGCTACAGATTTCAGACGTAAGCTTCCTGATTCGGTGACACAGGCAGAACTAGCCCTCATATTCTAATCAACGTTGATCGCACTACTAATAAGTAAGATCAGTAATTTGTCCACTTTTGCTCGTATAGTGAGTAAAAGGAAAGAAGAAAGATTTCACTTTTGAATCTCACTATCTTGATACACGAGACCTCCTTCTACGTGAAATTCGAACCCTCGGACGGGATATTTCACCTCCAATATCTCGCATAGGTCTACATTGTCTTTTCGTCAAATTGTTGCATCTCACCTTATGTATACTAATGACTAACACTTCAAATAATAATTATCAGCTTGTCCACCTTGTGGCGTAGTGACTAGAATATTTGGCTATCACCGCGGAGGTACGGGTTCGATTCCCGGCCCTGCCAAGAAATTGAATTCTTGTTTGAGGGCTAGAACGGGCTTTACTCAGCCTCGTAAGGCAGAACTGACGGGCACTACCTTCTATAGAGAAGGATGGAAAGTCACGAGCTCTCTTTGAGTGGACGTTGCTATGCAACAACAAGCCCATTCTTAAACTTTCTACCTTCGGTGGCGTAGTCGGTAGCATGCTGAGCTTATATGCTCAAGATAGCGGGTTCAAACCTGGCCGAAGCCGTCGGATTTTTTAAGAGCGTTAAAAATCCCTCAGTATGCCTTCCTTCGGAGGAGAAGTAAAGCCGGCGGTCCCATGTCATAGATTTATGGCATGTTAAAGAACCTTCCACTAATTGCACCTGTGTGAAGCTAAATTGGATAGGTTAAGAATGTAAACAACGCTCTTAGGTTTCTACGTTCGTTGCCAAGAGCCAACTGTGGTGGCGTCTAGTAGCTAAGTTATGAACTTGGCCTAGTAGTCGTTGACGGTGGCGCTTGGCGGCAAAAGTAGGAACTATTTGAGAAATTCCAAGTTTCAGTACTTAAATTAAAAAACAGATAACACACACTAATACAGTCATCACAATTAACACCGGTTATCAGACAGATTCTACACACACCCAAAGTACACGGGGCTACATGACCGCGTTGTCGCAGCTCCTAAACTAACGAACCAACCAGCCAATCTTTGTACCATACCTGGTATCAATTCCTTGGTATTAAATGTCAAGACCGGCGCACTAATACAAGTGTATTAGAGGAAGTTAACACTATTAGTATTGAGGGTCTCATAATAAAACACCAACTTCAATAGACAGGACATGTAGTTTGCATACCCGAGTCCCGCCTCCCAAAACAAATCTTATATTGCCAGCTGAATGTCGGTCAGAGAAAGCATGGTGGGCAACAAAAACGCTATAAAGATGTTCTGAAGACCAACATGAAGAAATGTCAAATTGATACAGTAAACTGGGAGGCTGTCGCATCCACCCTATCAGAATGGCACCGCAACGTCCATCAAGGCAACTTGCTCTTCGAACAAGAGAGAAGAAGGCTTCAGGCTGAAAAGAGAAATGCCAGAAAAGAACGCATGAATCGCAGAATGATCAACCCCCAAGATCCATTGGCTGCTCAAGACCTCGTGTGCCAATATTGTGGAAGAGTCTGTGGTTCTCGGATTGGACTGTACAGTATAGTCACCAAAGAACTCATGCAATGTGATTAATATTAGTTTACAGCGAATATTTCTATTACCTTGGAAGTATATCATACTCGTATCACGAGTGACAGCCGAAATAATAATAAATACCATACCTGGTGAGCTATGATTCAATTAGTTCGGAAACGGTTAATTCTATGGCCTTAAAACAAGATTTTTGCGGTCTTTTTGCGATTATCGTAAGTCTTTTTCTTACAACGACGGGGTAAAAAAAATTGTCTCGTTCTTCTACGACAACTTTGCTGTATTTTGTGGGGGATTAGACCTACATACCCCTATTAATGAGTAGTACGATAAAAAGTTATGTAAATTATTGTTGGCTTGCCTGTGATGGATAACAATACAAATTTTACGTTGATCCACCCTGTCGTTGTCGAGTTATTCATGCAAATAGAAAGGCAGACAAACAGACATTCGTCATAAATCAGTCTGAAACACGTAGCAAACGTAAAATTCCCTGAAAATTCATAAGAAAAATACAAACATTCAATTTTGTATATATAGATATTACTCTAAAGCCTAAGCAAGCACATATTTTTGATGTTGTGGATCACATTAACAATTGTAAACAATCCTAATTCATTTTCTTTCGAACTTTGAAGCGATGTCTATTGAGTTATTGTTCAACGACAAAGTAATAACTAGGAGCATTTCTCAAGTCGTGTCTTGTCCCAGTGCGTATGTCGAGCAGCCGAATCACTTAAACTACACACGTCAATGGCGAGACAGTATGCAAATACAAAAGGATAATTTTCCTTTACCCGCCCGCCTGGCTACGCAGTGACTTATAGATCGCCGCTCCGCTCCGTGTAGATATTAAGAACCCCCTCAATCATCATGCATGGTTGAGGATATATCCACAGTTGCTGTTAGCTGTAGTGTCTCGGACTATTTTGCCAGGAGATCCTTTGTTGCCGACGTATCGCCACTGTTTCAAAAGGCTCAATCATGGCAGAAGGCGACCTGTTCCTCGTATTTATTCTAGTGTCGGACCGTGCTGCCTATGACTGATTGGAGTTATTTCTGTGTCTCTGGAAGGTGATTGGACTCAGGAGTTTTTACCACATCACGGAGTCAATGAGTGATTTGCAGCCGTTCGCGTGCATTCCACGAAATCATGACTGAGCCAACAACTGCAGGTTAACAGGTGGATATGAATTGCGCAATTGTCTTACTGAGATTCCTAACGTTCTTATCTTGTTTTACATAATAATTTGAGTGTCATGGCCTCTTGGAGAGATAGATGGGTAGTTTGATGTCACGTATTGACGTACTGTTGCCATGGTTACAGACTTGCCATTTCTTTATCAGTTCATCAGAGCTAAGATAGTTTTCTGGGAATATCTCTGAAACTGTTAACTTTGGGACGTCAAAACGTGGTTTCCGGGGTCCTGGGACCACGGAGTATTGATTCTCGCATCAAGGGGCTGAAAATGAGCTATGTCTGCTCTTTATACAACCTCGATATTTAGCCTATTTGAGATGGTACTGTTGCCAAGGTTACGGGTTCATTTCTTCATCAGTTTATCAGAGCAAATAACTTATAGTTTTATGGGAATATCTCTGAAATGATTGACTTGAGGACCTTAAAATGTGGGTTTCAAGGTCCCTTTGGTACCCTCAGGGTATTGTTCCTCGCTTTTAAGGGTGTAAAATGAGCTATGTCCGTTCATTATACTACAACGTCGCTATTTGGCCTATTTCAGATTTCAGATTATAAAGAGAACCCCCTCCCATGAGGCACTTACGCTAAAAAATTGTTGCCTAGTGATATTTCAGGGTTGCCTTCTACTTAAAAACAAATTTATGTGATTTGGTCCAATAGTTGACGCCAGTCCATTACAAACAGATAAAAAGACAACAGACAAACCGACAAAATTCAAACTGAGGGTATATTTTGGTCATTATACACCTCATCGGGGATAAATACAAACTTTTGGCATAAAAATTTAAATGTTCAGACAGTAATATAGATATCAGTCTATGTTTCATTTGAACAGCCTAATATTCAAAAAGGACAGATAGAAATACACTTTTTAAAAATTATACTGTACTCTCCCTCACGGGCATGTAATAAACTCCCAGTGTTATGTTGAGCACCCTGCTCGTGAAATAGAGAGGACGCTGCAGAAACCGAGATTCAAATAAAGAAGAGAGGGAGAAGTGTAAATGTTTTGGGCCTGCTCGCTGTTCCACGAGCACAAACCTACGGGCCAATGGTGATAAATCTCTGCAGCTCCCCGTCTTGCCCTGCCCTGCCCTGCCCTGCCTTGCCCAAGAAACAACTTCATTCCCACCACACACAGTTCCTTAAGTTCAAAGCCAAAGTTGGGAGTAACGTAATTACATGGCTTTCCAGTGAAAACCTAAATGTGAGCTTGGAAATGAACAAGTCAAAATACAACAAAGGTTTCACTCAATGGAGAAGTGTGAATATACCTTCTATTTGTTACTTTATTTATGATTAGAAGAAAAGGACATCTTGGTCATCAGCATACCACAAATACTGATATACGTTTTTCCATGCATTGACATACGACGTTGAGAAAAATTAAAAAGATCAAAACTGTGTATTACACAGTTATAAATTATAAACAAAATATCACTTATCAGTTTTTTAAATAACCATCATCTGCAAGCACAGAATCCCTAAGCCCCAGCAACCACTCATGAAATGAATTACTAACTGCATCTACAACTGTCATGCCAAGTGAAACAGACAATTTTGATCGCAGAGATAAATAAGATAGTTATAGAGAAAACCAAATATCTCACCAATGATCCTGACGATTTATAGGCTTATATAGAGAGTAGGAGAAAATTAAGAAAGTAGATAACTTTTGTTACTGGGATCAATTCTATAAATAGATGTTGCATCAAACCTGGAAATTGCAAAGAGGATCACCAACGGAAGAAAAAGGATAGATATGATAAATTTAGTGTCACGGATCCGGAATATAATTACTAAAACAATAACTACGATTTATAAATCAATAGTGGAAAGTATAGTTTTATATGAAGTGGGAACTTGGTCAATGAACAATACTTATATGAAAGAACTCCTCGTGGTTGAAATGGATTTCTGGCGGAGATCAGCCAGGAAATCAAAAAGAGAAAGAGTACGGAACACAGAGATCCACATGATGATGATTGTAGATACATATATTAGAGAAAAGATTGATCAAAAGGGATGATAATGGTATGGACATAAGACGAATGGAAGATACCCTGTTACAAACTGATACATGAATGGGAAGCCCCGAAGAAAAGAGGAAGAAGAAGGTGGAGGTCGACCGTTTACAACCTGGACGTAGAATGTGATGTGCTGCTCAATGAAGAGATTTGGTTTAAGTACCGAGCATGCCGAGATAGGATAAGTTGAAAGGGATAAGTGGAAGAATATAAAGAGTAGGAACCATCTCTAAAATGGATGATAATTAAGATTAATGTAGGAGCAGATGACCTCGCCATTCCGCCTCTTAAAACATCAATAACTAACTACATACTGTATATTTGTTTAATAAGATACAGTAGTTTGTTTATTATCTGAAGAGTATTATGTAGTATCGTTTGGTGGAGGAAAACCTCAGTATTGAGGAAAATTCTCAATAAAAGAAGAGAAGAGAAAAGATGAAGAAGAAATTGTAATATATCTATAAACTGAATAGCATTCCTTCGGCAATTAATGTACTTTTAAGACCCGATATTTACCCAGATTATTTTGACATGACACTTAACTGATTGCTCGCCCAAACAAATGCAGCAGCTTAAATAAGGCTGGCGGGAAAATGCTGCAGCCAAGAGAAAATGAACAAACGATGGGTCAGTCCTCCATACGACTTTCTATTCGTAAACAGGAGAATACTTATTCATTTATACAGCTTTTAATTTTAATCACGGAGTTCATAATGTGCCTTAAAATAACAGTTGAGTGACGCGCCGCGCGTCAGGTTAAAGCGATATTATGAATGCAGGATAACATTTGAATTCTGAGTTCATAGTCAACTTGGCAAACACTCCCAAAGTCAATCGGGTCAAATCACTTCAGTGTCATTATAGATAGAAGTCAGCCAACAAAATAGTTTACATGCACGGAATAAATTTCTATTGTTATATTTTTAATTTCAATAAAAGAAGAGAAGAGAAGAGATGAAGAAGAAATTGTAATATATCTTTAAACTGAATAGCATGGCAAAGTACTAAAGAAACCTGCATCTTTCAGTTTTTCTCGGATTTAAATGAATGGCACTGTGGTCATCAGCCCCGAGTAGTTGTGTATACGTCGAATCTGTTTGATAACAACACTGGTCTACAAAATTAAACTTGTTGTAATCATTATAAATAAAATTATGCGTATATTGATCCGTTTGCGACGCTGATTACAGTACGAAGATCCTATCCAAGCTAGCACGTACAGTTATACCGGTACAGTGTATTATATAGTATGGCGGAAGGTTGCATTGAAATCCGTCATTGTTGTATATCTAGGACATGAGATACGATGATAAGCATACCTTCTGTTATTGAAATATAGTTGATTTCCTCTTCCTATGATGCGTGGTGACTGGAACATCCCTGTTTAACATCCAGCAGTAATAGCCCATCATGGAATCATTCCAGAAACCTTGGTAACGCTGCTCCACTGTCCTGGTGGAAATGCTCTCCCTACTCATCACTTGCGTCATCAAGATTTTCTGGGAAGAAGTCGACATAATGAACCTTTAGTGACATACGACACCCAAGCTCCGTGTATGCGTGCACAAGTTTGTGGATATCATTTTTGAAATCAGGAGCCTTCTTCATACCAAACAAAATGCTGCATTGAAATCTTTCCAAGCTTCTTATTCTTTGTTCGTCAAAGTACTAAAGAAACCTGCATCTTTCAGTTTTTCTCGGATTTAAGGCCCATCATAATAATTGTTTACATCTATTTGTATCATTTTCAATTTCCAGCCCTCCTCATCGCACAAACTATAGGCTACGTGCTAGGTCAAAAGCGGCAACAGATTTGAAGTCAGCAGCCCCACATTAGTTTATTCCACATACCAGTTTCCTTGATGATTTTGCGTTGTAGACCAGTGTCGGTTGGTTGGTTCCTCAGTTTAGGGGCTGCGACAACGCGGTCATGTAGCCCCGAGTACTTTTGGTGTGTGTAGAATCTGTCTGATAACCGGTATTAATTGTGATGGCTGTATTAGTGTGTGTTATCTGTTTTTAATTCAAATAAGGACTGCAAACATTCGATTTTTCAAGTAGTTCCAACTTTTGCTACCAAACGCCACCGTGAACGACCAACTAGTACTGAAATTTTTACTAGATGCCACCGCAGTCGGCTCCTGGTGACGAACGTTGGAAATTAAGAGCGTTAATCAAATATAACCTATAATTTAGCTTCGCACAGGTGTAATTAGTCGAAGATTCTTTATCATGCCATAAATCTATGAAATGGGACCGCTGGCTTTACTTCCCCTCCGAAGGAAGGCAAACTAAGGGATTTTTAACGCTCTTAAAAATCCGACGTCTTCAGCCGGGTTTGAACCCGCGATCTTGGGCATAGAAGCTCAGCTTGCTACCAAATACGCCACCGAAGCCGCTTAGAACAGTGTAAACTGTGGGGTATGTAAAAGTGAGCGTATGTGTAATTGAAGAAATGATTTGTAAGGACATAGCCGTGGCCATCGGTTAAGCACCATGTCTCATTTGCCTGGAGTAAAAGTGGAAGAAACCAAGGATGACTAAGGCGGGAATCGAACCCATCTCTCCTCAGTTATTCTCGTGAGGCTGGGTGTACCCCATTCCAGCTCTCTTGCCACAATTAAATATCTGAACAGAGTGGAAGACGAACCTTGGACAACAGGAATGGTAAAACGAATTATATTTTGTTCATTTGGCAGTTATGTCTTACAGGAGTCTGAGGGCTGGAATGGGGTACACTCAGCCTCGTGAGAAAACACTGAGAAGAGAAGGGTTTAATTTCCACCTAAGCCATCCTGGAAGTGGTTTTCCGTGGTTAACTACTTCTACTCCAGGCGAATGTCTGGACGGTTCCTAACTTAAGGCCACAGCCACCTTCTTCCCAATCCTCATCTGAAATACAAACACACACACACTAATACAGCCATTACAATAGCATAGGTTATCTGACAAATTCAAAACACACACACCCAAGTATATGGGGCTACATGACCACGAAGTCGCAAAGCCCCTAAATCAATCAACAACAAATCTATGTAAGGCGGCGAGTATCGGGATTTGCATGCACAATACTGTGAGATAAACCAGTGATAAGGAAGATTTTCTTCTTCAACTATTAGTATGAGAGGTACATACGTATTACAAGATTTTTTGAGTTTAAAACTAAGTTCTCGTTGAAAGAAACTGTATGGGTAAAGAAAAGTCATCTATTGGGGAATAAAGCCAAATTTACGTCCATTACGTTAATCCAGTTCATTTTGAAAACAATTCACAAGTACAAGGGTTCTTGTCACTCATAGCTGTGGCATAAGCCTGAGATGTTATCACATCGACTTACCAGCGCATCTTAACCATGTGCCGTGAGGAACCTCAGAATCCAATGCCAATTGATTGGTATCTACTCAACGGCGGTGATTTCCTGCAGCCATCCTAGGTGAAAAATTTTCTTTTTGGTGATAGTTTCCACACTTAATGAGATAAATTGTTGGATGACACCATATTTCAAACTGTAGGGAATATCGTTTGCTTACAAATAAAGCACACTTACTCAAGAGAACAGGTTCATCAGGGAGAGAGTTGAGGGTATAGATATTCACGGCATATGTCTTCGAGAACGCGTTCACTGTGATAAACTTACAACTACACACATCGAAAAACGTTTTGCGTATTTCCGTGGAGCACAGTGGGGATGAAAGTGAGGATGGGCTTATTTATTAAGCAGTGTCCACGCCTGCTCTACACAATTGAGATCGGGAGAATAGGCAGGCCATTCCATTCTGTGAATACCATTCTCCTCAAGGAAGGCATTGACAATGTGCGGGCGAGCGTTATCGTCCACGAAATTGAAATTTGGGCCGAAATTGTCAGCATAGCATTTCACTACAGGAGCCAGGATAGTATCCCTGTAACGTATGCCTGTCATACAACCTGTACACAAGAGGGGTTCGGCGACCATACATGATACCACCCCAAAACATTGCACCACCTCCTTCCTGTTGGTATCGGTGTCAGATGTATTGGTCGTGCATACGTTCACCGGGTCGTCTGCACACTCGCACAGATCTATCCTCATTGACACAGGCGAGTGAACACAGCCGATATACACGCACGCAAGAACGATTAATGGGTTTGAGACCACTACGACTTTTGGCCAGCAATATGCAAACCTTTCTTGATGTGTGTATAATTTTTGGTATATGGTAATGATATTGAGAGTTGTTGCTTTAATGGCCCTAACTTCTAAGTTATAAGTTTCTACTAACGAGTATGATTAAATAATCTATTATTTTTCGTGTGGCCTCGTGAGAGGCCTAGTGCAGGTCTTTCTAGTCGACGACCGTGGGCGACCTGCGCGTCGGGATGAGAGATGGATGAAGATGAATGAAATCGGGCAAGGATGTGGAAGGAAGCGGCCGAGGCCTATGAGAAGGTACCGTCCTAGCATTTGTCTGGTATTGAAAATGGGAAACCACGGAAAACCATTTCAAGGACGGCCGACAGTGGCGTCTACCGAGTCAGCAGAGAGCTTGGCCCCATGACCTAACGCCGCGCTTTAGCCAGCGTAGCCACTGCTGTCAGTAAAGAATAATATAAGGGGTAGTTATTATATAAGAGAGCAGTAACTCAGGTTGGAAGAACGCATGCTTGCGCTGCCAATGGCGGCGTGTCGCCAGGGCAGGGTCCCCTTCTATCTGTACCCTCCCGTTAAATTTACTGATATCACGCACAGTATTCGGGTTCTGTAAATTAACCTTGACTGTCGGCGATGCTCATCCGCAGTCAGAAATTCCTGCCATGACATGAATGTGGTGTTGTTGATTATTTTAGGGGCTTTGAGACATCGTGGTCATGTTAACCCGTAAACGTGGATGAGTGTGTGATGATATGATGATAATTGTTGTTTTAAGGGGCCTAACATCTAGGTTATCGGCCCCTAATGGTCTTGGTGATAGCGAAAATGACAATGAAGTGGAAACCAGAACGAAAATTATGTGAGAAGGAAAATACTTACAAAAAGGAACTCAGATTGAAACTACTCACAAAATGGAGAGCGGTAATGCTTACAAAAGGGAATTTAGAACGAAAAAAAAATCACAAAAGGAATACATTGAAAAATACGCACAAAATGTAGGTTAGGTTCACAATACGTACAAAATGCAATGTAGAGTCGAAATACTTTACTTACAAAATGCAAGTGAAATTCAAAATACTTACAAAATGCAAAGTAGATTGAAAATACGTACAAAATGCAGTTGAGGTTCGAAATACTTATAAAATGTAATTGAAATTGAAAAGACACAATGCAATTTAGATTGAAAAACGCGCATTTCAGATTCCAAAAATTCACAAAGTGCAATTGAAATACTTACAAAATGCAATTAAAATTGAAAATGCTTACAAAATGCATGGTAGAGTCAAACTACTCAATTGGATGGACAATACTTACAAAATGCAATTTAGATTGAAAATACTTACAAAATGTAATTTAGATTCAAAATACCCACAAAATGCAATTGAGAATCAAAATACTTGAAAAATGCCCACCATACAAAAAGAGACGAGCCCGGCACAAGTAAGTCGAAGTAATGCCGGACTCAGCTGGGGTCCCGTGGTGGCCAACCCACGTCCCGCAAAGTGTGACGCCCTGGGGGACTGGTTCAACGACGGAAGGATTGCCAGCGGACGGGGTTGACGCATGCGCAGAGCCGATGAAGAGAGAGATGTGAGCCCCTGGGGGAATGAGTGTGTGATGGTTAGCGTGTGTTCTGTTTGTAACTAAGGCTAGGATTTGAAAGGAGGCGGCCGTGGTCTTTGGTTAGGAACCATCCCGGCATTTGTCGTGAGTAGCAGTGGGCTGTACAGCGTTGCCCACACGCACCGTGGCGCGTCTCGCTCGGCGGTGATGGACTCCATCTCAGCAACGCTGTACAGCTTTTGCTGGAGCGGCTAGCTGTTGAACCATGTGTTATTTCCTCGTACAAATACAAACCGATATAAAATAAGTGAATTAATTTACGTATTTCACAGTCATACAGCATAACATTTTAATGTATAACGATTACATCGCAACCAAGAACCACATTTTCCAACCACCCCGAGCCGAGAAAAAGTTACCATACAAAAATTATAACAACTTTGTTTCTTGGACACACACAATTTTGAAATTAATAAACCAGTTATACAACATTCCAATGTATATTGTGTTAAAATTTGGATTCGATCTGATGACGGGTTATTGAGATAATAATTCTTAAATAAGACGCATGGTTGAAACACGCTTAAAAACGTGCACTTTTTGTGTTCCAAATGCGATAAAAAATATTAAAATATAAATTAAAAAATCCAAACCTACATGAACTAACGCAAAATAGAACGAAAAAAATGATGATGTTATTGGATTTTATGTAAGTCTATTGGTTACTTCACAAACAACCTTCAAACTCGAGTGCACATAATACTTTGGTCGACAGTAGAGGAATTGCTGAGTTTTAGATAAGAATGTTAGTCACCATGCAATGAGGTAGCCTAACTCGAATAGATGTCCCTGCTCAACACTCGAAGGAAAAGAAAGAAATCCTTCCACACTGGAGTGAGAATATATGCGGGATCTATAGGTAGAGCCCTGCGCGGATAAACAAAACGTTATCCGCATCCGCCCCGCATCCGCACGACTGTTATCCGCATCCGCCCCGCATCCGCACGACTGTTATCCGCATCCGCCCCGCATCCGCACGACTGTTATCCGCATCCGCCCCGCATCCGCACGACTGTTATCCGCATCCGCCCCGCATCCGCATGACTGTTATCCGCATCCGCCCCGCATCCGCAAGACTTGTATAAAAATCCGCTGATATTTCAATTCTGGTTTCCTGACCTCCGCTTTAGACAAAAAAGTGGCTATACTTCTTTGGCTATATTCGCACTTGTGCCGCAGTAGGTTTGATGTGCCTGATTTGTGTCCTGAGTATGAATACACTTTTTAAAGCTAAAACATCCTGCTATATCGTTCACCTCTTTGGTTCCGTTGAAAACGTAACCAAATATCTGCCTTATCCTTGACTTGAGCTTTGTTTCAAGCACTATTGAATATACACCTTGTTTTGTTTTAATAGATATTTTATCAATGTTGGTTGAATGATGTTCATACTTCCCGGTCGCGGTAACATTTATTAAGTGGAGAAAGGGATTGATATTTTTCCGGAACTTCCAAGTCACTAAGTCAGTCATCATACTACTGCCTCTTGACCCATCAATGTTCGCATCGTTGATGGCATAACTGTCTCCGTTGCAATATCACAGCCCACGCGTTTCAGTGCCAAGATGGAAATAAATCTACAGATAAACCTGGAACCAGATCTTACAGGATAGCTTAGACAGCGAAGTAGCTGACTTGAGAAAAGTGTTAATGATGTCACCACGATGAACTAACAAACATATTGACAGCATTATATCTCGTGGATAATGGCAGTGAGAAATTGATGATGATGATGATGATGAGAAGTCAAGACCTTCTACTACAAACATACGGTACGGTACTTAATAAAATGTAGTTGAAACCATTATGAGTAACATAATCTTCTCGTGTATAACTGCAAAACGTACCCGAATATTTCGTACGCAATAGGCTGTAGGAGTATTCCTCTTTTAAGCATGAAGCTGTAGATTGCCATATCAAATATGTAATATTATCGAAAGTTCCATATCGTATTCTAAAAACTATCCGCAAATTTACTCCAAACATTATCCGCAGCGTATCCGCTATCCGCACAGCCATGCAAAATATATCCGCGTGGCGAAAAATGCTGCGGATATCCGCATCCGCGCAGGGCTTTATCTATAGGCACAACGTGGGACTGTGGGACAACAAAGATAAGATACACGTCCACGGAGCACCGCGCTCGCCAAATGGATGTGTTCGATATATAGAGATCTTATCGCCACCTCTCCCGTAAAGGAATGGAATTGAATTAAATGTTTTGGAACAAGAGATCTCGGCAGTAAATAACTGTAACTGTCACATTATAGATAGAGGTCATCTTGTACACAGCTTCATGGATATCTTTAGACAATTCCCTGTCAAGTAAAGGAAACTCCTGCAATTTCGATTAGGAGCACGAAATAGACAACGCGAGATTAAATCACTGTCCCGTGGCGTAGCCGTGCTCGTTAAATCGCCTACCACGACTACAATGGGCAAGCCCAGAACACGGAGGATCGAATCCCGGCGTTGATAGCCACTGACAAATTAGGTTTCTCCCCAGGTTTTTATACACTCTTCCAGATAAATGTCGGAATAGAACCAATTTGAAGTCCCAGGACACCCATACAATTCCAGTCCGTTAAACAGCTACACACACCACAACAATCATTACAGACTCCAAAATAACACATGTTATCAGATATTTTAAATTCATATACTTATAGGCCTACACGCTCAAGAACACGGGGATAAACGACCACGATGTCCAAGCCTTTATAATGAAACAAAACTTTCACTATTTCAGTCGTTACAGAAAAACAGGTTATCATCATAATTGAACACACACCCAATTACACGGGGCTGTTTATAGAGATGGCCCGAGTTTCTAAAACAAATTGTTAACAACGGCAAGTGGACTGTTTATAAGATAACCGGTGTCCCTGAGTGACTAATAGTGTTATATGGAAGTATTTTCCTAAATCCACAACTGTAGACAAAACATGTTTTTGTAGTTAATTTATTTTAGGGGATTCAGGCATTTTTGTCATCAGCCCCGTATAGTTGGGTGTATATTGAATTTGTCTGATAACCTGTATTTATGTGAAGAATTTAGTAGTGTGTGAAGCCTGAATGTATTAGCGACAAGGATGAGGTAGGTGCTCCAGGACTTGAAGTAAGGTACTGCACCATTATTCCTAAAGGTCTTAAGTACAGATATGGATACAGTATTTTGGAACGCCCTGTAACCTTCAAACTAGCCACTGGAGTCTATCATAACAGCTGGTCTACAGCAAGCAAAAGTTCTGCTATCAAGAATGGATCGGTAGAGCTCGTATTTCCGACGAGAAGCCCGAAGGTCATCGATAATAATCATGTTGACATTGTCTAACATTATATCGATCGATTCACCTGAGAATGATTAATACAAATTAATGTATATTTAGCGCTATATGTAAGCAGTTATATATGTCTGTATGTATATTTCCATGCCAGAAAGCTATTACAAAGCAAGTATGAAAAACAGAAGAAGATCTGTTAAGTCTCTAGTGATTATACTTCGACTGCGATATTTTTATATCGACTCGTGGCGTATAGAGGAGTGGGGGAAGCGGATGTCTTGCTCAAGCGACCTCGTGTGGAGAGCCGGTACTTGTGAGACTGACAACGGGCAGTAATAACCCTGGCAATAGTGAAAGTGAAGTCGCCAGTTAACGGGATTTTCAAAACGTGTAAGCGCGCCGAAGGTTATACGCTGGTTCGTTCAGCATTCTACGTGGAGTAGAGACTTGCTTAATGGGGATCAGACATGGTTTTAAACATGTAATAAGTTTATCTTTGTGACCGTGTGTCCACAGCCACTAACGGGCTATGCGGAAAAATACATTCGTAATCCCGGCCACCAGTTCGGGTGTATTATGTCGTAACACTCTGCTTGTAAACTTTCATGAAAATGCAGCCTAGAGCTGATTCAAACTTGTCACAGTGGCAATACTTCTTAAAAAAAGCACATTCTTAAGCAAGGTGTCAGAGGGAAGGAATACAATGAAGCCTATATCCATTACGATGATAGGCTAGGTTACAACAGGAATACTGCATTAGCAGAGTGGTAGCGGGAACAGTTTGCAGCAACGTTCATTTACTATGAAGTGTACAAGCGAATTTCGTAATGCAAGGGACCGCGTGGACACGTGTGAACTTGCTCACATTCTCATCCTTGTATTGGAACTATTTAGCAGCTGTTCGAATTCACTCTTGCTTCGTGACGAGTTGATAAACTGTTTGCGGTTCAGCCATCGGCATTCTAATGCGTGTGGAAAGATATCGCCAGGATATATTGGGATCTGTCGACCGGTCGGGAGTTGTTCGAGCCTAGGAGGACCATGGTTCGTTCTCTGGAGACCCAGTTGGAGTCCGACATGTTTTGTGTTCGTCTGGAGCCTAGTATGGCCAACGATATCCTTTTTTTTCACATCCAGATTCGCCAAAGGTATAGATCACTTCAACTTGTTACAGTAGTGTAGCCTGGACATGTGAACAATCACACATTGCCATATTTTGATTTTTGTAGATTAAATGGTTGAGTAGAAAGTGCAGGTTCGATGCCTATTTCGAAGCTGACCTTCTATGATGCCAGGATTTTGACTCATAAAAATGAGTGCATCCTTTTTGTATTTTGATTGATAAATTTAAAATTTCAATAGTATTTTACAGTATTTAAACTGATATGCTCATCCTTATTTGTCGAGAAGTCACTGTAGGAGGAAGATCTCCAGATTTTTGTGTAAGAATATTTTAGTAACGCATTTTTTTTAAAGCGGCGTTGAGAACTCTGACTGAGTTTTACATATTCTAGTGTATTGTTCTTTAAGCACTTTCGCGTGGATTATCGTATTCTTTGAGGAGAATTTGTCTTTCCGTATTATTATTACGATATTAGGAAGTTTTCGGATCCTGTTATTCTGAATGTTACTTTGAATTTTTAGACTATTTTTCTTCAGTTTATTAACAGATTTAACTTGTATTTGCTGAGCGTGATTTTCGAAGTGGATTGACTAATGGGTCATTAGTTGCTTAGCCTCTGTTGTTAACCTAGATCCATGCTGTAGGACTAATCCACCGACATTTGCGCGATCGGGAAATTCAGGGAAGATTTTATTTTGAGATTGGATTTATTCTCATAAATCGCTTTTACAACCTCAGTTTGAGTGGTTGGGAGTGTTATACTTCTTCTTTTATGAAGTTAACACTGGATTATATTGATATCATTGCCTTTGGTGCAATAGTTTTTCTCTATTAAGAGGGTATTTGAACGACATCCAAATTTGCGAGGATAATCCCAGGAATGACTTACTATAAGTCATACGTTTAAGAATTATGAATAATGTAATATATCAATGTAAGGCAAGTTTTCTAAAAATAGGCGGAGTATTTCTGGAATCCACTAGGCTTTATTAATAATCTGTTAAGAATCAAATTATTTTTTCTGAGCACGAGTTCAGGCTTTTATTATAAACAGCTGATTTTCATAATTGTGGATGTAGAACAGTAAGGCTCCAAGTATAGGTGCATGTTAGATTTTAAGAGGCATGTATTAGGAATAATGCTCTTGTGTTTAAGTATTTTGATACAGTGCTTTGCGAAGCAAATTTTCTTGTTGAAGATTGAGCCACGTGTGCCAATCAGGAATAGATTGAATGGGGTTTCAACCCATAGAGGCGTTGTTTTTAACCTAGTATGGTTAATATTTTGTCATAGGTGACTTTATCGCTGTTGTTATCGTGAAGTAATGCCGGTGTGAAGATAAATATTTTTCTGAGCATTATTATTAAGAATCTTGAGTGGATATCCAGTTCAATATTTCCAGTAAAATTATTATAACGACTTTACCATAGCATGTATGTTTAACAAGGATCACCGATAACTATTTAATGCTGAATCTATGATTAATTTTTGCTTAACTTAACTGTTCGGCAGAAATACCCTGAAATTAGAAATGAAACAATTAAACAATTTTAAGCAGAAGTGAATGTCGTGACATTAAGTCAGTGGGAGGAGAATAATCGAAATTATTCTAGAATTTTGTATAAAATTGTATATTCTGTAAATATGCCATATGAATTTCATCGTTAAATAACAAGACCATATAATGCTATTGAAAATGTTGTGTAAAATGTTTGGTTATAATCAGGGTATTTTTGTGCAAGATGTTCATTCAGTTAGTGAACCGAAATGAATCCAATCTATGCAATTCATATAATTTTTTTTGTATGTGCTTATCCGTTGGGATCGAATTTTTTTTGAAAGAACTAAAAGTTAGTTGAGATAATGGGTAATTCTTTTTGGAAGCCTTTCCCATATTCCATAGCTGAAAGACAATCCAGTATAATTAAGGATAATTTTGATTGGTCGTGGTATCGACAAAATTTATATTTCTTGTCATGTTTATTCTTGCAATAAACTAATTTATTATTTGGTTTTAATTATTGCGTGATGCTTTATAGAGGTGATGGAAGGGTGTATTAAGGGGGCCATCGCTAGGTATTTTAGGGTTTACCACACCTTTGAGATTCATTCTTCCTTTTGAAGAATTCTTGTGTTTTGAGCTAGTTTTTTCTTTCTCTGAGCCTTGGTCAGTCCTTGGGGGGTTTTTCTAGCCGGGGATTTTTCAGGTTCTACGATCCAGCTGTTATCCAGGGATTCAACAGGTATTGGTAGGAAAAAGGGTATTTTAGGTGGCGCCCATCTCAGGGGCTTCGAAAAAACTGGGATACCAAAGCGAATACCAGGGAGTTGAATGCCATAATTCTGCCGAAATTGAAACTGAAAGTACAAAGTGGAAATTAGTTTTATGATCATGTAACACAGATCACGAATTGGAACACCGTGTTTCCTGTGTGACCATGAATCAAGGCAATAAAATAATGGTGAACCAATATTTTGGCATGAACTATTGGAATTCCTATGGAACAAAGCAATTACGAGGATACTCGAGCTACTTGACTTACAAGTGGTATTGCAACCATTATTAAATTTTGTATTTTATGTATTGGAGTGGTGCCACACGCTCTGTTAATAATTTTGTTCTACTTGTTTCCGGCTGATGATCATTGCTGACATCATTAAAATAGAAGTGTTTGTAACAAATTTAAATTTGAGTAATGGTAGAATCATAGACCTTCACCGATATAAACCATCACGCACTTGTATATAGGCGATCCCAAATCAAATTTGGCACTTCGTGTTTAGACATAAGCTTATTTTAAGGTAATGCCAGACAATAAGGATGAGCATGTATGGTAAATGGTGGTTGTTTGTAGATGTTCTCGCTGTGCTTTGTTGGTGTGGTATTCTTATTTCTTGTGAAGTGTAGTGAAGCATGTCTGAAGGTAATATGGTGACTGTTGGTGACGTTAAGAAGATGTTTGAAATTATTCAAAATAAAATGGATAATTTGAATCAGGACATAGAAAATATTAAGGTCCAAACTAAATCTGCATTAGACCATATGTCCGAAACTGTTATTCAAAATCAGGGATTGATAAAATATGCAGTTGCTGAGGGTATCAGGGGGGAAATTGATAGTATGCAATCCTCCTTGAAGGCTATCAAAGATAGTTCTAAAAGGTTAGAAAAGAAGGTTACCAGTGTAGAATCTAATATCGAAGATATCCAGGACGATAATAGAAAAACACAACTAGATATCAGTACACTACTAGCTAATGTTGGCTTGGTACAGGTTGGCCAAGAAAGAATGCAACTTGATATTAACAATATCCAAACTGGTCAAACATCAATGCAAAATAGTCAAACATCAATGCAAACAGATCTTAACAATGTTCAGACTAGTCAAAAGGGAATTGAGGAAACAGTAAAGGATGTTAACTCTAATGTAAGGATTATGCAATCCCAAATCAATGATTTAAGAACAGATGTGGGATTAATAGAATCCAGTCAAAAAGAGATTCAGTCCCAAGTCAAAAATATTCAGAATGATGTAAATCAAATTGAATCCAGCCAAAATAAAATGGAGTTAGAGGTCCGAAAAATCGAATCTAGTCAAAATCAGACGGAGGTTAAGTTAATGGAGCTAGAAAAATCAAGTAAAGAGTTTCAAGTTGAGATTAGACTAGACTTTGAAAAAAGTGTGAAGCTTAGTAAAAAAAATTGGAAGCACTTCAGCTACAGTTTTCCCATGACACTAATCAGACCCAGAATAGCCTGGAGCAGTTGAAATGTGAAATGGGGACACTCCGAGATCAAGTCACAGATCATACGAAACTTCTCAGGGATGATTTTGACATAGATTTGAAAGGGATCATAAGAGATAATATTGTAACATTTCGTAAAGATATCATGAAAATTAATGAGGAATGTTTTAAAGTTGAGAAATCTAAGTTAGAATCCAAACTTGCCACTGGTCTTGCAACTAATAGCAAAGACATAATAAATGTTAGGGAAGATCAAAGCAAAAGAATGGATGGAATTCAAAATACACAGTTTAATAACATATCCGATTTAGAGAAACGTATTAACACTGTTGAAACTAAAGTCGACCAAAGTAAGATAGAGTTAAATGAGGTCAGGGAGAAGAAAACTTCCGAGATTAATGAAATTAGAAAGGGTCTCGAGCAAATTAATCTAGAGGGGCATATCAATTTAGATAAGCTAAAAGATCAATTGCGATCACTTTTACAGTCTGATTTTAGAGTTGTAGTTGAACAACCTGAAGTGATAGTACCTGATAGTAGGGAAAGGATGATGCAGGAATCTCCCAATAACGAACCCAACGTTCAACTCAGTCAAATGGAACATCCGAGTCCCATTCGAACAAGCAGGGAGACGTTTAGTTCTCCGAACCCCAACGTAGGCATGGATGATTATACTACGAGATCGATGGAAAGGACACCGAATGTAACCATAATAAGAAACTTTGATGACAAACCTAGGAAGTTTAGCAATCTGGATGGAATGACACCGATCGAATTTGTAAGGGCATTAAGAGATTACTTTTTGGAGTCACATGTGCCACTTGAGCGTGAGCTACATATGGTGGAAAGGTTTCTTACCGATGCTCCGTTACAATGGTTCAGGGCCTTTCGTTACACTTTTGACAATTTTGAACAGTTTTCGGAGGCCTTCATACAAAGATTTTGGTCGATCGAGGTCCAACAAAATGTGAGATCGGAAGTTTATTCACGCAAGTACTCCAGTACAAGACCAACCAGCTATGCTGAGTACTTTGCGTGTCAGTTAGCAAAACTCCGTTTTCTCCAGCCGCCGTTAACCCAAGAAGAACTCCTTGAAGCTATCTCACGTCAATTGCCTGCGGAAGTAAGGAGATCAATTATTTCTTCCGGAGTATCGTCTTTAACGTCGTTAGATGACTTGTTACGTCGATTAGATCACATGAGTATGATGACGCAACCTACCTTAGTCAAAAATGCCAGGCAGGAATCGAAAGTTGTAAAAGCGGTAATGATGAACCGTACACAGAAGACGGATCGTTTTAAGCAAAGAAGAGATGATAGACCGGGTCCTATTAGAAATACCCATCAGGAAGAGAAGAGATGGGAAAACCAACGTAGGGACGCCCAGGAGAGGCTTTGGCAACGTAGCTACGAGGAGAGAAATTTCTATCGAAGAGATAATGATCGAAACCGAAATTATCACCGAGAAACGCCTTATAACAGGAATTACAGATATGATCAAAATAATCGAGATAACAGATATAATAGGAATGATAGAGATACCCGTGACAACAGAGATAAGAGACAAAATCAAGGGTACTCAAGATACAACAATTATCGAACGGAGGCGTCCGATAAGAAAGTGCAACAGGAGATGCTCAAGAGAGGGCGAGATAAGTCCACGGAGGTTGGACGAAGAAAATCGAAGGAAAGAAAGGATGAAAATCCAGATAAGTCACAACCCAGCACTAGCAGAGAAGGTCGGAGTTCAGAAAGAGCTCCGGATCTAGAAAAAAAAAACAATTTCCAGGCGAAATTAATGACTGACGTTGCCACACATTCCTCTGTTATCACGATTTTTGAAATTTTTGAAGCTACTGACGAAGATCTTCTATTTGAACCAGAAACGAAACCGAGAGGAAGGGTAGTTGAACTTCCCGTTATTAATATACTAATTGGTCTACAACACTGTAAAGCTTTGATGGACACAGGTGCTATGATCTCAATAGTTGATGAGGACTGTTTCGAGAGATTGAAACCAGAAAACCAATTCACCATTCATCCAGCATCTCCAACAAAAATTCGTGGGATATTTAAGGATAAAACTATGAAATGCAAAGTGCAGATTCTAATGAAATTCTGGATCAATCAGAGAAGTTATGAACATATTTTCATAGTCGTTAAGAATATTAATTTTGACGTCATACTAGGGATCGATTTTATTACACAAGCTAGGGCAATCATCGACATGGACAAAGGAATAATAAGATTCAAGGAAGAATATACAGAGGATGTAGTGATGGAAGAAATGGAAGGAAACGAAATTAATAGAGATATCCCTAGAATGGAAATCCTGGATCACGTAGTTGAAGAAACCGAGCAAGAGAGGGAACAATATACCTTGAAAGCCGAGGGATTTAAAAACGCGAAAGAAGAATTTGACGACTTGATTTGTCAATTTGCGGACATCTTCGATGATAAACCTGGCTTGATTAGAGACTTCAAGTACCAGATTAGGCTAATAGATGAATCCCCTTACCAAGCCAAGCTTTATCCTATCCCAGAAAAATACCATGATGAGGTCAAAGAGATTATAGATAAAATGGAGAGAGATGGTATAATAAAAAACAGGCTTCTTCGTATTTGAATCCGATAACTGTGGTAAAGAAAGCGAACGGACAACTGAGGCTTTGTTTAGACGCCAGGAAGATCAACACGAGAATCATTTTAGAAACTGACCGTCCACCAAAAATTAGAGAACTTTTGAAAAAGTTCAAAGGTAAAGCGTGTTTCAGCGTCCTAGACCTAACCGCTTCCTTCTATCAAGTAGAGCTGGAGGAAGATAGCCGGCAATACACCGGGTCCTTATTTGATCAGACCACGTATGTTTTCTGTCGCGTTCCTTTTGGAATGGTGAATAGCGGTCCGGCCTTGATCAGAGCTCTTGATAGCAAATTAACGGAAAGCGTGAAACGTAACGTTATTTGCTATATCGATGACTTAATAATTTCTTCAGCTAATGTAAAAGAACATCTTGTGCACTTGAAACAGCTATTCGAGAATTTAAGAGAGGCCAATATTAAGGTCAACCTGCATAAGTGTCAATTCATGCATGAATCTATCAAGTTCCTAGGCCATACTATTGATCAGTTTGGGTATCACCCAAACTTGAAGAAGATAGACGCCATTTCAAGATTTCCTCGTCCCGCAAAAGTAAAGCAGCTCCGTGAGTTTCTGGGTATGTGCCAGTTCTTGAGTAGCCACTGTCCGGGATACTCAACTACTATGGCCCCATTGTATGAGGCATTAAAGAAAAATAATAAATGGAAATGGACAGAGGATACGAATAGGGCATTTGAAGAGGCCAAGCTCATGCTCCAAAATTGTATTAATCTGGAATATCCCGAGTTTGATCGGTTATTTTATATCGAGTCTGATGCTTCAAAAATTGGTATTAGTGCTGTCCTCTATCAAAAGGACGAGGAGGGGAGGAAGCACTATTTGGACTTCCACAGCAGAAAGCTGCAGGAACACGAAAATAATTATTTCACCTCTGAGCTCGAAGCTTTGGCATTCATATCTGCTCTTCAAAAGTGGAAGAAGCTTCTGATAGGACATCGAGTGGTCATTATCACGGATCACAGAGCGCTTCAGTTTATGATGCAAACCGACCTTTCCAGTGACAGATTGACGAGGTGGACATTGTTTCTCCAGCAGTTCAATGCCACCATCGTGCTTCAGCCTGGAAAGGATAATCTGCTCGCTGATGCACTCTCAAGAAATCCAGTTAGTAAGATCGAGATTAACACTGTACAGTTGGAGAGGGAACACGAACTTACCCTGGAGAAGCTAAAGAAGATAGCGGTGTCACAGAAGAGACACACCCCAACTAGACATATGTACAGGTTTTTGAGAGGTGCGATGGACCATACCGATCTTGACTACGAACAGACTAGGAAGCGATCTGAGAAATTCCTGGTGTGTGATGACGTAGTTTGTAAATACATTGACCGAGAGAGGACGAAAATTAGAATTGTAGTTCCTCCTGAACTGATTATTGGGTTGGTGTGGCTAGCTCACTGCACCATTGGCCATGGGGGTGTCGACAAAACGTTCAGAACGTTATTGGAGACATTCACCTGGACCAAGATGCGGGGCACCATAGCAGCCATCATCAGATCATGCCAGGAGTGCCAACGAGGGAAACACCCGTCGGCGTTATCAAAACAAAAACCTCGAGCCATTATTCCAGAAAGGCCGAGAGAGCTAATGGCTTGCGATATCTTCGGTCCTTGCCCGAAGGGGGCTAGGGGAAACCAATTTATCCTAGTCACAGTCGATGTATTTTCAAAGTACGTGACCCTTGACCCTATGCAGAGGGCCACTACAGCCCAAGTCCTTAGCCGTCTTGAAAACAGTGTGTTTCCAAATGCGGGAAAACCTGTAACTCTCCTATCGGATCACGGAGCTCAATTCACTTCGACGGAATTTGAGAATGCCATGATTAGGCTTGGTGTCAAGCACGTGTTTTCTAGCGTTAGGTATCCGGAATCTAAAGTCTCGGAACGTGTAATGGCAGAAATTAGCAAGTTTGCGAGAATTTACTGTCCTGAGGATCATGCGAGCTGGGTCAAGTTCATCCCACTCATGGAAAGATGCATGAATTCCACTTTCCATGAGAGCTTATCCGACATACCCATGGTTGTACACCATAATAGGAGGCCAGAAAGAGCCTGGACAGAGATCGTGAGATTTCTGCCTAAGGACGGGGAGCCTACAGTCCAAGAAAGAATTAATTCAGCTAGAGAAAGCTTAATGGATGCAGCCGAGAAGCGGCATAAACGTATCAGAAATAAAAGATATCGGCCACCGATGAGAGTAAACGAGATGATTCTCGTCAAGAAACCGACAAAAGCAGATGTTGCTAAGAAGCAATTCACCAAGTTCTCCTATGTCTTCCACGGACCCTTTAAAATCGCTAGGTCGTTCGGAAATAATTGTTATGAGGTAGTAAGCCTAAATGGAAGAGAAACGATACGTCGTTTCAACGCAAAAAACCTGAAAAGATATGTGAAGAAGATAGTCTGAGTGTTGACTGAATAATGCTTCATATGCCGAGATTACCTGGAATGGTGTAAATAAAAGCTGAGGAGACTTTTATTTAAGGTATCAAAGGGAAAATGCACCATTATTCCTAAAGGTCTTAAGTACAGATATGGATACAGTATTTTGGAACGCCCTGTAACCTTCAAACTAGCCACTGGAGTCTATCATAACAGCTGGTCTACAGCAAGCAAAAGTTCTGCTATCAAGAATGGATCGGTAGAGCTCGTATTTCCGACGAGAAGCCCGAAGGTCATCGATAATAATCATGTTGACATTGTCTAACATTATATCGATCGATTCACCTGAGAATGATTAATACAAATTAATGTATATTTAGCGCTATATGTAAGCAGTTATATATGTCTGTATGTATATTTCCATGCCAGAAAGCTATTACAAAGCAAGTATGAAAAACAGAAGAAGATCTGTTAAGTCTCTAGTGATTATACTTCGACTGCGATATTTTTATATCGACTCGTGGCGTATAGAGGAGTGGGGGAAGCGGATGTCTTGCTCAAGCGACCTCGTGTGGAGAGCCGGTACTTGTGAGACTGACAACGGGCAGTAATAACCCTGGCAATAGTGAAAGTGAAGTCGCCAGTTAACGGGATTTTCAAAACGTGTAAGCGCGCCGAAGGTTATACGCTGGTTCGTTCAGCATTCTACGTGGAGTAGAGACTTGCTTAATGGGGATCAGACATGGTTTTAAACATGTAATAAGTTTATCTTTGCGACCGTGTGTCCACAGCCACTAACGGGCTATGCGGAATAATACATTCGTAATCCCGGCCACCAGTTCGGGTGTATTATGTCGTAACACTCTGCTTGTAAACTTTCATTAAAATGCAGCCTGGAGCTGATTCAAACTTGTCACAGTGGCAATACTTCTTTAAAAAAAGCACATTCTTAAGCAAGGTGTCAGAGGGAAGGAATACAATGAAGCCTATATCCATTACGATGATAGGCTAGGTTACAATAGGAATACTGCATAGCAGAGTGGTAGCGGGAACAGTTTGCAGCAACGTTCATTTACTATGAAGTGTACAAGCGAGTTTCGTAATGCAAGGGACCGCGTGGACACGTGTGAACTTGCTGACATTCGCATCCTTGCATTGGAACTATTTAGCAGCTGTTTGAATTCACTCTCGCTTCGTAACGAGTTGATAAACTGTTTGCGGTTCAGCCATCGGCATTCTAATGCGTGTGGAAAGATATCGCCAGGATATATTGGGATCTGTCGACCGGGCGGGAGTTGTTCGAGCCTAGGAGGACCATGGTTCGTTCTTTGGAGACCCAGTTGGAGTCCGACATGTTTTGTGTTGGTCTGGAGCCTAGTATGGCCAACGATATCCTTTTTTTCACATCCAGATTCGCCAAAGGTATAGATCACTTCAACTTGTTACAGTAGTGTAGCCTGGACATGTGCACAATCACACATTGCCATATTTTGATTTTTGTAGATTAAATGGTTGAGTAGAAAGTGCAGGTTCGATGCCTATTTCGAAGCTGACCTTCTATGATGCCAGGATTTTGACTCATAAAAAAAGAGTGCATCCTTTTTGTATTTTGATTGATAAATTTAAAATTTCAATAGTATTTTACAGTATTTAAACTGATATGCTCATCCTTATTTGTCGAGAAGTCACTGTAGGGGGAAGATCTCCAGATTTTTGTGTAAGAATATTTTAGTAAGGCATTTTTTTAAAGCGGCGTTGAGAACTTTGACTGAGTTTTACGTATTCTAGTGTATTGTTCTTTAAGCACTTTCGCGTGGATTATCGTATTCTTTGAGGAGAATTTTTCTTTCCGTATTATTATTACGATATTAGGAAGTTTTCGGATCCTGTTATTCTGAATGTTACTTCGAATTTTTAGACTATTTTTCTTCAGTTTATTAACAGATTTAACTTGTATTTTCTGAGCGTGATTTTCGAAGTGGATTGACTAATGGGTCATTAGTTGCTTAGCCTCTGTTGTTAACCTAGATCCATGCTGTAGGACTAATCCACCGACAATTGCGCGTTCGGGAAATTCAGGGAAGATTTTATTTTGCGATTGGATTTATATTTATAAATCGCTTTTACAATCTCAGTTTGAGTGGTTGGGAGTGTTATACTTTTCTTCTTTTATGAAGTTAACACTGGATTATATTGATATCATTGCCTTTGGTGCAATAGTTTTTCTCTATTAAGAGGGTATTTGAACGACATCCAAATTTGCGAGGATAATCTCAGGAATGACTTACTATAAGTCATACGTTTAAGAATTATGAATAATGTAATACATCAATGTAAGGCAAGTTTTCTAAAAATAGGCGGAGTATTTCTGGAATCCACTAGGCTTTATTAATAATCTTTTACAGAATCAAATTATTTTTCTGAGCACGAGTTCAAGCTTTTATTATAAAAAGCTGATTTTCATAATTGTGGATTTATAACAGTAAGGCTCCAAGTATAGGTGCATGTTAGATTTTAAGAGGCATGTATTAGGAATAATGCTCTTGTGTTTAAGTATTTTGATACAGTGCTTTGCGAAGCAAATTTTCTTGTTGAAGATTGAGCCACGTGTGCCAATCAGGAATAGATTGAATGGGGTTTCAACCCAGAGAGGCGTTGTTTTTAACCTAGTATGGTTAATATTTTGTCATAGGTGACTTTATCGCTGTTGTTATCGTGAAGTAATGCCTGTGTGAAGATTAATATTTTTCTGTGCATTATTGTTAAGAATCTTGAGTGGATATCCAGTTCAATATTTCCAGTAAAATTATTATAACGACTTTGCCAAAGCATGTATGTTTAACAAGGATCACCGATAACTATTTAATGCTGAATCTATGATTAATTTTTGCTTAACTTAACTGTTCGGCAGAAATACCCTGAAATTAGAAATGAAACAATTAAACAATTTTAAGCAGAAGTGAATGTCGTGACATTAAGTCAGTGGGAGGAGAATAATCGAAATTATTCTAGAATTTTGTATAAAATTGTATATTCTGTAAATATGCCATATGAATTTCATCGTTAAATAACAAGACCATATAATGCTATTGAAAATGTTGTGTAAAATGTTTGGTTATAATCAGGGTATTTTTGTGCAAGATGTTCATTCAGTTAGTGAACCGAAATGAATCCAATCTATGCAATTCATATAATTTTTTTTGTATGTGCTTATCCGTTGGGATCGAATTTTTTTTGAAAGAACTAAAAGTTAGTTGAGATAATGGGTAATTCTTTTTGGAAGCCTTTCCCATATTCCATAGCTGAAAGACAATCCAGTATAATTAAGGATAATTTTGATTGGTCGTGGTATCGACAAAATTTATATTTCTTGTCATGTTTATTCTTGCAATAAACTAATTTATTATTTGGTTTTAATTATTGCGTGATGCTTTATAGAGGTGATGGAAGGGTGTATTAAGGGGGCCATCGCTAGGTATTTTAGGGTTTACCACACCTTTGAGATTCATTCTTCCTTTTGATGAATTCTTGTGTTTTGAGCTAGTTTTTTCTTTCTCTGAGCCTTGGTCAGTCTTAATACATCCTGTTAGATATTCGAGTGGCCCTATTATCCCTGTGTCTGTTGGTAGAACTTGGGGGGGGGGGGGGGTTCTAGCCGGGGATTTTTCAGGTTCTACGATCCAGCTGTTATCCAGGGATTCAACAGGTATTGGTAGGTAAAAGGTTACAGTACTATCCCGGCATTTTCTTGGAGAGATTGTGGAGAAAGACGGGAATAAATCTCAGTTAGGATAGCCACAGAGAGCAACGGTATTCGAACCTGAGATCTCCGGACTTGCTGCAGTTGCCCGAGGTTACTGCGCTGTCCAAAACCACGGAACACAACATACACGTGTACACATTGAACAGGAAACATTCCATACTTTCCACCACGGGGTACAACAGGGACCTACACATCTTGTTCACAGGAAACCCAAATTCAAGCCATTACAGCCCCCTAAAAACTACGAAGCCCTTGAACATGAAAGAAATCACACACAAACAGAAAATTGCCTCTAGGAAAACTTGCGACGGAATGTATGGTACTAATAATAATATCATATGGCCTCGGTGCCGGGTGCAAGCTTTGTTATTTGACACCCAGAGGGCAGCTTGCATGTCGAATTTTGACGTTCCTTGGAGCGCTATGAAAGTCAAGGAGGATACATATCCAAGCTCCTTAGCATTAAAGCGCTTTCTAGTAGAGAAAGGAAGAACTTCGTGTTGGCGGAAAATTCCGAGATTCATTTTGCCATTATGAACACGGCCTACTGAATTCAAATGGGTTTTTTAACATGCCAACAACGTATGACATGCGTGCCGTGATTTTTGTCGCCTTTCAAAGATCACTTAGCACAGCCAGGAACGAACCTGCAAGCTTGGGGTTGGTAGTCGGACACGATAAACACTCACCCACCGTGGAATGTATGGTAAGACCAGATATTAGCATTAATGAATTTCTCGTATCTCACAGCTAACTTTGCATCTGAATTCCTGAGTGGAGTTTCCCTAACTGTGGTGTGCAGGTATTTCGTTGTCATCTCAGTGTTGTCAAGGCATTTCACTTGCAATCCCCCAATATCTTGCTAGCCAAATTCATCTCACCAGTTTGCCAATTCAATCCGTCTGGTGAAGTTAGGAACGATTCAATATGACTGATATGGTTCGGTATAATGAAACTCTGTAGACCCCGATTTCAATATTTGCAGATATACATTAGGAATAACATTCTAGCATCTTTATCTTAGTTATATTGGCAGGAAATCAGATTTTTGTACGGTTTTGCGTCACATGAGAATTCGGACCAGACTTGGGAAAATTAACCGAGAATATTAGCTGATTAGACGTGAAAGATAATGCCACAATATATTAACCGATTAAAGTTAAAAGTGTAAATTCAAAATAATAACGTAAGTAAGTTAAATTAAGTGAAATTAACTGAGTAAGGACAAAAATGGAAAAGGTTTGAAGCAAATAATACCATAAAAATTCTTCGTCAATAATTTAACACTAAGAGAATATTTTATAAATTGGGAAAACACATTAAAATTCGCGGTTACAGTGATATTACCATCAATTAACTACCATTAAATCTCGTCATAGAGTCTCACAAAGCCTTTCACTGCCATTAACACTCGGCCCCCGGACAACCAAGTATTGAAAGAAAAGAACGGGAAACCGGGGTAATTATAACATTATCCAATATCTTTTATCAGTCTAAACTAAAAATTGAATATATTATAAATACTTGTAAGTATGAAAAAGTGGCCACATGTTTAAACAAACTGAGGAAGACTCCATGACGTATTCAATGTAGAAATACTAATTTTTGGTCAACGTGATTGTCAATATAGGGGTAACTATAAATTGTTTCATACTGAATACTGACCAATGAAATGTGACATTCCATTTCCTACTTGTAATCCATTAGATCTCACTTTAATTCCAGGAATCCCACACGTTTTAATCAGGAATAGAACTCAGTTGTCTAGGTTCGAAAGGAGTTACTACACCGCTACACTATCTTGCTCTAATCGTACGTCAAATATATCGTCTGCCTCCAACTTAAGAAAAATGTGGAAAGATGCACAGTCCTTGAGCCGCTTAGCTGAGTCGTGTTTCGTTATAAAGTCAGAGAAATGTTTGTTTTCAATTTGAAGAAAGCTGAAGGGCTTACTCCGAGCCTTACTTGGAGAACGTAATTATTTTCCCTGTAAGCCTATCACACACGCGTCTCTATCTGTCATATACAGGATGTTACAAACTTCTTGTAGAGTGGATTGAGTACATAATATTTTAAATAGGAACCCATGTCTGGAAACGTACCGTTCCCGTTTTGCATCCGTCTTAATTCAGGTATTTTCCTCATCCACTTCTGCTAAAGGACTCCCTTCTTGGAAAATGAGCAACTAGTAGCTCTGTACCAACTTTCAAACATTTTTCGAAGTTAAACTCACACCCATTCAGACTGAATTGGTGTCTGACACTACATAAATACAGATTATCTGACAAATGGCAAATGTGTCAGAACATCGGAAACTTCAATTGTGTCTGTATCTGCAATCATAGCTTTCACAAAAGTAGACTGATTCGTACGAAAAAATGTAACTTCTACTCGTAGCTGTTGAAAGTTAACTCGCACCCATTCAGACTGCATTGTTGTTCTGACATGGGAAGAAAACTGTAGATAAGAAAATTAACAATCTGGTTGGCATTTCTCGTTCCCTCAGCAGAAGTGAATGAGGTGTACATATGAATTGAAACGGATGTAGAACAGAAACGGTACGTTTCAAGACATTGGTTTCTATTCAAAGTAACATGAAGTCACTCCCCTATACAAGACCTAGAAGTTTGAAACCAGAATTTCGAAACATTCTGTATACGATACCATTATACGAGTAAAGTTTCGAAAGTAAGTATGGTCATTTTCTAGCACGAGCAGATGGTACACTAGGTCAGCGTTTCCCAAACTGTGGTACGCGTACCAACTGTGGTACGCTCGTACTGCTGCAGTGGTACGCGGTGATGTTACGAAAAATATAACAAATATTAGAAACGTTACAAAAAATATAAAAATATAAAAAATAAAATTTAAAAATAAAAAAACATTGATATGTTGCCGGAGGACTTTGAGGCCAAAGATAAGGAGCAGTTTTATGAATTGAATTGTGATTCAGAACTACGGCACACTTTTTCAAAAATGGCTCTTGTGAACTGTTGGGTTGAGAGACTGCTGACTATGCAGACATAGCTGACAAAGCAGTTAGATTTTTACTGCCTTTCACTACTTCGTACTTGTGTGAGACTGCATTTTCTTTACTTGTTTATCTGAAGAATAAATACCGGAATAGGCTCCTTACAGTGGAAAACGATCTTCGCTTGAGACTCAGCAATCCTAAACCAGACATTCCTAAGTTGGCTTCTAATCACCAAGCTCACCTTCACATTGAAGTATTTAGTTTAACTTTGGTTTTTATGTTTAATTATTAAAGAGTTATTTTATTAATATTTTTTGTACAGTGTAATTTCTGAATATTTGAATTGAATACATATTGTAATACATAATACAACAACTGGACACGCTGTTTATTATTTGAACTTTAACTCTAACAGTCTAACTGTAACAAACACAATTTACAATCCATCGTTTGGTCTGTTACTTGTGGTGGTGGGGGTTACAGGTACTATATCTCCCAACCATTAGGTGGTACGCGAGAGATTCTCATCTCTTAAAGTGGTACACACACAAAAAGGTTTGGGAAACACTGCATTAGATGACAGAAACAATCGCCATAAAAATCCACATCCGTGGCTGGTTCAAGGGTGATGATGATGATGATGATAATTGCTGTTTTAAGGGGCCTAACATCTGTGTTGCCAGCCCCTAATGGTTTGGATTATCGTGAAAATGTAAATGAAATGAAACTATAACTAAAACTAACTACATACTTACAAACTAGAAGAGGAAATGGAAAACAAACAAGATGTTCAGGAAAGAACATATAGCCTACTTTCTCCTAAATGTATGGGTATAGTTATAACTCTTTGTCTTTATAATCTCCTAATTTCTTCCAATTCGAAGTGCAAATTGGCACACTGGATTTGAGGAGTGGTGTTCAAATAATTTACCCCAGCATTTTGCAATTTAATCAGTAAACACTCCAAACAACGTAGGTATTCAGTTTATTAACACCGACTACTTACAATAATTTAAACTTCGTTGCTCTAAACGTATCACTGGGAGAAACATATTTAATATAACTATTACACAGCTAATTTGTAATCGCGCACGGCTAACGAGAAAGACAGGCCATGGCGCGTAAACCAAACCCTTCTGTGACGTAGGCAATGTACCGGTACTGCTTGATGATGCTTGTACGTTTAAGTCGAGAGCAATTCATAAGCAGCAGAAATGCAATATTTTATATCAATCTTCATAAAATGGACGCAGTTTAGATGTTCCGTGTGTTTTCAAACACGATAAATTATACTGTATAGGTTTGCAAAACTACGCCTATTGAAGTTACTCCTTACAAAAATCCACGCGAACTAGGATTCAAGGGTTCGGTGTGTCTTTAATAGCTGCAACGAACAGGCTACATTAAGTCGAGTTGTAGATTCCGTGACCTTCGTTGTGAGTTAAATTATGTGCACATTAGTATAATTAGATCAAAGAATCTTGCAGCACAGTATAGATATCATTAACTTATTGTTTTTTCAAGGGGCGGAACATAAATTAATTCGTTTATAGAAGAGATCTGCAGAATACACTACCCACCGACTAACGACTTGTATCAATACATTCTATGAAGACAAGTGATAAATGAATACCAACGTTTATACAGTTTCAATGATGTAGACAAGATGACTAGGTACCACACCGGCAGTAAAACGAAGACCAGGCAGTGGTGCAACAGAACTACATTGCTGACGTCACGAAAACTCACCAGAGCCAGTCATTCTCGTTGGCCGTGATAATCGCGCCTTATCTTGGGGATGTGTACCCTCTATCGGCAAAAATAATAACCTTCGCAATTATACTGTAGACATGGGTTCACTAACTGGCCGGTAGAGAGCATAGAAGGCTGTGGTTACCAATAACATAGTTCAAGTAATTACTCTTAGATGTCACTCCGGTGTTGAATGTTGTTTTAATTAAATATATATTTTCCATTTCAAAATGCACCATATAATGCTTTATTTTATAACGTCCCAGTACTCAAGAAATAATAAATATAAAAAAATCAAGAAAAAAAGTCTAACTCTGATAGGATTTGAACCACGGCCAGCCTGATGAAAGACTAACGCGCTGACCACTCAGCTAATCGTGCACACTCTAATAGATCGTTAGGAACCAATACATATACCACGTTATAGCAAATTATGACTTGGACTAAACGTTTTCTTTACTGGAGTATATTTTAAACCGAGTTCATTTCATAGAAAGTTCATATACACACATCAAAAAAAGTTTTGCATCACCTCGGTTCCAAGAGTTCCGGAACCGTTAAATACAAAGGGAATAGAGATCAACACAAACAACATTTCAGCTCGTTTTATTGCTCATGAGACCCACACATTGCATGTTGTACCATCATACAGCTAGACTTTCAGCATTTGTGGTCCAGATTGCAGTACACACCACTACCTCTAATACCCAGTAGCACGTCCTCTTGCATTGATGCATGCCTGTATTCGCCGTGGCATACTATCCACAAGTTCATCAAGACACTGTTGGTCCAAATTGTCCCACTCCTCAACGACAATTCGGCGTAAATCTCTCAGAGTGGTTGGTGGGTCAAGACGTCCATAAACAGCCCTTTTCAACATATCCCAGGCATGTTCGATAGGGTTCATGTCTGGCGAACATGCTGGCCACTGTAGTCGAGCGATGTCGTTATCTTGAAGGAACGCATTCACAAGATGTGCACGATGAGGTCGAGAATTGTCGTCCATGAAGACAAATGCCTCTCCAATATTCTGCCGATATGGTTGCACTATGGGTCGGAGGATGTCATTCAGGTATCGTAAAGCCGTTTCGGAGCCTTCCATGACCACCAGTGGCGTACGTCGGCCCCACATAATGCCACCCCAAAACATCAGGGAACCACCACCTTGCTGCACTCGCTGGACAGTGTGTCTAAGACGTTCAGCCTGACCAGGGTGCCTCCAAACACGTCTCCGACGATTGTCTGGTTGAAGGCATATGCGACACTCATCGGTGAAGAGAACGTGATGCCAATTCCGTGGGGTCCATTCAGCATGTTGTTGGGCCCATCTGTACCGCGCTGCATGGTGTCGGGGTTGCAAAGCTGGACCTCGCCATGGACGTCGGGAGTGAAGTTGCGCATCATGCAGCCTATTGCGCACAGTTTGAGTTGAAACCCGACGTCCTGTGGCTGAACGAAACGCATTATTCAACATGGTGGCATTGCTGTCAGGGTTCCTCCGAGCGGCAATCCGTAAGTAGCGGTCATCCACTACAGTAGTAGCCCTTGGGCGGCCTGAGCGAGGCCTGTCATCGACAGTTCCTGTATCTCTGTACCTCCTCCATGTCCGAACAACATCGCTTTGGTTCACTCTGAGACGCCTGGAAACTTCCCTTGTTGAGAGCCCTTCTTGACACAAAGTAACAATGCGGACGCGATCGAACTGCGGTATTGACCTTCTAGGCAAGGTAGAACTACAGACAACATGAGCAGCGTACCTTCGTCCTGGTGGAATGACTGGAACTGATCGGCTGTCGTACCCCCTCCGTCTAATAGGCCCTGCTCATGCATGGTTGTTTACATCTTTGAGCAGTTTTAGTGACATCTATGAACAGTCAAAGGGACTGTATCTTTGATACAATATACACAGTCAACGTCTATATGCCGGAGATCTGGGAACCGAGGTGATGCAAAACTTTTTTTGATGTGTGTATTTGTTACCACTAGCCTATATTGGATGCAACATACTGAAATTAATGAAATAAAGGTCAGAACGAGAGATCAGCTGCCATCTTGTCGAATAACCGAGACGACTCAGCTTTTTAAAATCACTTCTAGACTATAATATTAAAATATAAACTTTTAATTTCAAACAGGCCACGTCGTTTCAAACTGATTAAACGATTCTTGGTTCGATAGTCGGAACTGGTGGGTCCCATGTTATGGATTATAAAGTTAGCATAATTCACACGGCCGCCATTCTGAAATGGTACGGTTGATGACCTCGTAGTTTCGGCACAAGACGCGCCTCATATGAAGGAACGTTGTTACCAAATTTGGTAAAGATCCGATTATTAGTTTGGTTGTAATGCATTATTACGTTTTGACCATTTGAGTGGCCGCCATTAAGTTTTGGTAAAGATGGCGGTAATATAAAACATGACACTGAGATGCCCTTTGCCAGTGCTACCTCTGTACCAAATTTAGTTCAATTCGGTTTCACCGTGTTCGAATTGATAGGGGGGGACAGACATTCAGAGTACACACACTCACACACACACACACACACACACACACAGACTCACACACATACACACACACAGACAGACACACAATTTTTGGCCCTGTAGTGATCTCATAAGTCTACTGTCATTTTTTGCAAAAATCGAAAGTAGGCTAAAAAGAAGAATAAGGGAAACAAAAGACAGGAGGAAAGGAAATGTCCTCAACCTTCGAAGAATGAGGGTTAAGGGACGTGGAAGAAAGGAGAGCCACGAACGGTAAAGTGGAAAGGGAAAGAGGAGAGGGACCACCCCACAGGCAATGGAAGAAGGAGAAAAACCGGACCCAGCTCTGGAAGACCTCGGGGTCACCAACTTCCGAACTCACTAGACGTGAGTCCTTGAGGGTGTAGCACAATCCAGGGTGCACCATAAGTGGTGGGGCTACACACATCCTGCCTCCTTTAGGATCTTGAGCAGAAGGCAGGAAATACAATGAAAAGAAAACAAGAGGTCTGACCCCTCGAAGAATGAGAGGTCAGGAAAGATGAGACATGGGCCAATCAAGGCGGGAAAGTAAAAGACTCCCTAGGCCTCGGACACCCTAATACCGTCGGGGTCGGAGAAGAACAAGAGTTGACCAAGGGAGGTCGACAGGAAAGATAACAGAGAGGAGCCGGCAAAAGTTTGTTTGTTTGAGTCTTCAGTCTTTTGACTGGTTTGATGCAGCGCTCTAAGCCTCCCTGTCCTGAGCTAATTATTTCATCTCTACATAGCTACCACACCCTACGTCCGAGGCAATCTGTTTAACATATTCTAACCTTGGTCTACCTCTACAGTTCTTGTCCTTGACCCTTCCTTCCATAACTAAGCTTGCTATTCCTGGGTGTCTTAGTAAGTGTCCTACCAACCTATCTCTTCTCTTCATTAGCAGTCGCCAGAAACATCTCTCCTCTCCCACTAGTCTTAATACCTCTGCGTTTGTAACCCTATCTACCCATCTGATCTTCATCATTCTCCTGTAAAACCACATTTCAAACGCTTCAATCCTCCTCTTTTCTGCTGCACCAATAGTCCAAGTTTCATATCCATAGAGTGCCACGCTCCAGACAAAGGCCTTCATAAATGACTTCCTAACACCTAAATCTATATTCGATGTCGACAGATTCCTTTTCTGTAGAAATGCTTTCCTTGCCTGAGCTAACCTACTTTTTATATCCTCTTTGCTTCGTCCATCACTGTTTTTTTGCCTCCTAAGTAACAGAAGTCTCCTACTTGCTTTAGAATTTCACCTGCCAATTTGATGTCCATAGAGGATTCTGATTTATTTCGGTTGCATTCCAATATTTTTGTTTTACATTTATTTATTAACTCAGCTGGGGTCCCGTGGTCGCCAACCCACGTCCCACAAGGTGTAACCCCCTGGGGGACTGGTTCAACGACGGAAGGATTGCCAGCGGACGGGGTTGACGCATGCGCAGAGCGCCGATGAAGAGAGAGGAGCAGCATACCGGCGTGCCCGATAGGCTATCATTCGAGTACAACTCAGGATGGCAGACAGATGTGCACTGACAACGTGCTCGCCAATGGAAGTGCGTGCTGTTATCCGGTATGAATGGGCACGTGGGACTAGTGTGTCAGTCATCAATGCGACATCGTGGTCATATAGCTCCGTATATCAAATATGATCCTTGGTATCTTATTATAACCCGGATTTCGTCTGTTGTGCTTGGGCTTTTCCGAGACAACTTCAACGCTATACAGTAAACTCTCGATTATCCGCGGGAGGTTTATCCGCTTTGCGGATTATCCGCGGTGCCTGTAGGAGAACATTTTTATATAAAAAAGGAAGGTTTTGAAACCGAAAATTATTTCTCAAAAATTGAAATTAAGTTACTAAATATTTAAACGTAATAAAAATCGTAAATCGCAAATACAGTACACTTAATAATGTACAGTACAAAACGTGTACAGTAGTTCAGTATTACTGTACAGTACTGTACTGTATATCGGTATACACACTTTGTCGTGTGTGCTTGAGCAGTTTTGTACGCGACCAGCGGCACTGCAAATCTTTGTTTACTTAGCGTGCGAGTGAATCACCTCCGTTACTCATGATACAGCATTAGGACACATTGACAGGATTCTTCAATGCCTTGAAGAGCAAGACGACCCATCACTTTGTGACAAGATGGTGTTGAGAAAACTCAAATCACAAATAAAGAAAAAGTGTTTCACTACGAAAAAGCAAAAGCAAATTACAGTTTCTTTTTGTTAAACAGTAAACAAGACTTTTTAATAACACACATGACATCGACTGAGTTTTGTTATCATGTATGTCCTTTTATTGTATAATAAGCTTATTTAAAGCACTTGTGTGTTGTTTTTTAGTGTCTTCGACCTTTGTTTAACCATTACCAGCAATTTTGCGGCTTATCCGCAAAATTCGATTATCCGCGGTATCCGCGCCAGTCAATTCCGCGGATGATCGGGAGTTTACTGTATATGGATCTGCACACGATTTGCACGTGCATATTTTGCCGGTAGATCTCAGGAAGAGACAAGGTTTCAGAAACAGGGTTCTTAATTAAGCATTAAGGAAAGTGGTACAAGGTAATGAACTGAACTCCACCTTCTCGAGCCATTAATATTCCATAGGCACACCACTTCCCTATCTCAGCTTCTGAAGAAGACGGAATAGATTTCCTTCTGCAAGTCTTCATGGATATGAAGCTTCATTTTGTATTCTCGGCTCCACATTGGTCTCTCTTCACGGGTGGGAATTCTCCTCTCTGTGTTCTCGTAGCAGGCAATATGTAGGGGAAGGTTGCCATCGATGGCTGTTTGCTATATCTTCACCCTTACTGCAAGCTGGGTGGCTGCGTGGCACAGCGGTAAGGTTCTCGCCAGCTGTGACTAAGGTTGTGAGATCGAATCCCAGTGCAGTCAGTTGGCTTTTGAAGTGTTTCAATGAGGGAGAGAGCTGTGTCAAGAAATCTACTGGTACGGTAAAAGTCCTCTTTGTGATAAAAGTAATCTGCAAGGACAATGGCTTCTTTTACAAAATTAAATGAGCACATTTTGAAAACAAATTTCTGTTATTTTCGCTTGGTCGTTGGTTGTTAATCTTACACTAAACAAAGATCTAACCTCTATAAGCCACCTTCTGACAAAAAAATATGAAATATTATTGTCTGAATTTGTACAGGGTGTTCAAAAACATTGTTATAGAAGACAATTCTAGTATATACATTTCTCAAGTTTGGTATACTATTCTTGAAAATACTGAATTATTTCCTGGAATATAAGGAACATGTGGCTTGACAAAATAAACGGATTGTTTTTTCTAGAATAATTATAAAAATAATCCAATAATAATATTTGTGGACTGTGGAAAATTTATAGACCAAGGGGCCTGTTCCACGAATGAACTTTGCAACTTTTCACTTTGCACTTTTCAGTTCAGATTTTGTTCCATCATCACTTTTCAGATTTGTCTTGCAAAGTGAAAAGTGAAAAGTGAAAAGTTAGGAATCTTTTCACTTTAGAAGACTGTTATGTTCCTCCATTGGTGCAGAAATGCAAAGTGCAAAGGAATGATTGAAAAGTTTTCAGAAATCTTTGCAAAGAGACGATTCCCTTTTCAGCTGTTAATGAACAAGTCTCTACACTAGTTTCTCGGCGCAGAATTTGGTTTAGTGTTATAAATATGTTACGCAGGAGCTTTTTTTAATCATGAAGTGAGGATAGTGATGAAGAATCCAACAAGAAGACGTACAAAGGCAAGATGAATTTTCATAACCTCACTTTAGTATAGACAGGTTAAAAGTTCCACCTTGATCAATACTTTTATTAATTATGATCACTGTGTGGTCATTAGTGGGACATGTTTCACCATGAAAAATAAAGCATTAAATCATGGAATAAATATACAGTTTGTTCATGGAATAAACATGATCGGATCATTCCTATGCAAAGACCTTTCACTTTGCAAAGAAATTGAAAAGTAATACATAGATCATGGTGGAACAGAAAGACTTTGCACTTTGCAAGAATTGAAAAGTGCAAAGTGAAAAGTGAAAAGTTGCAAAGTTTATTCGTGGAACAGGCCCTAGTCTATCATATGTCCGTGAACAGTTTTATATTTACCAATGTTTCTACCACAAAATGTCTATCACCTGAGTGATAACTGACGAAAAATCCTAAGTTCTCTGAAATAATTTCCAACACTTTTTGAAGTTCCAGTAACCATGTACCGTTCCGTTGTAACGCACTAAGTCCTAGCAACCATGTGCTATTTCTAAGTATAACGTCGAATATAGCAACCATGTGCTTCACGAAGTAACTTGCGATGAACTAGCGACTGAGCGTTCTGGCGAAGTAACGTACGATGTATCAGCGACTGAGCGATGTGATGAACTAACATACGATGTATCAGCGACTGGGCGCTGTGATAGATTAACATACGATGAACTAGCGACTGAGCGCTGTGATGAATTAACATAATGTGCATTGGTCCTCGCCCGTTTTATACTATCCAGGCGGGACTCTTGACGTCACTGCGAGATATGTCCCTAATCCTAAAACTTCTCATATCTCGGCTTCCGCTGATTCGATTTTCTTCAAATATAGCACATTCTTCTTCCCTTTTCCGTGCCAGCAATATGGTATTAGTCCCATGTTTCCAATCAGCTGGAAAATATTTTATCCAAAATATAGCCTCGCTTGAGACAACCAGCTACGTCACATGCCGTTCTGTAGGCTGCATAAAGCTTCGAATTCCTTCTTAGAACATTCGGAGCGTGCTATTCAAATCCTCCGCTAGGAACATAGCATATATGGGCATGTGCTCTCAAATCTGGACAACTGGATTTGGGCACAATACAGACACGCTCTTCAACATCCTATCACTAGCATTCATTCATACAATTCATTTGTACAAGAAACATTAAAATAATCATTACAGAAAAGTCAGCAGCAACAGTAGTTATAAAGGGACGCAAGACCCATTATATTAATTACCACAAGTTAGAAATACCACGATAAAAGACCACGTAATTGCGTTAACACGAATGATTTGACCAAAACGTATGTACAGCTCTGTTCGTTGGGTGAAATGTACAACTGGAAGTGAAACCATGAGATGCAAGACGCGGTTCAAGTATATACTACAATTCGTACATGTCTAGGGGAATTTATAGTGTAGTTGATGACGTCACGTATGGCATGCGGACGTCGATGTTCATTTGTTTAATGTAGTGCCTCCAATTGCTGCTTTGAAACTCTGGAATTTTAAATGTTGGCATGGGGTTTAAAACCGGGCGGATTCACCTGTGGATGCATGGTTTTGTATGTAATACCTTATTAACACTCAAAATTCAACGTATGCAACGTTAAATCTTTAGTGTCGTCCATGATTAGATGAATAGCCGGCCCCGTGGTGTTAGGGTAGCGCGCCTGCCTCTCATCCGGAGGCCCCGGGCTCGATGCCCGACTCCGTCAGGGATTTTAGAAACTGACGTGAGGGCTGGAACGGGGTGCACTCAGCCTCGTGAGGACAATTGTCTGGCAGTGAGGCAGCGCCCCGGTCACGAAAACCAAGATTAACGGCCGAGGGGACCCTACGCGCTGACCACGCGTCATCCCTATATCTGCAGGACAAATGGCTGGGCAGCGGTCGCTTGGTAGGCATTGGCCCTCATGGGCTGTAGTGCCAGGGGTTATTTACTTTTTATTATTAGATGAATGCCACTATTTGGTTTAGGAATCGCGACGTATACCACAGCTGAAGACGCCATCAGTTCAGTTTTCCTATCTTGAGAACGGTTGATTTGCAGTTACATGTGTTTTAAATTCAACGGCGTGCAAAGTTTGGTCGTGGGTTACGTTTTAGTTGTACAATTTAATCAGAATATGAAGTTGACAGGACTCAATCCACAAACCTGGGACCAGCTTGTTAAAGACCGTTCAACTTGGCGCCAGACCATCCCGGCTGCTGTAAAAATGTTTGAAGAAGAACGTCGTACAATTGTTAAGGCCAAGCGACAAGCACGAAAGCTCCGTGCAGCACAGCCACGCCCTCCACCAACAGTTCTGTGTGATCTGTGTGGACGTTTGTTTCATGCACGCATTGGGCTGTTCAGTCACCGCAAACATGCCCACAGACCTCAACCTTAGATTATTTTAGACTGTTTTGGAAGAAGATGTATACTCGGAAACGAGTTAAAGCCGACGACGACGACGACGACAATTTAATTGAAAGGTTGCAACTCGCTCTTCTAAAGCAATGGTGAGATAAAACCGTTGGTCGCTACTATGTTAGACGACGGTATGGACGAACCCATTGATCATTGCTAGGTACGACGACTGTCTGAACGAAGCAATGGCCGCTACTAGGTTAGATTATGGTCTGGACGAAAACTACTGCCTGTACTTCAAGCAAAGGGGTCTGGGGCGTAAGTCGCAGGTTAGAATTGGCTTTGTATTTAAAGCCTTATTAACACAGAATTGAACGTATGCAACGTCCATGTCGTCCATGACTTCATGAATGCCGCCATTCGGCCCAAGACGCCACCTATTCAGTTTTCCTATCTTGAGAACATTTTTTGTGATCTTGTGTTCCTTTGCACTTCATCATTTCTAAGTCGAATAAATGAAGCACTTTTGATGTGAAATTTGTGTTGTTTTTGCATCCCATTTGATGCGTAGACACGAAAAACACAAGATTTTATGTTAACTCGCCGAAAAGGGGACTAGCAGTGTTGGGCAACACCCGCCATGCTATAATTGTACATCGCCTGGATTTTTGGTTTCAGGGCCTTGTGTTTTCCTTTCTTGAAATTCACCTCCACTTTTGTACCTCGAAGTTTCAATTAATAATTGAAAGACTTGTAGATTTGTCGTGATCGGAGCGTGGCTGCAATGATTTAAATGGCTAAACTCGCCTTCCTGGACAGCAGGAGATCCGGGTTTGAATCCCAACTGCGGTCACATTTGCAAATGTTACTCATCAGTTGAAACCAATAATTTTATGAAAATTGGAGCACTCAGCATTATAATCAGACTAGAGGCGAGTAAAGCGTTACCTTATGAAAATTTCCTTTGATTGCCAGTCCAGAAGGTTACATTCAGCGGGTTTTCTTCCCGAATGTACCACAACTTGTATTACCATCTAGATGTATGGAGTCTTTTGCGAGGTTGCTCGCCTTGCTTCCAGGTGCATTAACCCCAAGCGATAGGAAGAGCAGAATAATTTATTAGACAGAGACAGTCTCGTTATCTATTCATCATACCATACAGTGCTCGAGAAAGTTTTACATGCAAGTAAGTGTATTCAAATTGAAACAACAGCAAGTGATTTTTATAGAAAATCCGGGAAACATTTCCATGATTGCCTCCATTACACTGATCCTTCTATGAACAGAGCGTACGGAACAAGCAGTGTAAAACGCAATCCTCTGCTATTAAGGTCACCAGATGGGAAGTTACTGCAAGGGACTCTCCGAGCGGAAAAAGGTCCCTTTAGAGGAACAATAGAGACCATAAAATAGTGGTTCATATAGCGACTTTTACCAACAAAAATTGACGACACAATATAATCATAATTATAAAGACTGAACCTAGGGGAAACGATACAGCCAAACGGTGTATGCAAAGAAGCACACTAAAGTAGAGTTCAGGAAATGGAATTGGCCTATCGGTTAACGAAACACATTTCCAAAAAGAAAAAGAAAAAAAAAGAAGAAGAAAAAAACCATAAAGGTATATTTTCTAAAACTTGGTAGAGATCGGATGATTAAGCCTTAATTTAATTTAAGCTTTGAACATTTGGGGTGGCCAACATTTCGTTTTCGTTAAGGAAAATTTAATCAAAATATACTGAAATATAAATGTGTATTATGTAGTTAATGGATCTTCTTGTTTAAGTGTAGGTGGAGATGACACTTCCATACAGTGCCAACTAGTACTTTTATATCGTAAAACATTCTTGTTTTTTATTGTCATTCAATCCATTATTGCATGATGTCCATTATTTCAAATTAGGGGAGTTCATTATAACGTAGTCTTGTATATGAACTAATTGTGTATCTATAGTGTTCGCAGCTCATATTATGGTTTAATATTTTATCTGGCACTGTTGTCTTCTTATTTCATGTTGTACGAGGCGCATCCAGAAAGTAAGTTTCCCTATTCATTTTCTTTTTTAGAGCACAGTTATATGCAAACTTTAATGGCAAGAGGTACAACAATGTGTCAGCTAATTTTCCACATAGGCACCAAACGAATTGGGATACTTGTCATAGTGTGGTATCAACTTCTGTGTCATACAAGTCTGCCGCCTGGGAATGGAGCCAGCGTGTGATATTCTTCTTCTGCTCTTCGTCACTGTGAAAAATGGTAACCAGTGGTCTGGAATTTCTTGAGGTGTAAGGAAAGGTGGAAATCGCAGGGAGCAAGATCGGGGCAGGGAACTGTTCTGCAGACGTTTGGCTGGGAGCTGTTCGATCATCCACCGTACAGTCCTCATCTTGCTCCCAGCGATTTCCACCTTTTCTTGCACTTAAATAAATTTCAGTTCTCCGGTCAGCATTTTCACACTGATGAAGAGCTGAAGACGAATATCACACGCTGGTTCTAGTAATGTTAGTAATCTCTACTAATATAATAAAGCTAAAGAGTTTGTGTGTTTGTTTATGTGTTTAAACGCGCTAATCTCTGGAACTACCAGTCAGATTCGAAAAGTTATTTTTGTATATGATAGCCAGATTCGAGAGGAATAGTTTAGGCTGTATAGCATTATACTACACCTCTCAGTTAACCTTAAAGATTGATTTTTGTTCAGTAAGTCGTAAGAACAAGTGCTCCTGCACAGCTTCAATAATACATAAGTCTATTGTTGCCTGGTAATGCGGGCTGCATCACGTCACCCCTGCCAGTGTTCTGGTGCAGAATTGCGAGTTGCTTATAAATTGCAGTCACGGGGAGTAATTCGTGCAAAAAGATTTCTTAGGCCCTTTAAAACAGTTATCATCATGACAATAGTATGTCTCTGTATAAGGGCGATGGTGTTGGTGCAGTATACTGAGGTTATCAGCTACAATAAGCGTTGGTGCTTTCCGATCCTTATCCTTGAGCGCTCCAGTTCTGTAGTAGTATTCATTATCATCCATAAAACAAGTAAATCCACCGGGCGAAGCCAGGAATTACTGCTAGTGTTAGTAATAAGAATGAAACAAAGGAAATCATGAACTTGAGTGCATTCTTTTTTACGAAGAGAATTATTTTAAATCAGTAACTAGGAGGTGATGTTGAACGATTTTTAAGAGAGGTGTAGAACCGGAGGTAACTGCAGTGTTAACTGCTAATAAGGGATCATGGAGGCAACTTGTTTGCAAACAGAAGTTTGCTGGCTAGACTGGACGCTTAAAGGCTAACATATCTGAAATGAGGTTGTTATTGATTCCTTAGGGACTTGACGACTTCGTGGTCATATAGCCCCGTGTATTTGGGTGAGTGTGAAATTTGTCTGATAACCTATGTTATTGTGATGGCTGTATTACTGAATGTATTTATAATTCAGATTAGGATTGGGAAGGTAGTTGCCATGACCTGAAGTTAGGTACTATCCCGGCATTTTCCTGAGGTAGACGTGGGGAAACTACGGAAACCCGTATTCAGAATGGCTCAGGTAGGAATCGAACCCACCTCTTCTCAGTTTTGCCTCACGAGGCTGAGTGTAACCCGTTCCAGCCCTGATACCAGAATTAAATTTCTTCGCAGAGCCGGGAATCGAACCCGGGCATTCGCGGTGACAGCCAAGGATTTTAGCCACAACGCAACTACAGTAGGTGGACAGTTCAAAATTAAAATGTATGCATGTATGCAACTGTGGCCATCGGGACGATATAAACTAAGAACGCTTCAATATACCTATACATTACACTTCCAATTTTGGCTACCTCGGTAAGTTATTGGGAAGGAAGCGTTCGAGTATTATTTCAAAGGCGAATGGGAAATGGGAGACCACAGGATGGTCGACAGAGAGTTTCGAACCCTTCTGTTCTGTGAATTGTGGCCTACGCGGCTAATGTCTCATCGCGCTGTTATAGTCAGTAGAATTGATGATGTTGTTATGGTTGTTGAGTCATTCAGGCGTGTGTGAGTGTGTGACGAAGATGTCGGACAACTTGCGTCATTGTGATGGCTGCACTAGTACGTCTATTCATAATTGGGGCAAAGATTTCGGTGGAAAGTGGTCGTAGCCTTAATATAGGTACCATCCTAGCATTCGCCTGGTGTAGAAATGGGGAAACCACGGAAAACAAGTTGTAGGATGGCTATGGTAGAAATGGAACAGATCTGCTCCATTAAGGTTAGTAAACCTCATTCCACCCCTCTGACCAGAATTAAAGTTTTTGACAGAGCTGGAAATCGAACTCAAACCTCCGTTGTGACAGCCAAGAATGCTAGCCAGTGAACGATCGAAAATGCCAACTAAAATGTTTCATTTTATGCAATATTATTCACATAAACCAGCAGTTTTGGCGGCTTGGGTGGCGTAGTTCGTAGCATGCTGAGCTTCTATCCCAAGATCACGGGTTCAAACCCGGCCGAAGTCATCGGATTTATAAGACCGATAAAAATCTCTCAGTATGCCTTCCCTCGGAGGGGAAGTAAAGCCGGCGGGCCCATGTCAATGATTTATGGCATGTAAAAGAACCTTCCACTATCTACAATTGTGTGAAGCTACATTTGTAAGTTAGATTTGATTAACGCTCTATTAAGTCCCAAAGTTCGTCGCCAGGTGCTGGTTGCGGTGGCTTCTAGTAGCCAAGTTCACAGATATGTGTCGTTGACGGTACCATTTGATAGCAAAAGTAGTAAATTGATCGTCTGCAGTCCTTACCTGAATTACAGAGAACACACACTAAGCGTACAGCCATCACAATTAACACCTGTTATCAGACAGATTCTACACACACCCAAACTACACGGGGCTACATGACCGCGTTGTCGCTGCCCTTATAGTGAGGAACCAACCAACCAAACCTGCACTTTCCTAGAATAATTATTTTCTTCCCTTTTAGCATTACCGCGGAGAGGGGAATGCCACGTAGCAACACTGAGTTCATAGAAAAATATGACGGCAGTTTATCATATCGACAACAACGTTGAAAGCTGTGTTACAGAATGCCGCCACGCTTCCTTCCATGGAACACAAAAAACTACCTCAACGGTTCTGTTCCTGGAATGTTCCCAGCGTTCACACTCCTGTAGCGAATAATATTTATGCGTCATGTCTCGCTGAATGGCGGCTGCCAAACACGTGGACTGCTCATATGTGTCGGGTGTATTGATGCTAATGCCCCCATCCTCTAGTTGAAGAACGGACATAAGAAACAGCAACCGGATTGTAAAAACAAGAAGTTCCGTGACGAACTAAAGGGCCTACTTCTCTTAAAATTCAAGATTCATGCCAATGATTAATCTATATGGATCTATCTAGAATAATGACGAAATTAAGTTGGTAATATCGAAATTTCTAATTAGTTCGAAATACTGTATACCTGGCATAATGTAGCCTAATAGAGAACTACAGTTGGCATCCTTGGTGACTGAATATACACTGAAGAAAATGGAAATTGCAACACCCAGAAGGAGTGGAGCTACATTGCTGCAATTGAACATGCAGGACGAGTGTTCGGTTGTGATTCGATGATTACACTTTCAGGTCCCTCTGATCGCAAGTTTGGACAACAATCAATACAGGATGTGCCCACCACGAGCTGCAATACATTGATGAATTCGGCGAGGCATGGAGTCAATAAGGCCCTGGATTGCTTCCTGAGGAATTGTGGCCCATGCTTGCTGCACTGCACGGGTCAGTTGTTCCAGAGTTTTGGGTGGCTGAGGACGGTTGGCCAGTTGTCGACCCATCATGTCCCACACATGCTCAATAGGACGAGGTCCGGGGATCTGGTGGGACATTCTAAGGTTTTGATGTCGTGGAGAGCTTCTCTGGAGATGCGTGCAGTGTGAATCCGGGCATTGTCCTGTACATTGTACAACCCATTAACAATGTTCGCCACCATACGAACAACCATTGGATTGAGTACCCTATCAACGTACTGTCGAGCAGTCATAGTGCCCTCAACAAGCACTAATTGTGATTTCACATTAAAAGCCAAGAGCTCCCCAGACCATAATGCTTGGTGTTGACAATGTGTGCCTCTCGACAATAAGGTCTGGGCGACCCTTCTCCCCGGTACGTCGGCGCACATGATTCCGGCGATCACTGCGGGCAAGACAGAAGCGCGATTCATCACTAAAGACGACCCTATGCCATTCGTCGACCCTCGTCGATCGTTCTTGACACCAGGCCAGCATTACACGTTACTGTTGTGGGGTCAATGGAACACATTCTGCAGGGACACGGGATCGTCAGCCAGCTGCACGCAGGCGATTACCAACTGTTTGTTGTGTAACGTGGGGTGCCACAGCTGCTCGAATTTGCGCTGCTGTTGAATGGAGTTCCATCCGGGCCATCCGAATGATGCGGCGATCCTCTCTCACAGTTGTCTGTCGCGCTGGGCCTGTGCCAGGTCTACGAGTGTGGGTACCTTCATTTGATCACTGCTGCCATACACGTTGTACCGTAGATGCCTGTCGGCCAATACATGCAGCGACAGTCCTTAGCGATAATCCAGCCTCACACAGCCCAATTATCCGAGCCCTCTCGAACGGCGACAGTTGTTGATAGCGTGCTCTTCTCTGTCGTCGAGGCTTGGTTGACGGGCAACAATTCACTGCACAGACTGCACGTCAACTACGCTACACCAGAGTCCGTATACTGGAGTTGATTCCTCCGCGACCAATCACGTGGGGAGACCTGTAGCAACAATCCAATGGGTCTGAAACTTGGATCGTTTACATACCTACATGGCATCGTTCCATATCTTGAAAATCAACACAAACGACCAATGCCTTCATGGTGTTGAAATTTCCATTTTCTTCAGTGTATCCTTAGTTCCATCTCTTAAGGTAAAGAATACAAAATTTGGTTGAAGTCCAATGGATAGCATGGACGTTACATGCAGTTAAACATTAGCGCGCGTAAAATCATGTTGGCAACAATTTTGAATAAAATCCATTAGTTAGTACAGAAGTTACATGCATTTTAAAATTGGAGCTATCAGCAGGCTTAGAATCATAACGGCAGCACTGACGTATATTAGTTACTCCTAATTAATCTAGAATGCCAGGTACTATAGGTGTGCAAAGTTTAGAGCTATTGGCTTGCATAGTTTCTAATATATTGATATTAGGGTAACAAAAATAGAGACAGCATTTATTAACAGTTGGCAGCCCTGGTTGCTCTTAAGAATACACATAGTCAAAGCTGTTATAGTACACATACCATATACGAAATTTGGTTGAAATCCAAATGATAGTACAGAAGTAAAAAATTGGACCTATCATCAGGCTTATAATCATGTATTGCCTCCTAAAAATTAAACTGAAATATTATTATCTATACGTGGGCCAATTTTGAAATAGCTCCCATGCATACCTTCCAAGATATCCAACATGGAGCTCAAATTTAAATTGCGATTTTTCAGCAGTTGGTAGCACTGACATCAGTTTCAAATATTGCATTGAGATATTCAGGTATAGATCTTTTATTCCTACCGAATTTTGTTTCGATTGCTGCAGCCGTTTAGGAGTTGATGGGGGGCACACACACAGCTAGACAGACACACATTTGCCCGGATCGATCTCATAAGTCTACTCTTTTCTCATTTTTGCGAAGTAAGTCCGCCTCGTTGTGTAGCGGCTTAACACTTTTGGCTGTCACCTCGGAGGATTCCCGGCTCTGCCGAGAAATTTAATACTGGTCTGGGGTCTTCAAAGGGGTGCACTTGTGCGGCAAAACTGAGAAGAGGCGGGTTCAATGCCCACCTCAGCCATCCTAGAAGTAGTTCTGCATATTTTCCCACTTCTACTCCAGGCAAATGCCCAGATGGTGTTTAACTTAAGGCCACAGCAACCTCCTTCCCAACCCTCGTCTGAATTACAAATACACACACTAATACGTCCATCACAATAACACAGGTAACATGGAAGACAAAAGAGCATCTGTCTGGCCGGAGTTCTACGGCTCCGAAGCCATGACGAATCGGGCATGGGCGGCTTCGAACTACGAGATGCGCTACGTTGTAACTAGATTGTCTACACACGGCTTCCACCATCTAATATGCCAAAACAAGAATTACCATTACCCAATTCTAGCGTGTGTATGTGAATTATGCAACCAAATCTGTGGAAGATACCACATAGAACTGATTACAAAAAGACTAAGATCAATACGTGAAAACGCAAATATGTGAAAATGTTATATGTACTGTAGGTAATCATACATGGCTATCTAGATGCAATAATTAAAATAGCTTATAACACAGGTTATCAAAATAGTTCGACACACACCCAAGTAGACGGGGACACATGACCACGATGTCGCAAAGCTCCTAAATGAATCAACAACAAATACAAACACACTTCACCAGCACAAACACCTAATTAACACAGGTTATCAGTAGAGACGGGAATTTGCCTATTTGCCTATTTTATACCTGTGTTTAGAAACGTAGGCTTTCGAGATATAAATCCGTTTTAGGTTCTTTTAGGCTATATTTCGTTGGTTTTATTGTGCCTATAATTGCCTATTTCAAGGATTTGTGCCTATTTGGAGTATAATTGCCTATTTGATGCCTTTTGACTGTATTTTTAAGTGCATTATATTGCAGCTGGTGTGCTCGACAGAATTATATTTTCATTTCTCAATATGTGTTTACCCCACGAACAAGAATGGGAATTCTCGAAATTCACCAGAAAAAGCGCCTGGGATCTCGATATTATGCCTCCAAACCTAACAACCCTTCGTTTTGTATTTCGCTTTCCTTTTTATTGAAAATTTACCCGTTAGTATGTGTGTGAATTAATATCATAAACTTTATGCTGATTGAATAACAAAAGAACTAACTTAGTGCCATGTTTTCGCGTTTTTTTCAATCTCGATATTAAGCCTCCAAATTTAAAAACCCTTCGTTTCAGGTATCGTCCCCTTCAAAAGTCGCGTTAGGTTGGCGCTGCAACCTAACAGTGAATTAATATACAGTATATCCTGTACGCGTCTGAGTGTTGAATGGGCAGGCAGTTAAAAGCAGCCAGGAGGGATGCGATCTAGCTGGCATTTAAAATGCCGCGGCGATCACAGTGGGTTGGTGCTGTAACCTATCTTGTGTTGAATGGACAGGCAGTTCAAAGCAGCTTGGATGGATGCGATCTAACTGGCAGTGGGTGTAGCATGGCCTCTTACCGAGATAGATGGAAACTTGGTGGTCCCGTCTTGAGCTACTGTTGCCATGCAGCCAGGAGGGATGTGATCCAGCTGGCAGTGAAAATGCCGCAGCGATCACAGTGCGTTGTGCTGTAACCTATCATGTGTTGAATGGACAGGCAGTTTAAAGCAGCCAGGAGGGATGCGATCCAGCTGGGAGTGAAACTGCAGCCGCGATCAGTGCGTTGGTGCTGTAACCTATCTTGTGTTGAATGGACAGGCAGTTTAAAGCAGCCATGAGGGATGCGGTCCAGCTGGGAGTGAAAATGCAGCGGCGATCAGTGCGTTGGTGCTGTAACCTATCTTGTGTTGAATTGACATACAGTTTAAAGCAGCTTGGAGGGATGCGATCTAGCTGGCAGTGGGTGTAGCATGGCCTCTTACCAAGATATATGGAAACTTGGTGGTCCCGTCTCGAGCTACTGTTGCTATGGAGATGGCCGGCCTTGCTATTACTTCATCAGTTTATTTTCTGCTTTTATTAGCCTTTGCTTGAGTGCAAAAAGGCCGAAACCAGAAGAATGAGAAAGACTATCGAAAATTCATGTAGCCAGCCGTTCCTTCTGGGTCCTAAACTATGTGTATGCAAAATTTGGTTGAGATTGGTGGAACGGTGTAGATTTGTATACGGAACAAATCCACCCACCCACTCACCCACATACATACATACATACATACATACATACATACATACATACATATAGACTTTCACTTTTATATATAAGATAAGTATGTTATTAAATTATAAGTTGCTTATTGTCAATTCTTTTTATAGTAATTAAATATGTTATTAAATTACAAGAAATTTTTTCATGCCTATTTTGTTGCCTATTTTACACGTTAGTGCCTATTTACATGCCTATTTTGGCTATTTTAAGAGCCTATATGCCTGCCTATTTTAACTGTTTTTAGTGCCTATAATTCTCGTCTCTAGTTATCAGACATAATATTCCAAATACGGTGCATACTGTATTTACATGAGGCCTCAACGTCCACCTTGCGGTGTAGCAATCAGTTTCTTGGCTATCGCCCCGAGGGTCCGGGTTCGTTTTTAATACAGGTGTGAGGTATGGAACGCGGTACACTCAGTCTCGTGAGGCAAAACTGAGCTATCCTGGAGATTTCCGTTGTTTCTCCACTTCTACTCTAGGGAATTGCTAGGATGGTTCCTAACATAAGGCCACGGCCGCCTCCTTCCTAATCCTATTCCGAATTTACAAACACACACACTAGTACAGCCTTCACAACAACACAGGTTATCACACACATATACGGGGCTATATTACCATGATGTCGCAGCCCCTAAAATAAGCAAGAACAGTAACAGGCCCTTCAGCACACGTACAGTAATCCGGATTTGATAGTTCACTTTCTCTCCCCTTACCTACATTGCTCCCATAGGGGAATTCAACCCATGTAAAACTCTCCTCTCCTCGCACAGGAACGAAACAAGTTTATAACAGTTCCCGCAGACTCTCTCCAGTTAGCAGAAACATTTAGCGCAATTCATAGAGGTTGTTACATCCCTTTGACCCTCCACTCTTTTATCACTGCCGTAGTACGTGTGTGAACTTTTGATGTATGAATCGCATGCAGTTAAGGACAATAAAACCGGTGTGTAACCTTACATTTTTAAATAAAGGGAAATGTTTCACAGGCACGGCACATTGCGTGCTGGATTTTTCACATGGAAATTTAAGGTACACACGGTACCAGCGTAATCTCAGAGTCGGTTGACATTAAACTATACAGCAAGTCGAACATTATGACTCGTCCTATTATTATTATTATTATGTTATCTCACTCTCAGAACATTATATGGGATATATATGACAACTATACAGATTGAAAGAAATCAGAGCGTAATCACCACCTTTCAAAAACTATTTTCACAAGTCCATGTATTTTCGAACTAATCTGGTTGTCGCAATGATGACTGCTTTAATTGAATGAATGGCATATGAACGCATAGAAGACAAACAAACAAACAAACAAACATACAAAACAAAAATATATTCATGTTCATATATATACATATATTTGATAATTTCAAGATGGTGGCTGCGCGCAACATCATGTCTCTTGTTATCTCGTTGACAAAATATAGTCTACTATATTATTTATTATTATTATTGTTATTATTATTATTGTTATTATTATTATTATTGACATGGATATATAGGGTTGGAGATCTAATTATGATTAGCGTGGACAAACCACCAACAGGGATATCCTGTGGTTACCATGGCAACAAGTGTTCATCATCTTAACCTATGCATTCTAGTTCAGCAGAGGCATCTAAATGATGTTATAGGAACATCTTAGTTATTATTAAAAGTTAAGTTTCCAAGAACTCGCAGTGTTGTGCTAAAAGTTACAAAAGGTCATTCAAAATTTCGATTGTTTTTCTTATAGCGTCTCCGAGTGTTATTTAATTTTTTAAACCAATGCTACCAACACAAACTTTAAGTGTCAAAAAAGTTCCATAAAAGTTAAAATATTCAAATTTCTTCGAAAGTAACAATTGCGTGAGGATTCGATTCCCGGCTCTGCCAATTAATTTAACTCTGATCTTAGGGCAGGAACGGCGCCCACTCAGCCCCGTGAGGCAATGTTGAGAATTAGCCCAGGCATATTAAGTTATAACCTCAAAAAAATAATGTAAAGCTGAAATTTTCTATAGATGTTCCCTAGTACCCTAGTAACAAATCCTGAAATGTCCCCATCTCTGCGGCGTCCGCGTCATAGTTTTTGGAGAGTTCAAAAGGGCTTAAATGGGGCCTAAGAGCCTAAAACAGCATTTTTGCTTCCTGCGTTCAAAATATTGGTCCAAAATCAGTTATAATGAGTTTTGATAGTAATAAGAGAATGACTGCGTTATATATAACGCTCTTATTGATCGTAATTATTGCCATATATTTAAACAGATGAGTAATCAAACATTTTTAGCTCAACTTTTCTCACGAAAATTTAGCTAATTTGTCATTTGCCGGGACTTATCGTGTAAACAGCTGCTGATAGCGACTAAAGACCCAAAGTAAAAGTTGTAAATCACACTTGTAGCTTTAAAACGATACATTGCCCATGTTCATCCGACAAACAGCAGCAGAGATACAGTTACAAATATAAAAGTGGAAGTGTGGCAGTCGCTTTTCCGAACGAACGCCCATTTACTCTGGTGGGCTCCTCTTTTCACCTTTGCTGACACCATTTTGTATCTTTGCTCAAGAGCTTTTAGGATGGTATTCCTTTGAATCCAGGTAAACTAGCAGAAACAGTTTACATAGACAAAACGAGTTTAATGCAGTTAGCAGTTAAACGTACATTCATAATATGCATAATGCAAATAATAACAAAACAAAGCTTAAAAAGCTTTCTTCAGACAAAGAACACTTGCAAAACAAAGCTTACATCGGACTCAATCGTCCTCCTCATCGTCTGAGCCATCAAATGTGACGTTGCCACATGTTTTTCCACTGCAGTGCCCACACATTAAGGAGCATGGGCAATGTATCGTTTTAAAGCTACAAGTGTGCTTTACAACTTTTACTTCGGGTCTTTAGTCGCTATCAGCAGCACTCACACCGACTGCCACAAGAGTTCTTGCAGTTGCAGGACACTAAATTGAGGAGATGATCTGGAGCAGCTGGAAGATGAGTTGTCACTGGTACTAAAGCTGAGTGTTGGAATTTCCATCCCCATTGGGTAGGGTCCAAAGAAAATCCTAATCATTCCTGATCTTGCAAATATACCCGCAGTGAATGTTGTTTGCAAGCCGCCGAAGTCGGCGGAAGTGAAGCCAGCTGAAATGACGCTGTGACCGGTTGTTGGCCATTTTTTGGCTGTATTTCACTACCCGAAGTTCGTCGAGGCTTTTGCACTCCGATTTGGCACTATCATAGAGACTAATGGCGAACTTCTCTCCAGCTGATAGTATGGCCTTTTCATCTGGAGCCGTAGAGACGAATACCTTCATTTCCTCGCGTAAAGATGCGGAATCCTTCAATATTTTTCAGGCTTGCTGTTTGATGTACTCTACCCACAGCTTTCCTGTGCGAGATTTCTGGCTCATTGAAGAAAATGTGTCATGAAGCGACTTTTTGAGACGTTGAAGGCAAGGATATGATAGCAAATCGTTGGCGGTGCCTTCTTGGAATGCGGTAAAAAGCGCCTGTATTTCGTCCTTGTCATCCTTCAGCCCGTCGTTCATGTTGAGTAACATTGTCCCGACAGCCTGTTTTGTCAGAAAATGCGCTCTGAGGGTCCTAGAACATGCACATTTTTGCGTTATTGATACATTTGAAATTGAAGGCATAACGTAATCATTTTTAAGAGCGAGCTAATTGCAAGCCTACCTAGAATATGCGTGCCCAGACATCATGTGAGTCACTGACGATTTAGCGTATATTTCCGCCCAGAGCTCCTCCGAACCGCTTCCATTCATCACGTAGCCGATTGCCCCAAGAAACGAGATTAGAATTTGAAATCCGCCTAGACGTACAACCACGTTTTTGAGTTCCTCTGAAGTGTCCGAGGCGACTATCTCTGCAGCTTTCGCGTATAGGGGCTGGTCAAAGGTTCCGAAACAAGTGCTTTGTTTCAGTTCCACGCACTCTCATACGGCAAACTTCAACGCGGAATGTATAGTTGATGGATTGCTCGGTTCCAAGTTAATGAACAGCAGGGTATCAACTGACGTCGTCTGGGAAGCTGGTTGAGCATGAGCTGACATTGACGTCTTCATAACGCCGTTCCACGAGGCGGGTAAATTAATACCTGACCACCGTCCAGATAACAACAAGGAGTCCATCATCGATGCAATAGCCACAGAGTTTGGGGCTTCCACAGTTAATTCCTTAATCTTGACGTCCTTTGAACCACGGGAAGAGGGCTTCCGATACCACGAAATGTTGAACTTTCCCATCGCCGCAATCACACCAGCATTAAGAACTTCTCGTGTACGTGGGAGTGGAGATATTTCACTGTCAGGAGCTGGACCTGTGCACTTGATGACTCCCATGCAGTGAAATGTGTTTCGCTCGTCCAATGTCCTTATGTTGAAGTCAGCGTTGTTAAAGCAAAACTGCGTGAACGCTCCAGTATTCGGGATTGGACGTTCTTCACGAAGCGCTGAAACTTCGTACCTGTGGACTTCCACCAAATTTACTGAAAATCCAAGATTGTTTAGAAGCTGAACTAATTATTTGGATTATTGTTGGCCTGCTCCGACAGGCCGAGCGCTGTCACCTAGAAATGCGATCGGGTGCCTTTTCAACAGTGGTTATGCTTTGGGACCGTAACTCGGTAACCGTTTCTCGCATAGACATGGGTAATGTGCCAATGTAAAGCTAAAAGTATGCTTTATAACTTTCATTCTGGGTCTTTAGTCAATATCAGCAGTCGTTTAAAAAATAATGACCTGCTAATCACAAATTAACCAAATTTTCGTGTAAAATAGTGCTAAAATGTTAAATTAGACGTTTCTTTCCCTTCGTCAATAGCAATAATTAGGCCTGATAAGTCCGTTATCCTACTGGTTCATTTTTATTAATTGCTAAAGCTCGCGAGAACTAAATTTGGATCAATATTTTTAACGCATGAAGCAAAAATGCTGTTTTTGGCACTTAGGCCCTATTTAAGCCCTTTTGAACCCTCCAAAAACTATGACGCGGACACCGCAGAGATGGGGACTTTTCAGGATTTGTTTCTAGGGTACTAGACAACTTCTATGCCAAATTTCAGCTTTACATTATTTTTTTGAGGTTGGCCGTGTTTTTTGCATATAATGCCTGGGGTAAATAGGTGGGTTCGATTTCCATCTCAGCCATCCTGGAAGTGGCTTTCTGTGATTTCCCACTTCTACCCCAGGCGCCGGGATGGTTCATAACTTAAGGCCACGGCCGTCTCCTTTCCAATCCTCAACTGCATTACAAATACACTACTACAGACACCACAAAAACACATGTTATCATACAAATTCTACACACACCCAAGTACACGGGGCTAAGTGACCACGATGTCGCAAAGCCCCTGAATGAATTAACAACAACAACAACACCAATCTTAAAAAGAACATTTCAACTTCATTGTTTTGTTTGTTTTATTTTTAAGGGCTTGGAGATAGTGATTATTTCAGCCCCGTATACTTAAGTGTGAGTGAAATTTGTCTGAAGACCTGTGTTTTTGTGGTGTCTGTAGTAGTATTTGTAATTGAAGCAAGGATTGGGAAGGAAGAGGCCAAGGCGCTCAGTTTGGAACCATCCCAGCATTCGCCTGTAATTGAAGTGAGAATTCACGGAAAGTAAGTCCTAGGACAGCTGAGATGGGAATCGAACCCACTCTTCTCAGTTTTGTCTCACGAGGCTGAATGTATCCCTATCCAACCCTCAGACTAGAGGCCACAGAAGGTTGCCATTTCACCTTCTCCTTCCGAGCTGACGCTGGTCTCTCCATGCACGCTCTTATCTGGTATGCAGTGCAGATTTGGGGATGGCCCGCCCGCCACCCCGTCGCTATTTTTAGCCTGTCACGTGCGAGGACTCCCACGCCCCACGATCAGCCACCGTCAGTACTGCCATGTACCATCAGCTCATCTCCTAATGGGATGCAATTTCCCACACTGATTGTTAATTATCCAAGTATCCAGTATGCTGCAAATATTTTTGTCTTCCCAAATGAATGCAAGTTTTCTTGTTGTTGCTTATTTAAGGGGCTGAGAGATTGCAGTCATATAGTCCCATGTATTTGTGTGATAACTTGTGTTATTGTAAAGGATAATCATAATTTTATTGATTTTACGTCCCTCTTAACTACTGTGGCTTTTAGAGATGATGAGATGCTGTAATTCGGCCCCGAAGAGGATCTTTAACGTGCCAGTAAATCTACTGACACCGCTCCCTCCACATTCGCGCACTCTCAAATGCCAACTGGCTGTGCCAGGATCTGATCCTGCAACGTTGGGTACAGCAGGCTATTGTAAAGGCTGTACTAATGTGTGTAGTTGTAAATGTGGAGTAGGATTGGGTATGAAGTGGCTGTGGCCTTAAGTTAAGTACCATCCCAGCATTTGCCTGGCTTAGAAGTGGGAAACCACGGAAAACCACTTCCAGGATGGCTGAGGTAGGAATCGAGGCCACCTCTTCTCCGTTTTCTATCACGAAGCTGAGTGTACCCCATTCCATCCCTTAGACCAGAATTAAATTTCATGGCAGAGTCGGGAATCGAACCCAGACCTACTTGATGACAGTCAAGAATGCTAGTCACTAAGCAGCGAGGCGGACGATAAAAGAACTACACTGTACAACAACAACAAAAAGATACGAGCCTTACAGTAGTCGCATATGATGTGTAACATCTGACATGTTATTAGAATAATTCCATATTACTTACTCGCATTTTTTAAAGAATGAACTCATAGTGCTACCTTGTGCCAGCAAACATGAAAGGATTCTACAATGCATCTGCAGTAGTGACATCTACCTGCAACTGTATGCGGGAGCAATCCACTGCCTACTTGATGCGAGCTGCGCTTTATACCGGCCAGTTAGTGAACCCATGCCAGCGGTGTTATTGAAAATGGCCTCTCATTGCCGATATAGCGCACTGCCATGTACAGGCGCGATTAAAAATTAGGTGTGCAGTAGGTATATAAAATGCGTTTCTCCCAGTGATACGTTTAGACCAACGAAGTTTCAATTATTGTTAGTAGTCGGTGTTAATATACTGAATTCCTACGTTGTTTGGAGTGTTTGTTGATGCGATATAGCACTCGAGGTATCGAGTGCTTACATAAAATAAGAATACAGCAAAATTATGAAAATTTAATAAATCGTAATTGTTTTCAGCAAATATGATATAATGAATATTTTTACACCAAAGAACGACAACTTGAAGATAATTTATTGTAGGAATTTATTTAATGGGGCCTCCAAACCTTGAGGTAAACCGTATGCCATTTGCATTCCACATAGTCACATGGCTTACAGTACGTCGTTGTACAAATCTCCGCCACCGCACGCGCTCATTGTTTCCGACCCATGCACTTCCGTCCCATCCACTTCCGTCCCATCCACTTCCGTCTTCTTTCCAAAATCACTCCCACAAAAATGTCCAGCTACCGAGTGCCACAAAAATATCCAGATACCGAGTGGAAAGATGTTACTCATCAAAAACGACGCACCGGGAAGGCGTTGTCCGATTGTAAGGAAATTACGTATGCTAAGACATTTGGACTGAACATGCAACTGATTAAAGCTTCGTGTCCAATGAATGAATAGCGGGAGCTCCCGCGCATCCAAACTGCGCATGCATCAAGTGTATATAAGGCACGATTCTGAAGCGTATGCTCAAAGTAGCTGTTGCATTTGACTGCGATATCTCAACGTCGGCTGTAGGAATGCCACGCCGAAGGATTCGAGCTCATTACGAACAGATGTCCGACTTTGAAAGAGGTCGTGCGATCGGATTGAAAGAAGCTGGTTGGTCGAATCAAGCTGTCGCTGGACATTTGGGTCGACGTGATGCGGCGATCAGACAATGCTGGCAAGCGCGGGTCAGCAACGGCAAGCATCAGCGTCAGGACGGCAGTGGTCGACCGAGGGCCACAACAGCACCGGAAGACAGAGCGATTGTCAGAACAGCTGTCACAGCACCAGAGTCGTAGTTATCAACGATCCAGCGTGTGACCCGCACACATGTGTCCACCACATAAACATCAACAGACGCCTGAGCGACAGGTATTTGCGCTCGCGCCGCCTGTTACGCCGCTTACCACTCACGTCTGTTCACCGTCAAGTTTGATTACAGTGGTACCGCGCTCGAGCAACGTGGAACTGCGCTGACTGGGGACGTATAGTCTTTAGTGACGAGTCCCGTTTCCAACGGTGCCCTGACGACAACCGCAGACGTGTTTGGAGAGGTCCAGGCCAGCTTTTAATGCTTTTCTGATTATCGCACGCCACACAGCCCCACAACAGGGGGTGATGGTCTGGGGTGCCATCTCCTTTGATAGCCGGACCACTCTGGTAGTCATTCCTGGCACACTGACAGCACATCGGTATGATGATGACATTCTACGGCCGGTTGTGTTACCGTTCCTTCAGCGACATCTAAGCCTTACTTTCCGACAGGATAATGCCCGGCTACACAAGGCACGTGTTGCTATGGACTGTGTTCTAGATTGCCCTATCCTTCCTTTGCCAGCTCGGTCGGCTGATCTCTCTCCCATAGAGCACATTTGGGACGTCATGGGAAGGCGATTACGAACATCCCGGAATGTCGCCGATTTAGCCCAACAGTTGAAGACCATTTGGCACCAAATACTGAAGGATACCATCCGGGAACTTTATCAGTCCATGCCACTTCGAGTGACAGCTTGCATCCAGGCCAGGGGTGGACCAACACCTTATTGACGTCCTCACTTTGTGACGCTCTTACTCTGCAATAAATCATTCGATTGTTCTGCACTTTTAATGGTTTGTTGTTCTATGTCTGTTCCTCACATCCACCGATTTGTATCGCCATCGGACAATTCCTTCCTGGAGCGTCGTTTTTGTTGTTGTTACACAGTGTATTTAGATACCGTATTTATAATGGTTCGCCACATACAGTACATTGCTAATTTATATGGATCATAGCCCAAATTGTAGAGATGGTAATATATTACGTCATTTTTCGGTCCGTTTTCAGATTGTTTATTTTTAGCTTCTTTTCTAAAAGTATTCCTCATTGTTTGGGTATTTTGTTGAACTTATTATACTATTTTATATATTTTTGAATCATTTTCTCCTATTTTAAGAGTTTTGATGCATTTCTGCGTATGTTATCGGATATTATCGGAACTTAAAGTGAGTATGAATACGGAGACATGAGAACTTCCACAACTCATTGTCAAATGAAGACTAACTTATTTAAATCTTTACTTCTTGGAAATATCCAAGAGACACACCTGTGCAACTAATTTGAGAGCGAGGAGGGTAGCAGGACAGACTAAAGTAGACCCAGTAATGCCAGTCTGGATTAATACCCCAGTGAAACCTTAAGTGTGTTGAGTGAATTTGTGTTATCGTCTGCAATTGTTATTTCGAGAGTATTTAACATTCCGAAGTTAAAGCCATTTAGGGTTGCTAATTTCAAAGAAACAATTTCGGAATTCAGCGAGGATATTTCTTCTGCCGATGGTGAACATTTTCTCTGAAAAATATGTGAAATGAAAATGGTAGGAGTTTTATTGAAGTTTTTGGGTCATTTTATTGTACAGGGCGCCAAGAAATGTTCTCCACAGTGACAGCCAGCTTCTACCAGAGCTAGTATCAGCAGTTTAGTTGGCAGCACGGAGTCCTTGACAGGGTGAATCCCACACGTGTGGGCTGTAGGCTGTCGAAATGTCAGTGTGTATTGCAATAAGCGAGCGTGTGTGTCATCAGCACTTCCAGCATCTGTTATGAATGGCTGTGGTGATTACAAAGTTTACTGTTTGTTTTGATACAAGCGACAGTCATGCTGCCAACCTAACTACTGATGCTAGCTCTCGCAGGCTCATGTAGGCACTGCGGAGAACATTGCCTGGCCGTATTTTTGCATCATTTTATCCAGTACGTAATTTTAGGTAGATATCATTAGAAAACTAAATATTTCAGTGGGTACCATGTTGTGACTTCTGGAAAATGTCGACATATCTTCTCGTTTCACATTCCTCAGAACCATAAACCACCGTCAGTTCAAAAGTATTTCCTACAGTATACACATCAAGAAAAGTTTTGCTTATACTTACCACATCGAGCGGCGGTAGTACAAAACTTTCTCCAGGAGTCCGCCGTTGCACGAATGGAATGGCCTACGATGTCGCCGGACATGAACTGTATCGAACATGTCTGAGATATTCTGAAGCGTGCCATTTCTCAGCCACCACGTCCTCCCATAACCTGCCAAGAGATCATGGAGGCCGCTGTTGAAGAGTGGGATCGCCTGCCTCAAGAGGACCTGGACAACTTGATCTGTTGTATGACACGGCGAGTATGAGCCCTGCTGGACGCCCGTGGTAGCCATGTATCTTATTGAAACGTCATAGGATGGCAAGATTACAACAGACCAAATGTCTTGTTTGTAATGCATAAAGCCTCCGTGGCTTAGGTGGCAGCAAGCCGGCCTCACACCGCTGAGTCCGTGGTTCAAATCCCGGTCACTCCATGTGGGATCTGTGCTGGACAAAACGGAGGCAGACAGGTTTTTCTCCGGGTACTCCGGTTTTCCCTGTCAAAATTTCATTCCAGCAACACTCTCCACTATCATTTCATTTCATCTGTCATTCATTTAATCATTGCCCCGGAGGAGTGCGTCAGGCCTCGGCAGCCGGCACAGTTCATATCCTCGCCAATAGATGGGGGCTTCATTCATTCCATTCCTGACCCGGTCGGAGACTGGAAGCAGGCTGTGGATTTTTCATAAAGTGTGTAGGATTTGTCAGAATGCCGTGTCTTGTGTAATAACCTTGCCCACAATCCCACATACGCTATGCATCATGGAAAACAAGTGTTCTGCAAAATTTTTCTGATGTGCATAATTTATAATTTTATTAATGCAGTCAATGGTCATGTACTTTTCTTTTCAGGACGGGTCAGGGAAGGGATGAAAATCCACAGCCTGCTTCCAGTCTCCGACCGGGTCAGGAATGGAATGAATGAAGCCCCTATCTAGCGGCGAGGATATGAACTGTGCCGGCTGCCGAGGCCTGACGCACTCCTCTGGGGCAATGATTAAATGAATGACAGATGGAATGAAATGATAGTGGAGAGTGTTGCTGGAATGAAATTGTGACAGGGAAAACCGGAGTACCCGGAGAAAAACCTGTCTGCCTCCGTTTTGTCCAGCACAGATCTCACATGGAGTGACCGGGATTTGAACCACGGACCCAGCGGTGAGAGGCCGGCGTGCCTAAGGGAAGGGATATTGGAAGGAAATCGGCCGTGGACCTATTGAAAGGAACCGTTCTGGCATTTGCATGGTGGTGTAAAGGGGAAACCACGAAAACCATTTTCAGGACGGCCAAGGTGGGATTCGAACCCACATTCTCCCGATGCCAGCGAAGCACGAGGTAGCGCGTTAGCGCTCTCGGCCACCGTGGCTGGTTGATATGTATAATTATATATATATAGGCTACATATAGGCTAGGCCTAGATTAAATGAAGAGGCGTTGAAGGACCAGTTTAAGGAGAAAGTACTCAATGGAGTGGTTCTTTGCAATGATGTGCAGGAGTGGTGGGCGCACAACAGCAGTTTGATAAGGAGGGTAGGAACTGAAGTGCTAGGGAGAACTTCTGGCAAGAAACCACTAGCTGACAAAGAAACATGGTGGTGGAATGAGGCGGTACAGAAGATCGTGAAAGCCAAAAGTGATGCAAAGAAGTTATGGGATATGTCAGGTAGACAAGAGGATAAAGAGAACTACAAGAGATGTAATAAGGAAGCAAAGAAGGTAGTAGCACAGTCAAAGGCACAAATGATGGATCGGCTGTACGAAGAGTTGGAAACTACAGAAGGTGAAAGAAAAATTTTCAGAATAGCGCAGGCGAGAGATAAAGACAAGAAGGACTACACCCAAATAAAGCAGATCAAAGATGAAAATGGTCTAGTATTAACGGACCATTCCGACATCAAGTGCAGATGGAGAAACTACTATGGAAAACTTCTCAATGAAGAGAACCCAAGGGTATATTTAGGAGAAGGAGAAAAACACCAGGGTCTGACAATGGATGTTAGAAAAGAAGAAGTAACATTAGCACTTAGGAAAATGAAAAACGGAAAGGCAACAGGACCCAATGAAATACCAGTTGAAGTGTGGAAGTATCTAAAGAAAGATGGAATCGACATGTTGCTGGATTTAATGCAAAAAATGTACTCTCAGGAAACAATACCTGATGAATGGAGAGAAAGTATTTTAGTGCCTATATATAAAGAGAAGGGATTCAGGACTGTGCCAACTACAGGGGCATTAAGTTAATGTCCCATATCATGAAAATCTGGGAAAGAGTGATAGACAAGAGGATCCGGGAGGAGACTAGTATTGGCGAGCAACAATTCGGCTTCATGCCAGGAAAAGGGACCACAGACGCAGTGTTTGCCCTGAGACAAGTAATGGAAAAGTATCGCGAAAGACAGAAGGGATTACACTTCGCATTCATGGACCTAGAGAAAGCATATGACCAGGTACCCCGAGGAGAAGTCTGGAGATGTTTACGAGCGAAGGGAGTCCCAGAGAAGTACGTGCAGTTGGTTCAGGAAATGTTCAAAGACGCAAGAACACAGGTTAGAAGCAGCGTTGGACTTACAGATTGGATTCCGGTTCGAGTAGGTTTACACCAAGGTACGGCATTAAGTCCATATCTGTTTGACCTAATTCTGGACGAAATGTCTTGTGGATTACGAGACCAAGCCCCCTGGTGCATGATGTTTGCGGACGATATTGTGTTGTGTAGTACCACCAAAGATGTCATAGAAGAAAAACTGGAACAGTGGAGGGCAGCCTTGGAAGACAGAGGACTCAGGATTAGGAGGAAGAAGACAGAGTATATGAGGTTCAATACAGACCAAGACTGTGAGATCAGAATGCAAGGGGAAACGTTAAATAGAGTGGATGAGTTCAAATACCTGGGTTCGGTGGTGACTGGAGATGGAAATCTATTTCTGGAAGTGTCACACAGGATTCAGGTAGGATGGATGAACTGGAGGAAAATGTCAGGGGTGCTCTGTGACCGCGGGATCAAGCCTAAGGTTAAGGGGAAAATATATAAAACTGTCGTAAGACCTGCATTGCTGTATGGCTCTGAAACATGGCCTGCACGCAAAACGCACACACACAGGCTTGTCGTCACGGAAATGAAAATGCTCAGGTGGATGAGTGGAGTGACTAAGCGTGATAGAGTGGAAAATGTCAAAATAAGAGGAACATTGAAGGTTGTGGAAATATCTAAGAAGATACAAGAAAAGCGACTTCAATGGTACGGGCATGTGAGAAGAAGGTAGGAATCCTACGTGGGGAGGAAGATGCTAGACATGCAAATACAGGGAGTGAGAATGCGAGGCAGACCTAAACGAAGATGGATGGATTGTGTACAGGAGGACCTCAGAGAAAAACAGTTGTCAGAAGAGGATGTGCATGACCGGGCTAAATGGAGGAGAGCTGTCAGAAACATCGACCCCACATAGGAGTGGGAATGATGTAAAGAGAAAGAAGAAGAAGAATAAGATATAGGCTAGGCCTATATATATATATCACTCCTTTGTGGACACGATGACTACAGTCATATTTCACGAATCACTTATCTATATATATATAAAAGAAAGTCGTGTTAGTTACACTTTTTATAACTCAAGAACGGCTGAACCGATTTGGCTGAAAATTGGTGTGGAGGTAGCTTAGAACCAGGAGACGGACATAGGATACTTTTTTTTAATCCCGTGACGTGACATAAAACGTCAAAGAGAATACAAGTCACTATAAAACGTAACGCAAATGACAGCTAAAATGAACTCATGAAGGAATGGCAAGGCAAGTCGTTTCCAGGCAACAGTAGCTCTTGACGAGACACGGCCGACTGGATGCAAGTAGCGCTCTCCACTACCGGTATAGAAATCATTAAAATATTTAATTTTGTTATTTGTATTTTTTTATAGGCATTGTTAATCCAATATACAAAACAGAGCACGCGAGTAGTTTAAACAAATGAGTGTTGGCGAGGCGTTCATATAGCCTACAATTCATCCGATTGCGACCAAATGTTGGTGGGTTGTTTAGCACACTTCCGGGAAAGTTATAGACATAGTAAATCCAATTTACAGTAGATAGTGCGCGAGTAGCATCAATAAAATGGCGTGCGATTCCTTTCAACAAAGACCCACATGCATTCATATACCATTCATCCTATTGCGATGAAACTTGGGTGAGATGTTATGTACACTTCAGAGTAGTGGAGTAGTGAGAGTTCCAACCCACTCCAGAACCCTCCTCGACCCACTACTAAGCCTCGGCCATGTTAAATATTTCTTGAACGCATGGTCCGATTTTGACAAATGACGTGTCATTGGACTCGGGCTGACGTCCTCTTTGCTGTGGACCACTCGTTATATTTTTGAATTTTTTTTGATTTTTTTTGTTTTCGAAAATAGGTAATAGTTTGAAAACCAAACATGGTAGAACGTTGTTCCATGGCTCAAACGAATGGTCTTAATGACCTTTATTTTTTTAATAAAACGTTTTTATTTTTTATGTTTTTTTGAAAACACTCGAATTTTGAAAATTCTATATTTTGGAAACTAGGAATTCTACAAAAAACCTTGTTTGACATAAATGAAAGGTCCCTATGCCCTCTACCCCCAAAATAAATTTCAAGTCTCTAGAGCAAAAATTTGTGTTTTGTAAGAAGTGGGATGACAGGGGAGCTACTACACTTCTTTTTGAACCCTCCTCGTATTTGCCCCGAAGCTGATATCTCGCTAACCAATGGTCGGATTTGAACATACAGGGTGTCCTAGCACTCGTAGTGATTCCCCCTACTTTCCTATAGGCTCTTTATTTAATTAAACGACCAAAACTAAAAGGTCATGTGCTTTTAATATCTCACGAACCAATAACGATAGAGGCGTGTTCGACAGGTCCAAGGACTCGGAGTGACGTCCTCTCTGCTATGGACCACTCGTTATAATTTTTAATAAAATTGGAAACTCGATTTTGGGGTAAACACGTGTTTTTTGTGATTTTGCCGATATCTCACGAACCAATCATGCTAGAGGTGTGTTCGACAGGTCCAAGGACTCGGGGTGATGTCCTCTTTGCTATGTACCACTCATTGTAATTTTAAAAAAAATTGAAACTCGATGTTGGGGTAAACACGTGTGTTTTGTGATTTTTGTCGATATTTCACGAACCTATAACGCTAGAGACGTGTACGAGGTGTCCTAGGACTCGGGCTAACGCCCCCTTTCAAATGTGGTAGATATTTTTTTCAAAAAATAATTCACAAAGGGCCTAACGCCATACATGTTGAAAAAACCTGTTTTTTTTCTTTACCTGTTTATGAAGCGTGGTGGTTGAGAGAGACGATACGGCTGAGTGTGTGTGTTTCAACGAACCTGTCGCTAACCCCAAGGACCATGCTTAATAGAACAATCGCTATTTCAGCGGGTCGGTGTATGAAAGAGCGAGCGTGCGTTTTTCTGATATTTTACCTTTAACGTGTAAACGGTGATGAGAACTTGGTTCTATGTTGGTCGAAGCGATTACAGAAAACAAACTTGCCGAGGAGCAAGAGGTGAATGTCATTTGAGCTTATTGAAAGGTGTTGATCTGACTTGACAACAGGTGCAATGGAAAAATGACCATGACGCTTGAAGGTGAAATAATTTGACCATCGTGGTGGCAGGGGAGTGTGAAATGCATGTGAACACATGTGAAACCACATGTAGGCTAAACCAGTTACATCCTGTTTGCTTCGTACGTGACAAAATGCAAGTTCAGGTGAAATTTGATCTACCACAGGTGTTCGCCTGGGACGTTAGCTGTCCACGTGCACGATAACTGTTAACAAGTGACATCCTGTTTTGCTTCGTACGTGACAAAATGCAAGTTGACGTGAAATTTGATCTGTCACAGGTGTTCACCTTGGACGTTAGCTGTCCACGTGCCTGATAACAGAATGTTCAAAGCGTGGGGATCGCTGAATCAGTAAAAAGTATGATGCAACTTGTCGGAATGATGTTACAACCAATAGATAGGCAAGAGCTGCAAACAGCAGTGGTGGGAGGTGGAGGGAGGGAGAGGGGGAGGGGTAATGTATGAGAGAACACAGGTGGAAAGGGAAAGACAAACATGTATGAACATGCACGAAGCGCGCAGCGCTGTACACACAGAGCTATTAGTGGTGTACAACATGTGTGAATAAATGAAAAGTACACAGGTTCACACAACATGTAATTTATTGATCCAAGAATTAAACGTGGAGTTAAACCCTAACCATTTGACATAGAGTTTATTTCCTTTTTGTTTCAACACTTTTTCCACAAGATAATGCTGAGGAAATGCTGTTTTCTGAAGTTCATGGAGATACAATCTACCTTTTATGGGTTGACGGTTGAGGTCCTCGAGTAAATAGGTGACTGGAGTGTCCAAGTTGACTCGACGAATTCGAAATAGTTCAGTCCCCCACTGTGGCGTGTAGTCCTTATTGAAGGCAGACTTAAATTTGCTCACACGAACAAAATCCCCAATGTTCAGTCGGTGACGTTTAGGATCGGCTGTTTTTATGGGGTTAAACAGTTTATCCAATCGCTGAATATTTTTAGTCACGAGGCGTGGCTTGGTCCCAATCGTTCTATGTTTGGTGTCATTGTAACGTGATACTAGCTCTGGTAACATGTCCAACCAGTGATACGTGCCCTGAGCGGTAAACGCTTTCCACATATGGGTTTTCAATGTTCGGTTGAACCGCTCGACCACACTGGCTTTGAGATTGCTGTACGTGGTGTAATGGTGAATATCCTTAGATTTGAGAAAACTGGAGAAGTCCTTGTTGAAAAATTCTTTCCCCTGGTCGGTTTGTAGCAGCTGAGGTTGCCGTTAGGAGTGTTGAATAATATGTTGAAAGGCCTTGGTAACTAGTGGACCAGACTTGCGACGCAAAGGTTCAACAAAGGCCATTTTGGAATAGACATCAATGACGGTCAACATATAGCGTACACCGTCGTTAACGCTAGCATAGGGTATCATTTCAACTAAGTCAGCCTGCCAAAGTTCATCCACACCTCGTGAAATCACCTTGAGTCGCGGATAGTGACGCCTAGCTGGGCGATGCAACTCGTGAGCAATACCCATTTTAATGGGTGAGGGCTTAAACAATAATTTTGGCATTTCGAAGTTCTTGTTCAATTTCTTGAATTTCCCAATCGTGACCGGTATGGCCAGCTTGACGTGAGGCATGCAACAACTGTAGCTGCTGGACGAGCTTATTGGGATTGTGCCAGTAGGTAACATCCACAAGGGGTTTTAATGGTTTAAATGTCACTCCCGAAGCGGACACTTTACGACGAGTACTTTGACTAGTGGGAAACATTTTTGCAATGATGGTTTTATATTTTTGAGATATATTGGCATTCACTTGTTGCGTGGGATCATACTGTCTTTTGTGAGCATGGGTATCCAATAAAATGGATTTATATTTGTCAAGGTCCTCTGACGTATAATCATGGGAAGAGGGGGTCCGAGAAAAGAGCAGCTTTAACAGTCCTGGCGTTAATTTATAGTTGATGTTTTTAATGACAGCTTTAGTACGAGCAAATTTAATGAATGAATCGCCAATTTTAAAACTATCATCCTCATAGCGAACACCATACGTGGTATCTGTGTTTCCAATAAATAGATCGGTGAAATAGGGTTCCAATGTTGATCCATAATATTTTATTAAAATGGTTTTCAGTTGAGCTTTATGTTGAGGGGTGGCCAAGAGTTGTGAAAACGGAGACGCTCTGGAAGGGCAAGGTGTTTCGACCATGGCCAAGGATTTATTTTTTCTCAAAAACTCTGCAAGGGGTGCGGCCTTTTTTTGAGGCGTAAACACTTGTTCCTCTTCATCCTCAACTTCACTAACACTAGTCGAATCTTCCTGTTCCTCTTCCTCTTCCTCAGGGTCCTCGTGCAGCGTCTGCGTGGCTTGTGAAACGGTGGGTAGCGTTTCAGATGGCTTGAAAGAGGGTTTCAACATGGCTTTTAGCGGAGGTGCTAAATGTTGTTGAATAAACAAAGCATGATTGGCACGTGATTGTTTCAATTGACGAAGCTTTTGGCGAATAGTATTTTTTGCTCTAATAATATGCTTTTTCAATTGACTCTCTGCTAACGCCATGGTGTCTTGGCGAATGACTTGCCGGGGAATGAGACAAGGCCTTAAATAGCAATAAAATGATCAAACCCTAAGCGATACCGTCCTTGGTTGAGTTCACTTTGTTTGTCAATCACTAAACAGGCATGACGTTGAGTGTTCCAGCACTTGGCACACAATTCTGTAAACATTTGAAAGGTCATATCCGGATTCACATGTTCATTATAAATGTGACGACTGTTCCTCTCGTCCTGACGAAATAAAACAATGACATTGGCATTGTCACGAATCAACTGTTTGGACATTTTTGAATACGTTTGTCCAAGATAGAAGCAATCGATATGTTTGTGTCGACCCATGCTGAAATCGCTTTGAATGATGCCTTGACGTTCAGTGGATACATCATCGAAAATCATGAGTGAATCAGGCTTTACCTCATCCGGTGAAATCATATTTTCTTGCATGGAAAATGTAAAATAACCCATATTCTCTTTTTGTAATCCAGACATGACTTGATCCAGAAACACGTAGAGGGGTTGGTAGAGAGATTTTGCAAAAATATAAATATTTTGAAAACGCAGACCATTGGGCGATGTGATGAGCGTTAGCAAAAGATTAGTCTTTCCACAGCCGGAAGGCCCCACAATGATGCAGCGAATGGAAGATGGAAAGAGTGAACCATGGCGTTGTTCACGTGATATGGGACAGAGATGGGAAACCATGTCCCCCACGGGGAATGACTCTTGCTGCTTAATAATCTTCATTTCAACTAAGGCTTAGACAGGCTAGCAGGCTGTCTATATACAGAACACCGAGCCTTGTCATAGAAACAGTAGACTGGTACTACAGGTTGACGATGGATGTCTTTGGACGTGCGTTGATGGCCAAAACTAGGTCTGTCCCCATACATGATCCTCAACAAGAAACAGATCCTGCTAATAAACACTATGTGGATAGGTCAGTAGTGCCACGCACAAAACAGGGAGATTATGACTTTAAGGGAAAGCGGTTAACCCATGTAAAACATCCTCAAGTGTCTATAGACTTTACTACGTAAAAGTATGTGGATAACAAAGTGTATGAGTTTTATGACAAAGTGCCCCAGCTTACGGTGAATGGCTATAGCGCTAATCACCATCGGATTATTCATGTGGAAGACCCACAAGACGAAGACGATGTTTGTACCAAGCGTTACATGACCTATGAAATGAAAAGGCTTTATAAATTTATCCCATCTGTATTTTTAATGTATCTGACAAATGAAAAACCTGTGAATGACAGAAACCTTTTACCGCTAGTCCATGATCAGCACTCGACCTATGTGCTTGCTTCGGGTTTAAGCCACTATCGATTACACTATGATGGAACCATTCACATCAAATATGCCATACCTGATGAGAACCATTTACAAATAAAGATAAATGGTCATAGAATGTTGGTCCATAGAAATGGTCAATGCTGGTGACGAATTATCCTTTCACCTCATGTTTACATGGGATGAAAGGCAAGCGGGAAAAAACATAAACGATTTCCCACTTTATGTGGAATTGGAATATACAGCCATGAAATAACCATCTAACGTTAGTTGTGATTTAAACTTTCTTGTGAAAGGTTGTGGGTCATTATCATCATAGTGAAACAAAGATATGTGGTGAGAAAGACTAAAAAAAGGACATTGTCCTTGGCAAAGCCTGGGCTTACGACATTCGTGGACAAGCCCTTGCGAAAGAAAAAAAGAAAAAATAATGTATTGACCATAAGGAAAGCCCTTAGAGCAGCACAGAGAAAGGTTATTCCAAAACGTCGGCGACAGGTTTCAAACCAAGGGCGAGTGATTCCCGTCCCCAAACAAGCGGGATTTTTACCTGCATTATTTGCCGGTTTGGCTGCTCTGGGTTCACTTTTGGGCGGTGCAGGTGCAGTGGCGAAAACCATTAAAGCCGCGCAGCAGGGCAAGCAACAACTCAAAGAAATTCAGCGACACAATGAAACGATGGAAGCGATTGCCATGGGGGCTAGAAATGCCAATTTAAAGCCAGCCTTTTATCAACAAGGATTTGGGATTTCACCATTTCGAAGTATTTAAAAAAAATTAACCTCAGCCATAGCAAGACATGCCCCGACGCATCAACAAGTGGAAAGCTATGCTAAATAACTAAAGCTTTCTCATTTTCGAGGTGTGTTTATGCGAAACCAATTACCGCCACGACCCTGGAAACAGGAATGTGCTGTTGTCAATTTGGATGATCACCGAGGACCAGGAACGCATTATGTAGCTTATGTCAAAGAGGAATCCACTGTATGGTACTTTGACAGTTTTGGGAATTTGCCCCCACCCATGGAACTAGTTACCTATTTTGGAAACAGGATCAAGATATATTATAATGTGAAACGTGAGCAAACGTTTAACAGCCAACAGTGTGGACGTTTGTGTTTATTTTTTTTATATAAGACGCAGCATAAGCGAAAAACGCCACCAGTATGTCGGCAGAAAGTAAAACGTTTACAGTGCATGGACGTGGACCTGAAGTCAGCCTAGACTTTTACCCTCCTATCGAATTGAGTGAAAAACCCTATGGTTTAGGACTTGTTTCTCTTGAAACGTACAATCGAATATACAACATACGTGAAAATGTGAACAACAAGTTTTACTATGATGATTCTGTGCTCACCCTGAACTCTGGCGGATACACGGTCGATGACATTTATGAACACATTTATGTGGTGTTGATCAATCAATATGGTTTAAGGTCATTTCTCGACGGAACGCACAAGTTTGAACTTGTAGGAAATACCAACACTCATTGCTGCAGTATTTTCTCTACCTTTAACATTGACTTTAAAACACACCCCGATTCCATTGGTCCATTACTAGGATTTAAACCACGTGTGTTGGAGCCCAACAAAAAACATGAATCGGACCATGAAGTGAAATTCATTGAGGACCATCATGTGTCGGTGACGTGTAATATTATTAGCCAAGTGTACACCAATCAAGAACCATCGCATTCGCTTTATGACTTTATTGTGACATCGCCCAATGGGTATATTATTCGTGAAAACCCTCCAGTGGTGCTTTTTCATTCTGTGGCTGTCGATAGTATTAGTAATATAACATTAAGACTGATCAATAGAGATCAACAACTCATTGATCTAGATTCTACCACACCAGTGACTTACAAGTTGGTGCTAAAGCCACTATGAAGTTTGTGTATAAAGCAACAACACCGTCTAGGAATGGTGTTAGTTGTTTGCCACGTGAATACACGTTAACATCTCAAGGCAAGCAGATTTTACAGCATTTGGGTTACCACGTCAACCCTCATAATGAATTCTATCCTAGAGATAGCGAACCGCATCGAGGAGCAACCAGGAGTGGTAAGAATTGATCTCCATTCCTATCAAGCTCAAACACCTGGACTCAATAACAATGATGAAATTCAATTTGTTATCAACAACCAAGATATTTACACCCTACCACATGAAAGTGTCATTCAGATTGAAGGTCGGCTCACCAAAGCCGATGGCTCTACATCCACCACATCCAAGTTGGCCAACCATGGTTTGGCCTTCCTATTTTCTGAAGTGCGGTATGTCATTAACGATATCGTGGTGGATAGCACTCGAAATGTGGGCATTTCCAGTGTCATGAAACTATACCCCTCTTATAGTGAGGAAGAAGGTAAAACACTTTGCATGGAAGGTTGGTGTCCTGACTCGACCAATGACTGGATGGTACACACTGGTGGGACCTTTACTGGATATTTACCTCTTAAACTGATTTTAGGCTTTGCTGAAGATCACCAACGGATTGTGGTTAACGCAAGGCAAGTGCTTTACCTAGTGAGAGACAGGAGTGATAATAATGCACTCAAGGGAGCCGACAATGCCCCCATCGATTCAAAAATTCAACTACAACGCTTGCTATGGAAAGTCCCCCATGTGACCCTTGAAGATAGCAAAAAACTGGACATACTCAAAATGGTAAAGAGAGATATGCCGCTACCCATGGAATTTAGAAGCTGGGCACTCCATGAGTATCCGCTATTGCCCACCACCAACACACACAGTTGGTCTGTAAAAACAGCTCGCTATACAGAGAGACCTCTCTACCTGATCGTGGGTTTTCAAACGAATCGCAAGTATCAACAAACCAAAGATGCCACGCAATTTGATCACCTGCAATTGAGAAATGCACGTCTTTTCCTCAACGGAGCCGTGTTTCCCTATGAAGGACTGGATTTGGATTTTTCAAAAAATAAATTTGGCCCCCTGTACGACTTGTTTTCTAAATTTCGATGGTCGTATTATCAAAAAGAGAACGGCCCCATGCTACTACCCCAAGCGTTTAAGGCAAGAGCGCCACTGATTGTCTTTGACTGTTCTTACTTGGAAGAGTCTGTCAAGCCATCCAATATCGACATTCGACTAGATTTTGAAACGCATGACAATGTACCAGCCAATACGACGGCCTACTGTTTGATTATTCATCACAAACAAGTCAACTATTATCCACTGTCCAACCAAGTGACGAGTGTATAAATAACAGCTCAACCCACGTCAAGCCGCTTAGTCATGTCTTGCTTTAAAGCCTCAAGAGACGTTACATCCATGAATTTAAACTCTGAGGAACAACGTTTCAAGACTTTTGCCACGTGGCCCGTGCCTTTCATAAACCCTCAAGCCTTGGCGGCCGCTGGATTCTACTATTTAAAAACAAGAGATGAAGTGAAATGTGCCTTTTGTCCCATCATCATAGACCAATGGCAGGAAGGCGATGAACCCATGCAGGAACATCAGCGCTGGTCACCCACTTGCCCCTACCTGTGCAGAATGGAAGTGGGAAATATATCCTGTCATTCAAGCTATCCCTCACTTGTGTCTCTGGGTGATGAAAAAAGAAAAACAAGTTACGATACATGTGGACCGTATGGTATCCATGGTGCTTCGGTGAGCAGCTCACCATCAAAAACGCCTAGTTTAGAGACATTGGGACATCATCGGTGTTATGGACGTTACAAACACAAGAGACTATATTGTTGTATCAGTTGCTATCGTCCTTATCCCAAAATGACAAAAGCCTGTAAGACGTGTTATGATAATAAAATGATGTAATTCTTAAATTCTTATTTTTGCATGTCCCCTGTCCTACCCTAACCTCAATTTGAAACTAGCATGGCAGGTAAGTCCATGCCATGATCACACCTGATCGTCAGTCAGTCGTCAGTTGAACTTGGTCCAGGCAAGCGTCAACATGTTGCGCACTCTCATTGTGGATTGCCAAGGGTTTAAAATTGGTGACAACAAATTTATATTTAAACAAGTGGACATGATCGATTGTACCACGTTTTGGATATCGCAAGCTACGCATTTGCTATTTAAACCACCCCATGCTTTTGATTTGTTGTGTGCAAAAGACCGTGAACAAACCCAGTGGATTGAAAATCATAGGCAACTAGACTGGAATCAGGGAACCATTTCCTATAAATATTTGGATGTGGTTATGAAAGCACACTTGTCCTCGGCCAATGTGGTATTTGTGAAAGGTAATGAAAAACGTCAATGGTTGCAACCATTTTTGGCGTCTTACTGTCAATGTATCGACCTCATGGAGTTGGGCTGCCCCTCCCTGCAAGCGCTCATGGATACTTGTTCCTGTGGCAACATTACCCATACAGCCCTATCGCATGCGTGGCATCTCTTTCATTGGTTAACCACCCATGCCTGCTGGGAGTTGTTGAACAAAATTATAACTCAAGATTTACCTGTGAATGACGTCAGTGAGATTTCTACAAGCGACGTGTAAACATCTACAGCACGTGATACCATGGAGAAAGGCAATGCTACGGACAAAGCCATCGGCAAGTTCTTTGTGTGTAAAAAGAAACTAGACAGTTTTACCAAAGAGGAACTCTTGGCGCTCCCCAAGTCGTTCATTTATTATGTGGCCGCCAACGCAGTGAAAGAAATCTGGCAACATGTACCAAAATCATGGACTCAAGACCCTGTGTTGAGTGAATTGCAACCCTGTACGGATTACGATCACCATAAGCAAGTGGTCATGGCATAAATACCGTCTATGCGTCAGTGTGCGACTTGCCAGCTAGTGAAACTGTATCACGGTCATAAAAGTCCGTGTAAAGACTTTGTTGAATCATTCCACGGGTGTCATGGCGAGAAAAAGCAACAACAACAACAAACACAAACATCGTCCACAGAGGAGGAGGAAGACCAAACCTTTTTACCATCGATGGAAAAGGATATGCCAGACCTGTACTGGCAATGGCGTCATTGACAAAGTGATTCAATACTTACCTTTCGAAATCCATCTTCCAGGTTATCGTTTTTGCGGCCCTGGAACTCATCTTGAAAAACGTTTACAACGTGGTAATGTACCCATTAATCTTTTGGATCAAGCATGCAAGGAACATGACCTTTCTTATCGCCATAGTCATCCTGGTTTAAGACATGTGGCAGATAAATTGTTATTAAAGAAAGCTAAACAACGTTTCACATCCAGTGATGCCTCAGTGGGTGAAAGGATGGCAGCCCTGATTGTCATGAGTGCTATGAAAGGAAAGTTGATGATGCATGGACATAAACATTGAGGAGTGAGGAATTGGGATGTGTTTGTATTCTATTTTACTTTTGTCAATTCACTATGACTATGAAATAAAAACAAAGGTTTACCAGAGCACGATGTTGTGTTATTTTTAATTTTAAGAAATCGTGATGTTGATGGCTGATTTTTTCATTTTACACATTTCACACATAATGAATTCCACACACTGTCATTTGCCAATTTGCAATTTACAGTTTTTAAAAATGTTCGTTTATAGTTTTGCGTTTTTGATGATATGGATATTTCCAGTTTGCTGATGACACATTTTAAACAATGTCCGTTTGAAGTTTTTTTGAATTTTCAAATTTCACATATGGCCATTTCCAGTTTTTTTTAATGTCCGTTTTAAGTTCTGCGTTTTTGATGATATGGAAACATGGATTTTCCTTTTTGCTGTTTTCACATTTTTCCATTTGGTGTATGTCGAAAGTTGAGATTTGACAATCATGTTCATGCAAGTGCTTGACCATGGCCATGCTGCAATGTGTTGATGAGTGTTTGGAGAAACGTCGAGGTCTACGACTACTGCAGGTAAGACTGTTTTTACAAAAATAATGTCTTTTGACTGCCACATTTCAATGAAAAAAAAAACGAAACTATTGAAAACAAAATGAGTATAAAAGTGACCATTTACCCCTCCCCACCCACCCGCCCTACCTCACCGTGTTTGCTCTGGTCAACCATACACACGAGCTTTCTCTCTCTACTCATACATTCACACCTGTCTTCGGGAACAAACACAACCACTTTATTTATTCCCAGAAGCACATTCTCGACATGCACACTCATCCCAAAAGAACTTTTTTTAGTTTACCATTCTACCATTTCAAAAAAAAAAGAAAAAAAACTACTAAAAATCTTACTTATTTCATATTTACAAAAAAAACTCAACTTTGTACAACGTTAAAAAAATCACACTATTTACCAATAAAAAATAAAAAAAGGTTGCATAGAACTTTTTTTTAAAGAGCAAAAGGTCCAAGTGGATTGCCACTATTTACAAAATCTACTATTTTCAATGACAAAAAAAACAACAATATTTACAAAATACTAAATCTACAAGTTACATAAAGCTATGTCCCATAAACGATTAAACAGTGAAATCACACCTCCTCCTCCTTGCGATCATAACCCCAGAGCAGGCTGGTGAGCAGATCATCAGCCCACACACGCTTGTTATCCATGGAGGCGAGGGTGCGTTTTCTCTGTTCTACAAGATACAAATGATGGTTGCTGGATTGTATCCTGCACTGTGTATGAGACATAGCTTTGCCAGTGCGTAAAACCGCTAAGTAATCGTCTACACGTAGCGATTTTACCACTGCTCTACCTACACCTTTTGCTCTTTTGGCTTCCTTACAGTCGAGTGTGCGGTAAGCATACATTTTTGAGGCTAAACCTACGAATTCCGTCATAATGGAATCACCACATTCATCTTTTAAAACGCCCATTTCCTTCTTGTTTTTTATGGGCAGCTGAAACACATTGTTAGCACTATAGCAAGAGGTGTCGAACCAGTCACTATGTTGCCTCATGACGTCATAGGGATTGCAATGGCGAATGTGGTAAATGAATGAGTCCGTATCCATATACAAAAGAGAGACGTCCTCAAAATGGCGTTTGGCAAACTCATAGTGAAATCGATACATGACCGATTTAGAAGAGTCTAAAATGACTTGACCCAAGTAAATGGGGTTATCAATGGTCACGCTGGTCTTACTCATTTCAATAGTAGCCAAATCCTCATCGATAATATTGATCGATTTGAAATTTGGCTTGGCAATGTACCGCCGGGCACCCCACCGCCCCTCCCAGACATTCACCAATATAATGTCACGGTATTTGCGGACATTCTCCATGGATTTGCCATAAATGCAGTTGTTCATTAATTTAAAAAAATTAATTTCAAACTGCTGTGTTGCCATTTGTCAGTGCTCCGTGTTAAGTCGCATGTATGGCTCAAGACATGATTTTTGAGCAAAAGAAATACCCCTGTGGATTTTCTTCAACACCAAGCCTTGGGCTAGGCATTGCACCAACATTTGGATATGTACCACATACCGATTTTTGTTGTAAAGTGTGCCCATGAGTTTTTCAATTTTCACTTTACTGACAGGGGGAACCATTTGCTCAAGGCAGAATGGGAAATCGGCATGTTCATCATACAAGGATGAGGGATATTCAATATCCACTTCTAGCCCATATCCACGGCCTGTTTCTTGGCTAGCCTTGTTCACATCAAATTCTGACACTTGTTTGTCTGTCAGCCAAGCAAACTTCCCATAGGGCAAAGGCTGACTCATGGCGTAACCGTACCAATTATTCACGTCATAGTACATTAAGTGCGATTCTGGTTTGTCTGGTGAATAATCAGGCACGTAGACATTGTTCGCTTCGGCATGGCGCTGGTTAAGTGACACAAAGCCGCCACGAATGCCCTTTTCAAAAAATAGAATCATGTCAACATCAGTGAGTAAATCCAATTCCACTTGAGTGTATTTTAAAGCGGCATCAAACGAGAGCCCAAGACTCGTATAATAGTGAGCCGGGTCAAGACCGTAAATGTGTTGACACAAGTTACGGAATTTTTCAAACACATCAGTGAGCAGCAATACATCCAGTTTTAGGTAATGCAAAGCATATTCACTTAGCGTGTTCATGCCAAACACTCGCCAAACTTGACATGCGTGTGCATAGTCTTCACCGGAAACCGTACTGCGTGTTAGTTTCGAGTAAAATTTCTCTTGTGGTGGGAGTTTTCTTTGCTTTAACACGTCCCAGCTGTTGCAGAAATCATACGGGAATATACCTTTCCGAATGCACAATTGAAATTGCTCAGGATCATTAAAATGCATTCTAGTATTTTTTAATTCCTCCTCATTCAAGCCATTCACAAGGCTGTCTAGCGAGGATGCCATAAACTTAAAGGAATCCAAAAATCGAATGCTAAAGTCGCCCAACCACCATGTCAGGGCTGTAAAACGCTCATGGTTTTGGGGAATAATGGTAAACGAGCCCTTGTTGACATGGCCCAATTCACGAATCAAAAACTGAATGTCATAATTTGCCAGGTTGTGGAAAAAGACACTGATGAAACGAGGAGCTGGAAAGTTCAAGTTGCATTTACTATGCGCAGCTCCACGAAAATCCCCTGTAAAATGCGAGTGATCACGAACGGTGTCTTCAGCACTGATCAGTGGCTTTTCGCAGATATGGCATGTCGTGGCATGCTCATACCGCTGCTGCTGTTCTGGAGATAGGCTCATGGGTACTGGGTGGTCCAGTAATTCCTGTACATCATGAGCCAACTTCACAAGTTCATCCAAGAACCATTTGGTACAATCAGGCCCCTCACGGTATTTGTAAACGGATTGTGTGGGGTCATGGGCACACACCACATTAAATCCAATGGCAAAGGGTTCATGTTTTTGAAAGGGTGTGGTTGAGCTGATGGTGGGATCTGGTTCACATCCCGCCATGGGTGTAGTGAGAGCTTCAAAATCTGCGTATACCACATAGGGAACAGTGTCACGCTTGTGAATGTCCTTAAACTTTAACTCAGCCTTGTCCCCTTGTGGCAATATCAGTCTCACCGCTTCCTGAGTAACACAATCTATCGAATGACGTTCTAAGAGCGTAGGGGTTGTAAAATATTGCAAGCAACGGTCGCAAATGTACTTCTTACCATTATGCTTGGACACTTGACTGCTTAGCAATCTACTTAAGCTTTTAATCAGGCAATAGTGATTCACTTCTCCTACAGATACATATAAAAGATGAATGTGATGTCGTTTCGGTTCTTTTATGGCATAAAGAGGACCCACAATCACATTACCATCAAGGCCATACACCATGAACGAAAAGTCATGGTTATCTTGTTCAAACCTATGGATCTCGGTTAAGTCCATAGGGAACGATACTCGAGTTAAATTTAAAGTATGTTTCAATTCAACAAACTTGGCCTTGTACATTCCTGGTCGACAACCATAATGTTGTGCTGGCTGCAAATACGCAGCCACAGACCACAGAAAGCAATCATTGTCACGATTCTTTATATTGACCACAGCATTTTTCGAAGCTATGGCTGGTGGTGTTTTAATATAGCTAGACCCAGCATTCAACGGGTTGAAATGACAAATGTTGATTTGTAAATGATGAATTTTGTCTAACGCTAAACAACTCGGTCCTTGTTGCAGTTTATCAAATTTTGATAGCAAGGCATTCACCACGTGGGTTTCATACCACTGTTCCAAATTATGGGCTATGAATAGCTCTTGCATTTTACTGCAAATATAAAATGTCTCTTTATGCTCTACGTCCTTCTTTTTATATATGAAATCGCACACCAGTTCTGTATTCACCTTTAAAGCCGTATGCAACCTTTGCGCTGTACAAATTTCAATTTTAAAAATTTCAAAACAAGATTCTAAAAATTCTTTGGGAATCAAAGTTTTACTAACATTGACTACGCGACCAGAGCACACACGCGATTTGAAACAAGACTCAAGGGGCTCCCAAGTTAACGTATCCGTAGCAGTAAAAGACATTATTTTGAAAGAACACTCTCACCTGAGTTTTCAGCTGTAGACTGCTTGACAATGGTTCCACTCTAAAGCCACTTGGTTTTCAACTGTATTTGCTATAGCAGTGAACCCTTTCTTTTTCCAAATATCTAAAAAGAAATAAAATAAACCACCATAAGTATATCCATTCCATATAGTTTATGCATTTCATAAACAAAACAAAATCAAACAGGTTATATATTAAAAAAAAATCTCACCTTGACGTGTAATGCTTTGCTATATTCCCGTCTCGTGGGCTAGTGTGGAAATGGTTTTCTTTTCTATCTGTCTGTCTTTCTCTTTCTTTAATATATTTCCCACCGACACACGACAGATCGGCTATACACGTTATCTGCAAACAAATAAATAAAATCATTAATTACCTAATCAATAAATAATTGCATGTATTTATATAAAAATCAATAAATATATAAATGAATAAATATATACCTACCCCACAACAAGGTTAAGTATTTTCCACCAACCCCAAAACTGTTAAACAAGGCCAGGGGTTTCATGCAACGCAGTGTGTTCAAAGGTAGTCACCTAAGTGAGCGTGGAAATGATAACGACATGTATTTATATATGCTACGTTGCATGTATAATCATTTTTACCCACGCTTTATACATTCTCTTATCGTGCACGTGGACAGCTAACGTCCAAGGTGAACACCTGTGAGAGATCAAATTTCACATGAACTTGCATTTTGTCACGTACGAAGCAAAACAGGATGTCACTTGTTAACAGTTATCATGCACGTGGACAGATAACGTCCAAGGTTAACACCTGCGGTAGATCAAATTTCACATGAACTTGCATTTTATCACGTACGAAGCAAGACAGGATGTAACTTGTTTAGCGTGCATGTGGTTTCACACATGTGTTCACATGCCTTTCGCATTCCCCTGCCACCACGATGGTCAGATTATTTCACCTTCAAGCGTCACCTGTTGTCAAGTCAGATCAACGCCTTGCAATAAGCTCAAATGACCTTCACCTCTTGCTCCTCGGCAAGTTTGTTTTCTGTACTCGCTTCGACCAACATAGAACCAAGTTCTCATCACCGTTTACACGTTAAAGGTAAAATATCAGAAAAACGCACGCTCGCTCTGTCATACACCGACCCGCCGAAATAGCGATTATTCTATTAAGCATGGTCCTTGGGGTTAGCGACAGGTTCGTTGAAACACACACACTCAGCCGTATCGTCTCTCTCAACCACCACGCTTCATAAACAGGTAAAGAAAAAAAAACAGGTTTTTTCAACATGTATGGCGTTAGGCCCTTTGTGAATTATTTTTTGGAAAAAATATCTACCACATTTGAAAGGGGGCGTTAGCCCGAGTCCTAGGACACCTCGTACACGTCTCTAGCGTTATAGGTTCGTGAAATATCGACAAAAATCACAAAACACACGTGTTTACCCCAAAATCGCATTTCATTTTTTTTTTAAATTACAATGAGTGGTCCATAGCAAAGAGGACGTCACCCCGAGTCCTTGGACCCGTCGTACATGCCTCTAGCGTTATTGGTTCGTGAGATGTCGGCAAAATCACAAAAACACGTGTTTACCCCAAAATCGAGTTTCCAATTTTATTAAAAATTATAACGAGTGGTCCATAGCAGAGAGGACGTCACCCCGAGTCCTTGGACCTGTCGAACACGCCTCTATCGTTATTGGTTCGTGAGATATTAAAAGCACATGACCTTTTAGTTTTGGTCGTTTAATTAAATAAAGAGCCTATAGGAAAGTAGGGGGAATCACTACGAGTGCTAGGACACCCTGTATGTTCAAATCCGACCATTGGTTAGCGAGATATCAGCTTCGGGGCAAATACGAGGAGGGTTCAAAAAGAAGTGTAGTAGCTCCCCTGTCATCCCACTTCTTACAAAACACAAATTTTTGCTCTAGAGACTTGAAATTTATTTTGGGGGTAGAGAGCATAGGGACCTTTCATTTATGTCAAACAAGGTTTTTTCGTAGAATTCCTAGTTTCCAAAACATAGAATTTTCAAAATTCGAGTGTTTTCAAAAAAACATAAAAAATAAAAAAGTTTTATTAAAAAAATTAAGGTCATAAAGACCATTCGTTTGAGCCATGGAACAACGTTCTACCATGTTTGGTTTTCAAACTATTACCTATTTTCGAAAACAAAAAAAATCAAAAAAAATTCAAAAATATAACGAGTGGTCCACAGCAAAGAGGACGTCAGCCCGAGTCCAATGACACGTCATTTGTCAAAATCGGACCATGCGTTCAAGAAATATTTAACATGGCCGAGGCTTAGTAGTGGGTCGAGGAGGGTTCTGGAGTGGGTTGGAACTCTCACTACTCCACTACTCTTCAGGGAAAGTTTTTGGCGTAGTAAATCCACTTAACAATAGGTAGCGCATGAGTAGATTCAACAGATGAGCGACTACGCACGATGCGTTTCAACCAAGTCCCGTATGCGTTCATATACTATTCGTCTGATAGCGATGAAACTTGGGGAGAAGTTGTGTACACTTCAGGTAAGTTTTCTGGCGTAGTAAATTCATTTTTCAATAGGTATCGCACAAGTACAGTAGATTAAACAAATAAGCGACAAAGCGCGAAGTGTTCAACAAAGTCCCATATGCGTTCATATACCATTCGTCCGATAGCGATGAAACTAGGGTGAGTTATTGTGTACCCTCCAGGGAAGGTTTTAGGCTTAGTAAATCCATTTTACAATAGGTAGCGCACGAGTAGATTCAATAAATGAGCAAAGACGCGCGAAGCCTTTCAACAAAGTCCCGTATGCGTTCATATACTATTCGTCCAATAGCGATGTAACTTGGGTGAGATATTGTGTACACTTCAGGTAAGGTTTGTGGCTTAGTAAATCCACTTTTCAATAGTTATCGCACAAGTAGATTAAACAAATGGGCGAGGACGCGCGAAGTGTTTCAACAAAGTCCCATATGCTTTCATATACCATTCGTCCGACAGCGATGGAACTTGGGTGAGTTATTGTGTACACTGCAGGGAAGGTTTCAGGCTTAGTAAAACCATTTTACAATAGGTAGCGCACGAGTAGATTCAACAAATGAGCGAAGACGCGCGAAGCGTTTCAACAAAATCCCGTATACGTTCAAATACCATTCGTCCGATAGCGATGAAACTTGGGTGAGATGTTGTGTACATGCCTGGGAAGGTTTTCGACTTAGTAATCCATTTTACAATTGGTAGCGTAGGAGTATATTCAACAAATGGGAGACGGTGCTCGAACCGTTTCAACAAAGACCCGTATGCGTTCATATACCATTCATTTCATTGCGATGAAAGTTTGGTGAGTTGTTGAGCACGCTCCCATGAATGTTTCTGAGATAGTAAATCAATTTTATAATAGTTTAGAGGTGGTTGACGTATGAAGAAAAAAATATTGGGAATCCAAAAGCAGTTAAACAAAGTCACATCGCCAACACTTTGTTTGATTGGCATTGCAACGCATGCCGGGTAGAGCTAGTAAAATTATATAACCATTCAAAAATTCGGTAGAGTTGGTTAATGGGCAAAATATGACCAAGGGGGTGGAAATGGGGGGCTTTTCTCGAAAAAGTGAAATATCACTATGACTTTCTTAGTATGAGAAAAATCGAATCCATTCATAGTACATACACTTCTTCGGATAAGGTCCAAAAACTTATCTCAGTAATATTTTATGATAGCACCAACCACTCACCAAAGGGGCGGGGAAAATGGAGTTTCGAGAAAAAAATCATCTACCTTCCATAACGGGCACAATATCAAAACGGTATAAAATGGTCGATAGTGCTCTAAAAGTTACCTAAAACTTTTGTCTGGAAGAATTCTTAATATTATCCACCCTTACTCCAAGGGATGAGCAATATATTTTTGCAATTATAAGAAGATGGGGTTTCTCGTATGATTAACATGTGGGCCTTGTAGATATAGAGTACAGCAATTGGCAAATTTAGTGATTTCGAAATATTTTCTTTGCCTGATAAAATCTATCTCGGACTTCTGCCGTGCCAAGGAGGATATTTTAAACATTTTAGGACATCGGTATCTTGGCCCAGGTTATAAAAATGTGTTGTCCCTTTTTGCGATAGTTTCCATGCGAAATAAAAAGACGACAAACTGTGATATAATAACATAACCCCTGGCACTACAGCCCGTGATGAGCCTAGGCCTACCAAGCGACCGCTGCCCAGCCATTTGGCGTGCAGATATTGGGGTGACGCGTGATGAGCGCATCGGGTCCCCTCAGCCGTTAATCGGGGCGCTGCCTCACTGTCAGACAGCTACTCAATTTTCCTCACGAGGCTGAGTGCTCCCCATTCCAGCCCTCACGTCAGTTTCTAAAATCACTGACGGAGCCGGGAATCGAACCCGGGGCCTCCGGACGACGACAAAGGTGTAGGTAGTATAAATTTGCTTGTAATAGAATTTCTTTGAGAATAAGTTTGTACAATTATAAAAGTTTTGTTTTTCATCTTCTGGCATATGATATCTTAAAAGAATTGTGATTTAGAGTATTTTTCTAAATAGACAAAACACATTCTTTTTATCATAAGTGATTTTATTTATAAACACACATTTTAAGTATTGGGTTGTTGATTAATTTTATGAAGATTTTAATAAATGAATAGTGTTTTTTTTGAAAAAAAAAAAAAATTTGATTATAAGGTAATTAATTTATTATTCAATATTATTGATGTAAACTTATAGAATAAAATTGATAATTGATTGAATTGATATGATGCATAACCGCAAAAGTCATTCAGCTGTCTCCCGTTTCACGTCTGATCATGTACGTATCTGTGTGCCCGGTCCAACAATTATAACAAAGGAGTTTTCAGGATGTGGCAATTCCAGAAGGGCGAGCAGAATAGTTTGGAGCGGTCATAATTACCCATTTCTGTGGACAATAAAAGCGAAAAGATTCCTCTTGCTCAGTCAAGTGTCGGGCGAGTACTCGAATTACAGGCGGTGAGTTCTGTATTAACATTGCTAATTAGAGGATCCAATGAGCCGACTCGGGCAGGAGAAATCACATAATGTGTGGTAATTATTAAGGTCTGAACATGTCTAACATCAAGCTGACCGGTTCACCTACTATATCTTGTTTATAAAACAGATCCTTCCCATGTTACTCATTCGCTTATTATCATATCCACTTCTCCAGCAATTCCTCAAGGTTTTTGCCTAGCCTGTACCATACGCAGACGTCTCTCGCTGGGGTGGCGAGCCCTGCATTATGTTCCATATTTGAAGTAAATCGGAGCATCCGTGGCTTAGTCGGCAGCATACTGCCTCTCACCACTGGGTCTGTGGTTCAAATCCCGGTTACTCCATGTGAGATTTATGCTGGACAAAGCGGAGGCAGACAGGTTTTTCTACGGGTACTCCAGTTTTCCCTGTCACAAATTTCATTCCAGCAACACTCTCCACTACCATTTCATTTCATCTGTCATTCATTTAATCAGGGGAGTGCGATAGGCTTGGGCGGCTGGCACAGTTCATATCCTCGCCGCTAGATGGGGGCTACATTCATTCCATTCCCTGACTCGGTCGGTCGACTGGAAGCAGGCTGTGGATTTTCATTTGAAGTAAATCATAGTGCGGTACTTCTTATTGGGAAAGCTAAGGACTTCCTCGCAATTATTTCCTTCCTACGAATGAATGAAAGACACCCTGTATTGAAACAACTAAACTAAACATCCTGACAGGATTACACACAATATACTATAGGAGGAAACTGCAAAACTAAATACAATCAAGCCATGGCGAGTGTACTGTCAATAAACATCTACAGCATCGGCAGGAGTGTGCACTGGCCAACATGGCCATCAGGCACATCCTGACCCGAACATAAGCTGATAAACTCTGCTATTCCCTTTTTAAATTTGCACTGCCCCTAAATAATTAACTGGTTGCACCTGCAATCAGTTAATTAAATATAACTTCAATCCTTGCACAACTAAAATCCCTCTCACTGCAAAAACTCTGGCTATCGGTTACTCATTAAACCATAGCCGGAGTAAAATTATTTAATCCATTAGTATTTTTAATCACCCTCCAAAATTCAGCCCCTCATACTAGAGTAAAAGGAGCCCGGTTTACGGGCACCAGACTCTACCTCTTCCTGCAGTCACCTTTCTAAGGTGACTTGCAAGTCACTGCCTGAGAATAGTATTGTACTACAGTATATTTCCTAAGTGATTTTGTGCATTTGCAGCATGCCGTTATATGGTACTTGGTAAACCTTACGTTGCATAGTACACTTTCACATTTGTCACTCGGACTATGGTAAGATCTATGATGCCTTCTGGCTTGCTGAGCCCAAGGTTGAAGGTTCATATCCTGGCGCAGTCAGCTGGCATTTGAGGGTGCGCAAATGCGAGGGAGCCGTGTTAGTAGATTTACTGTCACGTTAGAGATCCTCTTCAGGGCTGACGATTGGTACACCTTGTCTGTGGGGGTTTCGCCAAGTGTTCCTATTGGACTGACGATTGGTACACCTTGTCTGTGGGGGTTTCGCCAAGTGTACCTATTGGACTGACGATTGGTACACCTTGTCTGTGGGGGTTTCGTCAAGTGTTCCTATTAGGCTGACGATTGGTACACCTTGTCTGTGGGGGTTTCGTCAAGTGTTCCTATTGGACTGACGATTGGTACACCTTGTCTGTGGGGGTTTCACCAAGTGTTCCTATTGGACTGACGATTGGTACATCTTGTCTGTGAAGGTTTAGTGAAGTGTTCCTACTGGACTGACGATTGGTACACCTTGTATGTGGGGGTTTCGCCAAGTGTTCCTATTGGGCTGACGATTGGTACACCTTTTCTGTGGGGGTTTCGTCAAGTGTTCCTATTGGGCTGACGATTGGTACACCTTGTCTGTGGGGGGTTCGCCAAGTGTTCCAATTGGACTGACGATTGGTACAGCTTGTCTGTGGGGGTTTCACCAAGTGTTCCTATTGGACTGACGATTGGTACCTTATCTGTGGGAGTTTCGTCTAGTGTTCCTATTGGACTGACGATTGGTACACCTTGACTGTGGGGGTTTCACCAAGTGTTCCTAATGGGCTGATGATTCTTACACTTTGTCTGTTGGGGTTTCGTCAAGTGTTCCTATTGGACTGACGATTGGTACTGTCCCCGTATATTCTAGAGGCAGTCTGTCGGATATCCGATGCACCAGCTGGATTCGTAGACCCTGACTGCTCCGGCGCAAAATACTAGTCAAGGATCTACGTCCAACTAGACCCTCGCGAATATACGTGGCGGAAATTACAATACAACTGTGAATTACATGAAAAATACACTTAGCTCGCGGTAAAACACCTACCTTATTCTCGGGGATCTCGTGGTCAGCCACTCTGGACCTAAAATGGGTTTCACAGTTGCATCTCCTTATATCTGAAATGAATCATGACGACACGGCTTCTAATAAAACTAAACGATTTAATAACAAAAGTAAACTAGGGCTAAACATTCTCACAACAAAATAAAATACACACTCCCATTCGCTCATCTCTACACTCACGCCACTAAAAGAACTGCGTACTATGAACATAATGACAAAATTTGGTGTAGCTTGTGTCCATACATCAAGCTGTACAATAGTTACACACCTCTGTGTATTTACATTCTTCTGGCACGCTCCCAAGAGCATATGGGTGCTCGGCGCACGCGACCCTTGCCACGTGTCCGATGACACAACATTTACCGTTGCATTTCCAGTCTGTCTGGTTTAAAAAAGAACGAAAAAGCGCGAGCCGTGCGGTACGCAACAACTCTCCCCATTTGTGTGGCCTGGCCGAACTAAGGCCTTGGCTAGAAACGAGTTTTAAAGAAGTCCTCGCTATTCCCGCCTGGTCCACAAATGTGCTCTCCATAACAATAAAAGCTGTGTTAAATTGAAGCAGATTCACGTCAGACAAATACGTGAACTGCACACAAATCCTACATGCTACTGACATAAAACTTCTACACATACTCTCATTCATACTCTCGCATTGTGACGTCCCAATGGAGTTCATTTCATCCGCACTGAACAAGATACAAACCACATAGTCACATACTCATTCATACTCTAACCTATAAGTTAAAAAAACTATAAACTTCCTATGCCTAACATGTTATACACTCGATTGGCAAATAATAAAGATGAACACTAATTGAATTTATAATGACGCTTATAGCACCAGCTATAGTCCTTTCAAAGTAATAGCGTCTAAATACACTGGAGCCTGTGCTCTGATCTAGCAGTTATGTCAAATACAGTGATCTGTGATCCGTAAAATCTTCTACATCACCAGAAATAACCACCACCAGTCTCTCCTCTCTGATCTGGTGTCAAAATAGTTTTAAATACATTCGACCACTTAAGGTGAAACATATGCCGTTACATATTTGGGTTTAATAATCTCGATAAGAGTATAGCATAACAGCTGTCATCATCAATTTCCTGTTACAATTTCAACCGTGACACTTCCTGTCCTCTCTAAATCCCAGGTCGTGTATAACTAAATAACTCACACTTTAATGTCTTTGCCCAAACCTAGTCATGCCCACGCAATGACTGTACTTCATAAATGCGGAACACACCTTCGCAATAACCTCGTATGCCAACTACATACGGAAATACACAAAAACCACTATCAAAGGGTTATCAACTCCACTTCTTTCAACCTGGCATTCCCTACAAAAGGGCATAATTTCTCAGCGTTGTCACCACAATCGCTGGTCTCATGAACAATAACAACAAATGTCAAATTATTAATTTATACATCTTAACGACCTTTGGAATTTACGATAATAACCTCCTCACTTAATACTCTTGAAACGATACTCTGATAAGTATAAACTGTCGTGCATACATTAAATAACAAGATGTTCAGTAAAGAACATATAGCCTACTTTCTCCTAAATGCATGGGTATTGTTATAACTCTTTGACCTTTTCAAGGAGTATAATTGAATGTTGGTTGTAGTAGCTTGTTGAAATACAACCTGCTATAGGGATAGTAAACATGAATATGAGGTGCCATTTGCTAGTGCTATCTCTGTAAAAAAATTCATTCAATTCGGTTTCACCGTGTTTGAATTAATCTGGGGAATGGATTTGCACACATACATGGCAGCTATTTGCATACTATTGGGCTGATGACCTTGTAGTCAGTCATAAGATTCTTTCCACAAAAAGGCATGTTGTTTCATAATCCGGTAGAGATCAAATTATTAGGATGGTCGAAATTTGATTTAAGCTTGTAACATTTGGGTGGCCGTCATTCCGTTTCCGTCAAAATGGCGGCGATATAAAACATGACACTGAGGTGCCTTTTGCTAGTGCTACCTCTGTACCAAATTTCGTTCAATTCGGTTTCACCGTGTTTGAATTGATAGGGGGAATCGATTTGCACACATACTTGGCCACCATCTGCAAACTATTGGGCTGATGATCTAGCAGTTTGGTCAGAATATGCTTCCCACATAAAGATTTGTTGTTGCAAAATTTGGTCGAGACTAGATTATTAGGTTGGTCGTAATTACATTTTAGCCTTTAACATTTGGGTGGCCGCGATTACGTTTCGTCAAGATGGCGGTGATATAAAACATGACACTGAGGTGGCATTTTCTAGTGCTACCTCTGTACCAAATTTCGTTCCATTCGGTTTCACCGTGTTCGAATTAATAGGGGGAATCGATTTTCACACAAAGATGGCCGCCATCCGCAAAATATTAGGCTAATGACCTATTAGTTTGGTCAAAGGATGCTCCCTCCATAATGGTATGTTGATGCAAAATTTGGTAGAGATCGGATGATTAGGTTAATCGTAATTTGATTTAAGTTTTGAATATTTGTGTGGCCGCCATTACGTTTCCGTCAAGACGACGCCGATATAAAACATGACACTGAGGTGCCCTTTGCTAGTGCTACCTCTGTACCAAATTTCATTCCATTCGGTTACACCGTGTTCGAATTAATAGGGGTAATCGATTTTGACACCAAGATGGCCGCCATCCGCAAACTATTAGGCTGATGACCTATTAGATTTGTCAAAGGATGCTTCCTCCATAAAGGTATGTTGTTGCAAAATTTGGTAGAGATCGGATGATTAGGTTAGTCGTAATTTGATTTAAGCTTTGAACATTTGTATGGCCACCATTACGTTTCCGTCAAGATGGCGGTGATATAAAACATGACACTGAGGTGCCCTTTGCTAGTGCTACCTCTGTACCAAATTTCATTCCATTCGGTTTCACCGTGTTCGAATTAATAGGGGTAATCGATTTTGACACAAAGATGGCCGCCATCCGCAAACTATTAGGCTAATGACCTATTAGATTTGTCAAAGGATGCTCCCTTCATAAAGGTATGTTGTTGCAAAATTTGGTAGAGATCGGATGATTAGGTTAGTCGTAATTTGATTTAAGCTTTGAACATTTGGGTGGCCGCCATTACGTTTCCGTCAAGATGGCGGCGATATAAAGCATGACACTGGGGTGCCCCTTGATATTGCTACCTCTGTACCAAATTTTATTCCATTCGGTTTCACCGTGTTCGAATTAATAGGGGTAATCGATTTTGACACAAAGATGGCCGCCATCCGCAAACTATTATGCTAATGACCTATTAGATTTGTCAAAGGATGCTCCCTCCATAAAGGTATGTTGTTGCAAAATTTGGTAGGGTTCGGATGATTAGGTTAGTCGTAATTTGATTTAAGCTTTGAACATTTGTGTGGCCGCCATTACGTTTCCGTCAAGATGGCGGCGATATAAAACATGACACTGGGGTGTCCTTTGCTAGTACTACCTCTGTACCAAATTTCGTTCCATTCGGTTTCACCGTGTTCGAATTAATAGGTGCAATCGATTTTCACACAAAGATGGCCGCCATCCGCAAACTATTAGGCTGATGACCTATTAGTTTTGTCAAAGGATGCTGCCCCCATAAAGGTATGATGTTGCAAAATTTGGTAGAGATCGGATGGTTAGGTTAGTCGTAATTTGATTTACGCTTTGAACATTTGTGTGGGCGCCATTACGTTTCCGTCAAGATGGCGGCGATATAAAACATGACACTGAGGTATCCTTTGCTAGTGCTACCTTTGTACCAAATTTCGTTCAATTTGCGCTCACCGTGTTCGAATTGATAGGGGGGGACAGACATTCAGAGTACACACTCACACACACACACACACACACACACACACACACACACAGACAGAGACTCACACACACACATACACACACACAGACAGACACACTTTTTTTTCGCTCTGTAGTGATCTCATAAGTCTACTTTCATTTTTTGCAAAAATCGAAAGTAGGCTGAAAATACTACATCTCAGCTTCACACATCTGGGTTCAACTTTAATCGAAGAAGGAATATTATGTCTACAACGTGACATGATATTACTCCTCGTAAATCTTTAATCACCACATCATATCTATGTGTTTGTCCAACAAGAATCTATCACGACGAGGATATCAAACGATAACTAACCTAACGTCGGATGATAATTAATCTTCCAAGAAGATTCTAGCTTTAAATAAATTAAATGACTGAAAGTTCATAGCTTTCTTCAATAAAACATACAATTAGTCATATTCGTATTCTCTTCATTCAGAACGAATGTCAATGAGTTCTGACGATAATAATTGTGTCCACGTTAAATGTTTCTTTTCCACAATGTGACATGATATTTCACAATATATCACTACCAAGATCTTCTTTTTTGACGTTTCTTCTCGACGGATTAAATGCCCAAATTAAACTAATAAAAATTAATTTAATGGGTAACATAGACGAAAATGTCTATCACCTGCATTCAAAATGAATACAAAACGTCGGAAATAACATACTGTTCCTTAAAGGAAATGACGAAAGCTTGTTCCTCGAACAAGTAAAATAATCTCAGTTCAGAAACTGGATTCCTAACAAACGAAGATAATAGCGTCGCAAGACGATCACTATAATAAATTTCGAAGAATAAAAATGCTATACATGGAGTACATAAATACTGTATCGAAATATGGATAAAGGATTTGCTCAGAAAATGTCACTACAAGCTCTAACTACAAGGTTAGTGAACACTGCTACCTGGTCTCGAAGTCTAGAAGATCAAGATAGAGTACAACAAAATACTCTGATGTTACTTCTCCCAAAGATCTGGGCTGGATCCTAGCTCGTCTCCACGAACTCGTGACCTCAGGAAAGGAACGAATTCCCCCACTGGAAACAGCAAGCTCCGACCGGAATCGAACTGCGGGCCTCCAATCATCATCTTCATTTTGACCGGGATAACCCTGGACCTCTTGATAATCTTGATGTTTCTTCTATCTCCGTCACAGCACAGTCTCATCATAACAGTGAGTAGCGTCGAAAGTTCTGCTTCCCACTTCAAAAGGCATTTGAAGAGAAAGTCTTGGACCTCGCTCGTATAACGAACATTCATGGAGATGGAATCTGAACATCGTTCTGTAGTCTGATGTTAATGTTGAGCTCATGTTTGACAAGAATGCACTAGAATAGAGTTGTGCATCAAGTCACATGATCGCTCACTAAGTAGACATTCACGAATAGTCTCCTCTAACGAAGCTCCATCGTTGACTATATTGCTTCTATCTGCCTATACTCCTCGCGCACATAATAATTTTGTCCATAATAATCTTCATAATACTAAACTGAATATTGTTCTTCACTATGGAATACATCTCCATCCTAAGTGTTGTAATACAGTTCCACACAAGCAATATTAATGCACACTCGTACTCACGGGTGGCTGTTGCGTGAGCTGCAGTCGCTCGGACAAAGTGTCTTATCGCGCTGGAAAGAAACACTTTTCTCGCGCTTCACAAAACTGCTTATAAATGCTGAAATACTTCTCTCAAACTTCTGAAAGTTGGTAATATACAATATCTACTAGTCAGCTACAATATGAAGTTGAAATGAATTCTCTGAAGCCGATCAGACCGAAGTGATTGCGGTAAATGTGTTCCTCGCAACTTCACCTAGATTCAAGGCGCGGTCGTCTCCTAATTCCGCCTTGTCTCCACGAGTCACCTTCTACTAGCTCGGTGAAACACTCGGAACTCATTTCTCTTCCAATTGCACACGTCTGACCTCTTCGGCGTTCATTTTATTATCATATTCTTCTCGTTTCCAATATATAAATTCACTCTCTAAGGGCTTAAATGAATTAAATATCCATAAAAATTTAGTTGCTGGAACTCCGTCTTCTCTAAAACATCTTCCTATTGGCTGTAACCTCATATCCAATGGGATAATTTATAACAATACTTAAACAAATCCTGGGAATATTCGCTGTTGCTAGGTCGATTCCAAGCTTCTAGAAACTTCCATTGCGCAATACAATCACGTGACGGAATTTCCCTCCTTGCTCGACGTCGCCTCACGACTGGTTTCTGCCAAGTTCCAGGCATCATATTCCTTGGTTAAATTTTATCATGGGCTTCGAAAAAAAATGTATTATTCCCATTTTCATCCCTTATAATTCATTTTACGGGGGCATTCCCGTCCCATCTCAGTTTAAAAACAGTTGAAAAATTGGTTTAACCACTTCGAATCAGGACCTTAGACATGTCACTGAACTCGAAAATGAATTATAATTTTCAGCCTACTTTGTTAAAATATTTCTTCAAATTCTTCGCATTGTATTTTCCCAAAATGACATTGTTCTCTTCATCATACAGCTCATAACAATTATTCCCATAGACAGTCTCAATTCGGAACGGTTTTCTCTTTCTTCTTTCCTCTTTCCCTGCGTCCGTCTCAGATATATTTATTGGACCGTTCTCCTCTTCTAGTCTTGCGTGGTGGTATTTCTGCTCTCCTCCTACTTCTCTGGTCGTCCTACCGGTGTTCCTCCATATCTCCTATACGAGTCTTTCTCTTTCGGTTTCTCTTTACTCGTACTGGGAATCGGATCCTCGCTCAAGTTCGGATTACTTCCGTTTTCTCTTTCCTTTTCTCTTAATTCCTTCAAGTATCGCTTTCCTTCTTGATGGCGTTCATCGAAGTCCTCTTTGGTCATAACCTCATTTCTTTGTGGTCTATCGCGGTCTTGATTCTGGTCATTGCGGTTGTTTCGACCATTATAATTATTGTGGAAGAAACCGCTTCTTCGATTTTCCTGGTAGTTTCCTCGTCCTTGCTGTTGTTGATAGGGACGGCCACCACGGAATCTCCTATACCTTGGTTCAGGTCGCCTATCTCTAAAATAGGTATTTTTTGAGGACCTACATTTCCTTTCTCCTGTTCTTTAGGGCTTTCTGTTTGCTGTGTCTGATCAATATACGGAGTATTAATATCTTTGTAGTCCTAACGTTGGTTTCTAGCTACGACATTGGGCGTTGGACTAGTATAATCCAATTTCCGTAGATGTTCGTCCATGCCGGCCAAATCACTGATTCCTGACGAAATTATCAGTCTTCTCACTTTAACTGGCAACAATATGGCAATGGTATCTATCAATTGTGTCGTAGATAGGGGGGGGGGGGGGGTTGCATAAAACGTAGCCGGGCAATTTGCGTTGTGAAGAAATCGGCGTAACGCGTCAGTAATGTACCCGAATACTTCCTCGAGTATACTTCTGCGCGTAAACTGTTCTGCGCTTCTATGGACCAATAACGTTTCATGAGGGCTTCAGCAAACTCCTCAAAGTCCACAAATGTGTACCTGAAGGCGCAAACCATTCAAGGGGGTCTTCTCCCATATATCGTTCCACTATCTTCATCTCTCGTTCTCTCGGAATGTGAGCCTCCGCAAAATAGTCACGGATATTCCTGATATACTCAGATGGGGTGTAAGAATTGAGGTTGGTAAATTTACGCGGTTTGTCCTCAAAATTACGGATTACCGTCACATTTCTCTGTTGAGAATCTTGGAAACTGGGACGATATTCCTTCCTTTCTCTTTCGGGTTCTCTATTCCTATCCTCGAGTCCCTCATGGTGTCTTGACATCCTTTCCTCTAGTCTCACTTCTCTATCTCCTGTTTCCGTACTGAGTTTTTTACGATAATCTCCATAGTCCTCCGTATCTATCTTCTCCCTCTCTTCTATCTCCGCAATCAACTCTTTCACTTGCTTCTATATTTCTTTCTTCATATCCTCCTTATAGACTTCAAGATCTGCCACGTCTCCTAAGCTCAGATTTTTCAATTTCCCACTAATGTATTCCTCAATATTAGTGGATTTTCCTTCCTTAATCTCATTAACGACGGTGACTACTGTGTCTATCCTTTCATCTATCCGTTTACTACGACTTTCTAACGTCTCTTTTAACGCTTGATTTTCCTCGCCCGATTGATTCTTGTCGTCAACCTGTCTCTGTAATAGTTGATCAATACGCTTCCCTAGTTCTGACCTAACAGACATTACATCACGGTTGATCTGTAATTGCGTATTGGCAAGCTTTCTTTCAACTTCACCCTGTATTAGCTTAATATGTTCTGCGCTCGACTTATCCCATTCGTCTTTCCAAATGACAACATTAGCCTTCAACATTTCAGCTATATCTAGTTCAATGTCCTCCTTCAAAATTTTATTGTGGTCTATCACCTGACTACGCAGAGTATCAACATTTGTCTTCAACTCGGCTAAAGAAACAATGGTCTTTAGAGAATCATCAACAAATTGCGATCTCAAAGCACCTATACCTTCTGAACATTGTGTTTTAGACTCTTCCACTTCCTTCCTGATCTTATTAATGTCCCCTTGGACCTTATTTACATCAACAAACATAGAATTAACTTCAGACTGTACTTTACCGATATCATTTTGTACACTAGTTATTTCTGTCTGGACATTATTAACATCGATTTGCATTTTGTTTACATTCTCCTGAACCTTATCTACTTTTGTTTGAACATGGGACACATCTGACCTTACATTGGCGACTTCTGATTGTACATTAGCAATATTAGATTTCACAAGCACAACCTCAGTTTGAACATTTTCGACATTGGATTTTACAAGAGCAACATCATTCTGAACATGGGCAACATCGGACTTTACAAGAGACACATCATCTTTAACAAAAGTCACATCATCTTTGACCAAAGTGACATCACCTTTGACCAACGTAACATCATCTTTGACCAGGGCAACATCAGAATGCACACCCTTAACATCCTCCTTCAATTCAGCGGAGCTGGTCTGCAATCCCTGTAAAGAATTTTGCATACCCTGAATATCTCCTTTGAAACTTTCACCCACCTTGACGACAATCGTGTCAAGATCTACCTGTCGATCTTTCTTTAACTGCTCTCTGTCCTTCTTTGCCTCGTACAATTTCCTCTGTAAATCAATAACATTTACTTTCAGATTTTCTTTAATCTGATTTTCCACACTATCCAATTTCTTATTCATGTTCTCCATCATCTCTCCCATCATCTTACGGACATCGTCTGCAGCCATCGTTGCCATTACAACAATATACATAATAAAAGTGCAATAGGAGTACAAACAAATAGAGCAATATAGCAACACTTTAGAGCATTCTTTCAATCCATGTATTTGGGCATCTTATCGTCTCGCCTTAACATTAACTTAAATGCTAAATCACCATACATCTTATTCTAAAATACCAGTACCTAAACGTTCGCGTGTGATTTATTTTAGATATACTATCGTAAAGAATATTTACATTTATCACCATTAAACAAGTTATCTTTAGCATGGCTATCAATAACCATGAGCCGGTAAAATGAAAATAGATTCAGATCAGAGGTCATTCCGAAAAATATAACCTATTACTCCTTTCTCAGGCTATCCATAAGATCTGATCTTTCGTTTGAGTGCAATTTTATTAAAAACAAAGCAAATATCACCTATAGAATTACAATCTAGCTCTTCGCAGATGATATGGTTAATTAATCCCATAAACTTAAAAATTAAGCTGTCATCTGGATAGCTTCTAAATGGCCTCACGAAGCTATTTTCGTGGCCCCAAAGTCTAGGATGCCATCTTTCCACTGTCCCCGTATATTCTAGAGGCGGTCTGTTGGATATCCGATGCACCAGCTGGATTCGTAGACCCTGACTGCTCCGGCGCAAAATACTAGTCAAGGATCTACGTCCAACTAGACCCTCGCGAATATTCGTGGCGGAAATTACAATACAACTGTGAATTACATGAAAAATACACTTAGCTCGCGGTAAAACACCTACCTTATTCTCGGGGATCTCGTGGTCAGCCTCTCTGAACCTAAAATGGGTTTCACAGTTGCATCTTCTTATATCTAAAATGAATCACGACGACACGGCTTCTAATAAAGCTAAACGGTTTAATAACAATAGTAAACTAGGGCTAAACATTCTCACAACAAAATAAAATACACACTCCCATTCGCTCATCTCTACACTCACGCCACTGAAAGAACTGCGTTCTATGAACATAATGACAAAATTTGGTGTAGCTTGTGTCCATACATCAAGCTGTACAATAGTTACACACCTCTGTGTATTTACATTCTTCTGGCACGCTCCCAAGAACATATGGGCGCTCGGCGCACGCGACCCTTGCCACGTGTCCGATGACATAACATTTACCGTTGCATTTCCAGTCTGTCTGGTTTAAAAAAGAAAGAAAAAGCGCGAGCCGTGCGGTACGCAACAACTCTCCCCATTTGTGTGGCCTGGCCGGACTATGGCCTTGGCTAGAAACGAGTTTTAAAGAAGTCCTCGCTATTCCCGCCTGGTCCACAAATGTGCTCTCCATAACAATAAAAGCTGTGTTAAATTGAAGCAGATTCACGTCAGACAAATACGTGAACTGCACACAAATCCTACATGCTACTGACATAAAATTTCTACACACACTCTCATTCATACTCTCGCATTGTGACGTCCCAATGGAGTTCATTTCATCCGCACTGAACAAGATACAAACCACATAGTCACATACTCATTCATACTCTAACCTATAAGTTAAACAAACTATAAACTTCCTATGCCTAACATGTTATACACTCGATTGGCAAATAATAAAGATGAACACTAATTGAATTTATAATGACGCTTATAGCACCAGCTATAGTCCTTTCTAAGTAATAGCGTCTAAATACACTCGAGCCTGTGCTCTGATCTAGCAGTTATGTCAAATACAGTGATCTGTGATCCGTAAAATCTTCTACATCACCAGAAATAACCACCACCAGTCTCTCCTCTCTGATCTGGTGTCAAAATAGTTTTAAATACATTCGACCACTTAAGGTGAAACATATGCCGTTACATATTTGGGTTTAATAATCTCGATAAGAGTATAGCATAACAGCTGTCATCATCAATTTCCTGTTCCAATTTCACCCGTGAACTTTCCTGTCCTCTCTAAATCCCAGGTCGTGTATAACTAAATAACTCACACTTTAATGTCTTTGCCCAAACCTAGTCATGCCCACGCAATGACTGTACTTCATAAATGCGGAACACACCGTCGCAATAACCTCGTAGGCCAACTACATACGGAAATACACAAAAAACCACTATCAAAGGGTTATCAACACCACTTCTTTCAACCTGGCATTCCTTACAAAAGGGCATAATTTCTCAGCGTTGTCACCACAATCGCTGGTCTCATGAACAATAACAACAATTGTCAAATTATTAATTTATACATCTTAACGACCTTTGGAATTTACGATAATAACCTCCTCACTTAATACTCTTGAAACGATACTCTGATAAGTATAAACTGTCGTGCATACATTTAATAAAAATACTACATCTCATCTTCACACATGGGTTCGATTTTAATCGAAGAAAGAATATTATGTCTACAACGTGACATGATATTACTCCTCGTAAATCTTTAATCACCACATCATATCTATGTGTTTGTCCAACAAGAATCTATCACGACGAGGATATCAAACGATAACTACCCTAACGTCGGATGATAATTAATCTTCCAAGAAGATTCTAGCTTCAAATAAATTAAATGACTGAAAGTTCATAGCTTTTTTCAATAAAACATACAATTAGTCATATTCGTATTCTCTTCATTCAGAACGAATGTCAATGAGTTCTGACGATAATAATTGTGTCCACATTAAATGTTTCTTTTCCACAATGTGACATGATATTTCACAATATATCACTACCAAGATCTTCTTTTTTGACGTTTCTTCTCGACGGATAAAATGCCCAAATTAAACTAATAAAAATTAATTTAATGGGTAACATAGACGAAAATGTCTATCACCTGCATTAAAAATGAATACAAAACGTTGGAAATAAAATACTGTTCCTTAAAGGAAATGACGAAAGCTTGTTCCTCGAACAAGTAAAATAATCTCAGTTCAGAAACTGGATTCCTAACAAACGAAGATAATAGCGTCGCAAGACGATCACTATAACAAATTTCGAAGAATAAAAATGCTATACATGGAGTACATAAATACTGTATCGAAATATGGATAAAGGATTTGCTCAGAAAATGTCACTACAAGCTCTAACTACAAGGTTAGTGAACACTGCTACCTAGTCTCGAAGTCTAGAAGATCAAGATAGAGTACAACAAAATACTCTGATGTTACTTCTTCCAAAGATCTGGGCTGGATCCTAGCTCGTCTCCACGAACTCGTGACCTCAGGAAAGGAACGAATTCCCCCACTGGAAACAGCAAGCTCCGACCGTAATCGAACTGCGGGCGTCCAATCATCATCTTCATTTTGACCGGGATAACCCTGGACCTCTTGATAATCTTGATGTTTCTTCTATCTCCGTCACAGCACAGTCTCATCATAACAGTGAGTAGCGTCGAAAGTTCTGCTTCCCACTTCAAAAGGCATTTGAAGAGAAAGTCTTGGACCTCACTCGTATAACGAACATTCATGGAGATGGAATCTGAACATCGTTCTGTACTCTGATGTTAATGTTGAGCTCATGTTTGACAAGAATGCACTAGAATAGAGTTGTGCATCAAGTCACATGATCGCTCACTAAGTAGACATTCACGAACAGTCTCCTCTAACGAAGCTCCATCGTTGACTATATTGCTTCTATCTGCCTATACTCCTCGCGCACATAATAATTTTGTCCATAATAATCTTCATAATACTAGACTGAATATTGTTCTTCACTATTGAATACATCTCCATCCTATGTGTTGTAATACAGTTCCACACAAGCAATATTAATGCACACTCGTACTCACGGGTGGCTGTTGCCTGAGCTGCAGTCGCTCGGACAAAGCGTCTTATCGCGCTGGAAAGAAACACTTTTCTCGCGCTTCACAAAACTGCTTATAAATGCTGAAATTCTTCTCTCAAACTCCTGAAAGTTCGAAATATACAATATCTACTAGTCAGCTACAATATGAAGTTGAAATGAATTCTCTGAAGCCGATCAGACCGAAGTGATTGCGGTAAATGTGTTCCTCGCAACTTCACCTAGATTCAAGGCGCGGTAGTCTCCTAATTCCGCCTTGTCTCCACGAGTCACCTTCTACTAGCTCGGTGAAACACTCGGAACTCCTTTCTCTTCCAATTGCACACGTCTGACCTCTTCGACGTTCAGATACACAAGAGCCCCGGTGCTTGGCGACTCCCCTCCAAGTCTACCGATTTTAGCCGCCTTTTCGAGTTCCCTCTCGAATTCGCGCGGGCTCTAGCAAATCGCTTATTCCTTCCAATAGCGACCTGCTATTGACTTATAAAATATTTCCAATATTTTATTATCATATTCTTCTCTTTTCCAATATATAAATTCACTCTCTAAGGGCTTAAATGAATTAAATATCCATAAAAATTTAGTTGCTGGAACTCCCGTCTTCTCTAAAACTTCTTCGTATTGGCTGTAAGCTCATATCCAATGGGATAATTTATAACAATACTTAAACAAATCCTGGGAATATTCGCTGTTGCTAGGTCGATTCCAAGCTTCTAGAAACTTCCATTGCGCAATACAATCACGTGACGGAATTTCCCTCCTTGCTCGACGTCGCCTCACGACTGGTTTCTGCCAAGTTTCAGCCATCATATTCCTTGGTTAAATTTTATCATGGGCTTCGAAAAAAATGTATTATTCCCATTTTCATCCCTTATAATTCACTTTACGGGGGCAGTACCTTGTTTGCGGGGGTTTCGTCAAGTGTTTCTATTGGACCGACGATTGGTACACCTTGACTGTGGTGTGCCCGTTTAGACCGGAGTCCGCACGACCACATATGCATTTTACAAGAATCAGTCAGCACGAGAGTCAAAATATCCCGGGGCGCCAGATGGGTTAAAGCTAATCGCAAAAACGACATCAAATGAAAAAAATGCTTTACTGATTTTTGGCTCAATGCAACAATAAGGATAGAAGGAGATTCAACTGGGCATAACACATCATGTAAAATTACCTCATTTTATTCTGAATTTAAATTTGACTGCAAAATAAGATGCTCAAAGCAGCATCATTCTCGTGTGGCGACCCACATTACTATTTACACAATGTACAGAAATTTTCCAACACATTGGACAATTATCTTTGGAAACACAAGTCTGATTATTAGTCCTGTAGACTGTGTTCCAAAACTATATTCATTATTTATGAAAATCAGTTCAAATTTAATTGTCTTTACTGGAAATACCGTAGTTCACTGGTTGAATTTTTACATAATATTAACACTCGTAGAATAATTGTTCGTAGAATTTTTAACTTTCACTTATTTTTCCAGTTTCAAAAAAATATTGTCAAAAATATTATTATCTTTGAATCAACACAAATTATGTACACCTATTAATAACAACTTCTGAAAAGTATTTGACCATTGAGCATAGCATCGAAGAACTGTGCGAAGCACAACAAAATTAATTGTTCTTCTGACATTAAACGTTTCGAGAAGTGACTCGATTATGAACTTCAAGTTCCTAACAAAATATATGATTTCTGAATCATCAACTTGATCAATAAATTGTTGGACCATTCAACTATTCGATTCTCCACTTGGAATCATCATTAAGAAAAATATTTATATTTGTGGCCATTTTTAGTAACTTTCACAACTTGCAATTCTTCGACAGAATGCGGAAATAAGAATTGTAGCTTCATAATAAATTCATTTAGTTCATGGCACTAGGATTGAAAACATCCTTCGAATTATTCGTGGTTATAGAATTATTTTTTAATTGGCAGTGGCCCATTCTATTATTTGTGTAAGAACACAATATTCCAACAACAACGGCAAAGGTCTTCCTCTGAAGAAGAATAAAATACTATCATGACAAATCCGGGTTCTAGCAAAATCAAAGTCTAAATGGAATCCGTAAACAAGGTTGAAATAAGAACTGATGGTTTTTAAGAAATAACCTTTGGGTCATTCATACGACGCAATGTGTAGTTCCAATACTCCTTTAACACTGAGTCATCGAACCTGCTATTTGACTGATGCTCAAATAAAAACCTCCTCATTCCTGCGACTTAAACATGCGCACCTGGGAATGGCATTTCAACTACTCCACACACATAAATTTTCTTCCCAAAATTTATACAATAAATCAAGCCTCTGTTTGTTATCAACACTGGAAGATTAATAAACTTACAAGTTTATTTTATTTTACCATTCAGTTCAACCCGTGAATTTACCATACTTATGATAATCTTTATTTCACTTTCGAATGTGTATTTACGTCATGATTTTATATAAATACAAAAATATCCTAATTGATACAAATATCATTTGCTTCCCGTTTCATGCCTCTCCGTGTTATCTGAAAAATATACTTTACTCATTGCAAATATTAACTGTTCAACCAGAACTGTAATGTTGGTTGAATGCGGGCTTGCGCTAACCACTCTCCTTCGGAAAATCACCTGTTCCAAACTAGAAATGATTAAACTACTTCATAGGCTCTCTCTCAATAAATTTGATTATTAGAAAATATAAGATCCAAGAATTATTTAGAAAAATTATGAAAATCATTATTATTGTTATTAGTGGATTATTATTATTATTATTAGTTATATTATTTTAAATGTGTTTAATTATTATTTCATTATGTGAGAATCCACATGTTCGATTCTTCGAATATGGATAAAATATCCATCTCTCAACAAAAATAATTATTAACTTTTACAGTTACATCGGTTGTTTTCCGTGATTACCCAAAAATATGAAACATTCAAATAAATGCTCGTTCTGCTCGGTCATCGATCCTAAACTGTTCTGAGTGCTGAAAATACTCAGAATAACTCTAATATGTCTTGCGTAAATCATTGCAAGATTTAAATACGAAGAAAAATAAATGTGTTGCTCATCTGCAGAAAAAATAGTTTGTTCCAATTAGCTAGGCATAATATAAAGTCAAAAGTGGCTTACATTTCTCGATGGTCTTGAAGCGTAGTGAACCTGGTCTGTACCCGATTTATCCAGATACATGCTCTATCGGACAAGCACGTCTAATCCATGTATCGGCCGCCATTATATACCCACAATCTGTCTAACAAGACATAGTGGAGATATTTCTTGAAGTTTGAAGTAACTGCTGATCCATTTTAATGTTGACTTCTATTAAAGCATAGCATTTCGCTTAAATGGGGTCAGATCTAAGTGATCTATTCTCAAATTTGTCAGTTGTAACATAACTCACGGTAATCTTTTCAGTACAAGAAAACACTGACAGTCTAAACCAATCAACGGCTGTTCTGAAGATCGTTCCGTGGGCATGGCTTATCACCATCTATCATGCGCGAAGCAACATATAGTTTCCCTGCGTTGGCTAATGAACAACACCGTGATAGACTGGCCTTCAATATACTGAAAGATCGGAGTGGTTATCAAGTTACAATTATGAAACTGACTGAAATTGGACTAAAATATCCAAGTATTGAATGATTATTACTGGACTGTGACAAAGTACTTTCTAGACAAAGTTTAGCATATGTCCATGTAGAAATAAAATATTTCACCAGTGTCCGTAGAAAAATATCAATCACCTTAGTGATTCTCCCTGCCGGAAACTTACTAAGTTCCACTTGTAACGCAGCACTTTTGTGACTATCACAACTTTGAAAATAACTTCTGCGTAGATCCGGCAACCATGTGCCTTGGCTCAGCGTAGTAGCACCTTGCTATGCAAGCGCTTGGTTCGAAGTGAGCTGAAGTTGCTTTGGCCGGCCGGCTTTTATTCAAAACGGTCAGGGTCACGCTGCATCACGCTGAAATCTAGAAATCCTCATATCTCTGGTATCCCTGGTCCGATTTACTTGATACTAAGTGCACTCTCTTTCATTTGGCCGTGCCAGTAATCTGATCCAAGTCTCAAGTCTCTACTCCATGGCTAACTATTTAATCGACAAATAGTCTCGACCTCTGCTATTACTCGCTACGTCACTTGACATGCTCTTGGCTGCATATTCTTTCCATTTCCTTCTGGAAGTAATGGAGCGCGATATTCAAATATCTCAACTTTCAAAAGCGGCTGTAGCCTTTCCCTTGATATCTAGATGTCTGAATCTTGGAATACTCATTCCTAGAGTTGGGCATATCCACCCCACACCTAGCAAAAAATAAAAATTGAAACATTTTTATTTTTCCTATCTACACATTATATCATCTGGTTCTTGATTAGTAAATCTTCAAATTCGATGCATTATAAGTTCCCACGATGTTACCAGTTCGTGTATTGGCGATCTCATAGCTTCCATTGTTGTTTACTTACACAATACGATATGGTCCAGCGTAGAGGCTTGCAAACTTCGAGTACACTCGATTTTGCACGTCAGAGGGTGTAGGTCTTTTCACTAAAACAAGAGTTCCTACGCGCAAGGGTCTGCGAAAACGCTTTCCTCTCACTCTGCGCTCTCTTTTCTCAGCTTGGCTCCTCAACTTGTCTAAAGCTAGAGTTTCCCTCATCTGACGACTTGGTTCAATCTCAGGTGGAATAGAGATGATTCGATCCCATAATCTTGTGGGTTTGATTCCATGATGAAGCAACATGGGAATCTGTCCAGTACTCTCATGAATTGTAGAGTTGGTGGATTCGGATGCTAATGAGAGAACATCCATCCATTTCCAATGCTCATTTGGACAATAAAGGCGGCAAAATTTTGCTATTTCAGCCATCACGCGTTCTGCTGGATTGCTTTCAGGATGTCTGATAGAACAAAACAATTGTCTAATCCCAAGATTATTCATGACGGTTCTAAATTCTAAAGATGTAAATTGGGGTCCACGATCTGATAAAAGGAATTCCAGTTTGCCTGCTTCCGGAATTACGTTGTCTCTAATTCTCTTCGCACAATATTTTGCGTTTGCCTTCTGAATTGGGTGTAACATAGTGTATTTGCTGAAAACATCCATGGTCACCAGAATATATCGGTTACCTCTTTTAGACTTTGGGAGAGGACCATAAAGATCAGTCGCGAAGATTTCACAAGGCTTAGAAGGAATAATAGGCCTTGGTAATTCTCTCAATAATCTAGAATTATGTTTACTCCTTTGGCATAAGTCGCATTCTAGAATAGTGTTTCTGACAGTTTGTCGCATTCGCTCCCACGAAAATTTTTCTTGTATCATGTTGACCGTCTTATCTACTCCAGCATGACCTGCAATTCGATGTGCCATCCAGATAATGGGCTTTTGTATTCGTGGAGGTATCACTACTCTCAGCTTCGTATGGTCGGGATCTGCAAACTTGTAGATTAAACCATCTAACATCATAAAATCTCTTGAAATTCTTTCAGTTTCCACAAAATCATCATCATTTGGATCCATGTCTCCCTGTAGAAAACGAAAGATGTTTCTAAAACGTCGGTCTCTCCTCTGGGATAAATGCAACAGTCTTAACCTTCTCAAGGTATCCTCATCCTCTTGCGTCAGGTTAACTTGAAAAACCTTAGATGTAGACTCCACTGCTCTACTCAATAAATCAGCTCCAACATTCAACTTTCCAGGAGTGTGTTCAATAACTAGGTTGAATTGTTGAATAAAAAGTGACCATCTAGTTATCCTATCACTGGCAAAGTTTGTTCTCAAGATATACTCCAATGCGTGGTGATCAGTCCTCACTATTACTGAATGTCCAATTAACATTTTCTTCCACGACTACAACGCGAAGATTACAGCAAGTGCTTCTAACTCTGTGGTGTAATAATTCCTTTCTGATGGACGAAGTTTCCTGCTTATGAACGCCAGGTAACGTCTCTTGTGATCTTCATCTTCTTGAAGAAGAATAGCTCCAATCCCTACGGTGGATGCATCGGATTCTATGATGAAATTCTTGGTAAAGTCAGGATACTCTAATTTCACACTGTTTACCAATAACCTCTTGGCATCTTGAAATGATTGTTCACAATCTTCATTCCATTTCCATTTGTTTCCTTTCTTTAATAATTCCTGCAATGGTGCAACCGTCTTGGTGAAGCTTGGACAATGCCCTGCAAAGAATTGGCATGTTCCGAGAAAACTGCGGACATTCTTCACTCTAGTAGGTCTAGGGAAATTTGCAATCACCTGTATCTTCGTCTCATTGGGACGGTATCCTTCACCATCCAAAATATGGTCCAAAAATTTTATCTCCTTCCGAAAGAACTGACATTTTCGAAGGTTTACTTTAAAGTTCGCTTTTCTCAAATCTGCGAATAACATCTGAAGATGTAATAAATGTTCCTCCTTAGTCTCAGATGCAATTAGGATATCATCTATGTAACGAATTGCTATCTCTTTTACTTCAGGACTCAAGTTTTGTTCCAGTGCTCTGATCAAAACAGATCCAGATGTTTTGACTCCAAATGGTAGACGGCGGAATACATATGTCTGCTGGCCAAACATAAATCCTGTAAACTTTTTGGAATCTTCACTAAGCCTAATGTGATGGTAGGACGAAGTGAGATCAATGTTAGAGAACCAGACCTTGCCTTGGAATTTCCTTAACAGTTCCCTAATGATTGGTGGTCTGGCATACTCTGGCAGCAATCTTGAATTCAAATTTCGCGCGTCTAATCATAGTCTCAGACTTCCATCTTGCTTAGACACTACTGCTAATGGATTGACATAAGATGTAGTGTACTTTTCAATCACATTGTTGCTTTCCATCTCTTTGATAAGCACTTTTACCCTTTCTCGATGTTTTTCCGCTACCGGATACAATTTAGCATGGAAAGGTGCATCATCATTTACACGAATACGATATTCAAAATCTTTAATTTCACCAGGTTTAATATCAAAAATATCGTGATTCTCTTCGAAAATTTTCCCTAGCTCTGGGGACTCCTTCTCAGTGTAGACTTCTCTTCCTTCAGCTTCATGAAAAATCAGAGACCATTGAGCATCTCCCTCGATGTCTTCCTCTTCTTTTCCCTCGAAGTTAATCTCTTCGGTATTCTTGAATCTGATCGTTTCTGTCTTCATGTCTATCACTGCTTGATATTTCTGAATGAAATCCGCTCCCAATATCATGTCAAAAGCCATGTCCTTCATTACTACAAACACATGTCGGAAATTATGTCCTCCAATAGTAATACATAAGTATAATTGTGTTTTACACAGAGATATTTTGTTGGGTTTTAATTCCTGATACTGGAATCTCCTCTAAATTCTCTTTGAGCTTCCACAGAATATAAAGCTTCTCACTCACAAGACAAAGCATAGCCCCAGTATCAATTAAAGTATCGACAGGCATACCGAATACTTCGCATGATATGATTGGCATTCTAATTCTTGTACCCATTTCTTTCCGTTCGTCATTATGTTGAATTAAGTCATCATCCTCTGCTTGCCATTTAATAATTCTGGAAGTGAAAGTGTTTAAAATTCTATCTTCTACTGTGAATTCGAAGTTTTTTTTTCGTTTCCATTCCCCCGGGATTGTTGTGTTCCCGATGGACCTGGTTCATTGGGCCTCTGTTCCAAGAACTGCAAGTTTTCTTGGTGTCTTTCTTCCAAGTTCTTTCTCGTCTCCTTATTGAACTTTTCATTGGACTGACGAGTATTCACATTCCCTCTATTATTGTAGTTGTTGTTTCTACCATAGTACCTTCTTTCCTGGTACCTTCCTTGATTATCCCTTGGCCTTCTCCATCGAGTATTATATCGATTTTTACCATCCGGTCTTGCATAAGGTTTGTAACTGTATCGGTTATTGTACTGATTCCATCCTCTTTTATCGGGCTCTTCCCTCGGCGTTTTCTCTTCTCGCCCCTCTCGACTCTCTCGAGGTGTTTGGGAATAACTGTCGGCCATAACAGCGTACACAGCGTTGTTATTCTTTCCTCCCTTCTGATGGAAGAATTGAGCGTTCGTATGATCAAGTTTCTGCAATACCTCGTCAAATTGCTCCATATTATAGATGTCAGCAGCGATCAAAGTTCTTTGGACGTCTGCTGGAAACTGACGTATTAATGCTGTAATTAATTCATTATCTGGCATCGGCGGATCTAAATGTTGTAGTTTAGAAAGCTGTCCAGAAAAGTACGTAGAGTATCGGGTAGGCTGTGACGTCGAGAATCTCTTTGAATATAATTCTGCTCTGACTTGCTGTTGGGTTTCCGGGGACCAACACTTTTTTAATAACCCACGTGAAAACTCCTCAAAATTGGTAAGAGTGGACCTAAAAGCTCTAAACCAAAGAAGTGCAGGACCTTCCAAAAATTTCCCTATCACTCGGATCTGTCTTTCTTTAGGGATCTTGGAATCTTTCAGGTAATCACCTGCTTCTCTCAAAAATTCTACGGGTGTCACAGAATCTCGCCCTGAAAATTTAGAAGGCTTATCCTCTACATTCTTGAATACAGTTATGGGGTTGGATTGAAATACTGTCCTGACCTCATCCTGTCTTTGACTATCAGTTTCTCTCGTTGCTCCTAGGTTTATGTGTATATGTTCTTCTCCCCTTCTACTTGGCATTTTCAACAGATGGTCAGACTGTTTCTCGTCCTTGATTTGGGTTTTCATAGCCTCAATTTCCTTATGGTTTTCTTCTGCCATTTTCTTAATTGCTGCGGTTTCCTTACAGTTCTCCTTGACATCAGTGGATATTTGGTTCAAAACAGCCTCGCGACTTTTCAACGACCCTGTCATATCTGACACGTCCTCCTGAGTTGCTTGGATATCTTTGGAAATTACTTGAATATGGGATGACAAAGATTCCCTAATTTCCTTGACTCCCTCTTGGTTCTCCAGCTTGAGTGTGTCCTTAATTTCATTGATAACTGTGGTTTTAATTTCAGTTTGTAATTCATTAATCACACCTTCTCTTATTTTTCCCATTACGAGTTCTTTGAATTGTTCTGTCAAACCTTGAACAACTAGAATTGCCATCACATTGCTCTCTTTCTTCACTCTGACTTCTAGGTTGATCATGTCTTCATCAACTTTCCTAAGACCATGTTCTATCCTATCAGCTAAGCTTTGGGATCTTAGATCGGCATCGCGAAATTTATCGTCCATTAAACTTGCGTTAGTGGCTAATGAAGTTTCGAGCTCATGTGTTTTTTCGCATAATTTAGTCATTTTACTCTCAAGTGACATTTTCAAAATTTCGGAATTCTCTTTAAATTTATTTTCCATTGAATTAAATTTACTATTTAAATTTTCTTTCAAGTTATCTTTTAACCTGCTCTCTAACAAATCAGAATTTTCCTTGAGTTTATCCTCTAAACTTTCTTTCAAGTTATCTTTTAACCTGCTTTCTAACAAATCGGAATTTTCCTTGAGTTTATCATCTAAACTTTCTTTCAAGTTATCTTTTAAAGAATCAGAACTTTCTTTAAGTTTATCGTTTAAACTTTCTTTAAGTTTATTTTCTAAAGAATCAGAATTTTCTTTAAGTTTATCATTTAAATTTTCTTTAAGTTTATTTTCTAAAGAATCAGAATTTTCTTTAAGTTTATTTTCTAAAGAATCAGAATTTTCTTTAAGTTTCTTTTCCAAAGCCTCTGTATTTTCTTTCATAATAGCTGCTACACGCCGTCCAGCTTCTTTGGAACTTTCTTCCAAACTCCTCATCATCTCTTCCATAATTTTCAATTATTATTCAAAACTTAGGGGTATACAATATTGGCAGACACAAGCTTATAACTAGAACAAGAAATATGAATAGCTAATTGGAACACTCTAATAAAATGAGATTTGTCCTAATGTCGACGTGATGGAAAAACAAAATTCTCTACTTTTACGAATTACATTTACCACAATATCACAAGAAAAATATGCAAGTTCTCAAATATCCTCCACCTGGATTCTAATAATGCGTATGTCCAGTCATCGAACGTTTACTACTGAATTTACTTGACGCCCTAATGGTTAAGCCATTATCAAAATAATCAAACCCATTCTAATTATTAATCCAGTTAAATTTTTAATTTTCCCCACTAATTGGGTTTCCTACTAATTTATTCATCCAAACCAGACATCTCTCAACTCCCAAAATATTCATATAAAAATTATCACAATTTAAATCGGCATGCGATCGACCGTGTCTAACTCGAGCCCCACGTTCGAAGCCATTTCTCTCTCTATCTTATTTTATGTGCCCGTTTAGACCGGAGTCCGCACGACCACATATGCATTTTACCAAGAATCAGTCAGCACGAGAGTCAAAATATCCCGGGGCGACAGATGGGTTAAAGCTAATCGCAAAAACGACATCAAATGAAAAAAATGCTTTACTGATTTTTGGTTCAATGCAACAATAAGGATAGAAGGAGATTCAACTGGGCATAACACATCATGTAAAATTATCTCATTTTATTCTGAATTTAAAATTTACTGCAAAATAAGATGCTCAAAGCAGCATCATTCACGTGTGGCGACCCACATTACTATTTACACAATGTACAGAAATTTTCCAACACATTGGACAATTATCTTTGGAAACACAAGTCTGATTATTAGTCCTGTAGACTGTGTTCCAAAACTATATTCATTATTTATGATTAAATCCAGTTCAAATTTAATTGTCTTTACTGGAAATACCGTAGTTCACTGGTTGAATTTTTACATAATATTAACACTCGTAGAATAATTGTTCGTAGAATTTTTAACTTTCACTTATTTTTCCAGTTTCAAAAAAAAAATTGTCAAATATATTATTATCTTTGAATTAACACAAATTATGTACACCTATTAATAACTACTTCTGAAAAGTATTTGACCATTGAGCATAGCATCGAAGAACTGTGCGAAGCACAACAAAATTAATTGTTCTTCTGACATTAAACGTTTCGAGAAGTGACTTGATTATGAACTTCAAGTTCCTAACAAAATATATGATTTCTGAATCATCAATTTGATCAATAAATTGTTGGACCATTCAACTATTCGATTCTCCACTTCGAATCATCATTAAGAAAAATATTTATATTTGTGGCCATTTTTAGTAACTTTCACAACTTGCAATTCTTCGACAGAATGCGGAAATAAGAATTGTAGCTTCATAATAAATTCATTTAGTTCATGGCACTAGGATTGAAAACATCCTTCGAATTATTCGTGGTTATAGAATTATTTTTTAATTGGCAGCGGCCCATTCTATTATTTGTGTAAGAACACAATATTCCAACAACAACGGCAAAGGTCTTCCTCTGAAGAAGAATAAAATACTATCATGACAAATCCGGGTTCTAGCAAAATCAAAGTCTAAATGGAATCCGTAAACAAGGTTGAAATAAGAACTGATGGTTTTTAAGAAATAACCTTTGGGTCATTCATACGACGCAATGTGTAGTTCCAATACTCCTTTAACACTGAGTCATCGAACCTGCTATTTGACTGATGCTCAAATAAAAACCTCCTCATTCCTGCGATTTAAACATGCGCACCTGGGAATGGCATTTCAACTACTCCACACACATAAATTTTCTTCCCCAAATTTATACAATAAATCAAGCCTCTGCTTGTTATCAACACTGGAAGATTAATAAACTTACAAGTTTATTTTATTTTACCATTCAGTTCAACCCGTGAATTTACCATACTTATGATAATCTTTATTTCACTTTCGAATGTGTATTTACGTCATGATTTTATATAAATACAAAAATATCCTAATTGATACAAATATCATTTGCTTCCCGTTTCATGCCTCTCCGTGTTATCTGAAAAATATACTTTACTCATTGCAAATATTAACTGTTCAACCAGAACTGTAATGTTGGTTGAATGCGGGCTTGCGCTAACCACTCTCCTTCGGAAAATCACCTGTTCCAAACTAGAAATGATTAAACTACTTCATAGGCTCTCTCTCAATAAATGTGATTATTAGAAAATATAAGATCCAAGAATTATTTAGAAAAATTATGAAAATCATTATTATTATTATTATTAGTGGATTATTATTATTATTATTAGTTATATTATTTTAAATGTGTTTAATTATTATTTCATTATGTGAGAATCCACATGTTCGATTCTTTGAATATGGATAAAATATCCATCTCTCAACAAAAATAATTATTAACTTTTACAGTTACATCGGTTGTTTTCCGTGATTACCCAAAAATATGAAACATTCAAATAAATGCTCGTTCTGCTCGGTCATCGATCCTAAACTGTTCTGAGTGCTGAAAATACTCAGAATAACTCTAATATGTCTTGCGTAAATCATTGCAAGATTTAAATACGAAGAAAAATAAATGTGTTGCTCATCTGCAGAAAAAATAGTTTGTTCCAATTAGCTAGGCATAATATAAAGTCAAAAGTGGCTTACATTTCTCGATGGTCTTGAAGCGTAGTGAACCTGGTCTGTACCAGATTTATCCAGATACATGCTCTATCGGACAAGCACGTCTAATCCTTGTATCGGCCGCCATTATATACCCACAATCTGTCTAACAAGACATAGTGGAGATATTTCTTGAAGTTTGAAGTAACTGCTGATCCATTTTAATGTTGACTTCTATTAAAGCATAGCATTTCGCTTAAATGGGGTCAGATCTAAGTGATCTATTCTCAAATTTGTCAGTTGTAACATAACTCACGGTAATCTTTTCAGTACAAGAAAACACTGACAGTCTAAACCAATCAACGGCTGTTCTGAAGATCGTTCCATGGGCATGGCTTATCACCATCTATCATGCGCGAAGCAACATATAGTTTCCCTGCGTTGGCTAATGAACAACACCGTGATAGACTGGCCTTCAATATACTGAAAGATCGGAGTGGTTATCAAGTTACAATTATGAAACTGACTGAAATTGGACTAAAATATCCAAGTATTGAATGATTATTACTGGACTGTGACAAAGTACTTTCTAGACAAAGTTTAGCATATGTCCATGTAGAAATAAAATATTTCACCAGTGTCCGTAGAAAAATATCAATCACCTTAGTGATTCTCCCTGCCGGAAACTTACTAAGTTCCACTTGTAACGCAGCACTTTTGTGACTATCACAACTTTGAAAATAACTTCTGCGTAGATCCGGCAACCATGTGCCTTGGCTCAGCGTAGTAGCACCTTGCTATGCAAGCGCTTGGTTCGAAGTGAGCTGAAGTTGCTTGGGCCGGCCGGCTTTTATTCAAAACGGTCAGGGTCACGCTGCATCACGCTGAAATCTAGAAATCCTCATATCTCTGGTATCCCTGGTCCGATTTACTTGATACTAAGTGCATTCTCTTTCATTTGGCCGTGCCAGTAATCTGATCCAAGTCTCAAGTTTCTATTCCATGGCTAACTATTTAATCGACAAATAGTCTCGACCTCTGCTATTACTCGCTACGTCACTTGACATGCTCTTGGCTGCATATTCTTTCCATTTCCTTCTGGAAGTAATGGAGCGCGATATTCAAATATTTCAACTTTCAAAAGCGGCTGTAGCCTTTCCCTTGATATCTAGGTGTCTGAATCTTGGAATACTCATTCCTAGAGTTGGGCACAGTGGGGGTTTCACCAAGTGTTCCTATTGGACTGACGATTGGTACACCTTGTCGGTGGGGGTTTCGTCAAGTGTTCCTATTGGACTGACGATTCGTACACTTTGTCTGTGGCGGTTTCGCCAAGTGTTCCAATTGAACTGACGATTGGTACTCCTTGTCTGTTGGGGTTTCGTCAAGTGTTCCTATTGGACTGACGATTGGTACCTTGTCTGTGGGGGGTTTCGTCAAGTGTTCCTATTGGGCTGACGATTGGTACACCTTGTCTATGGGGGTTTCACCAAGTGTTCCTATTGGGCTGACGATTGGTACACCTTGTCTGTGGGAGTTTCACCAAGTGTTCCTATTGGACTGACGATTGGTACACCTTGTCGGTGGGGGTTTCACCAAGTGTTCCTATTGGACTGACGATTGGTACACCTTGTCGGTGGGGGTTTCGTCAAGTGTTCCTATTGGACTGACGATTCGTACACTTTGTCTGTGGCGGTTTCACCAAGTGTTCCTATTGAACTGACGATTGGTACTCCTTGTCTGTTGGGGTTTCGCCAAGTGTTCCTATTGGACTGACGATTGGTACACCTTGTCTGTGGGGGTTTCACCTAGTGTTACTATTGAACTGACGATTGGTACTCCTTGTCTGTTGGGGTTCCGTCAAGTGTTCCTATTGGTCTGACTATTAGTACACGTTGTCTGTGGGGGTTTCGCCGAGTGTCCCTTTTGGGAAGATAAGTACAACTTCCCACGTCCCACTTATGAAACAAATTACAGGTTTACATGCGTAAATTAGCTATGAGTTCCCAGTTTCCTTTACATTCAATATTCATTTCTGTAGCATCGGCGGTAATACTTTACCCTGTCTAGGACACATATTCCTTACCTTCAAAAACACAATTGCAGCTTCCCTGAGAAAGAGGGACGTGAGGAATAGTTTTAATTAAATATTCCTAGTCAGTGACTATTGAGTAATCTTATATGGAATTAACCTAGCAGCTGTTATTTTTTTGCGTCAACGAAGGTAAATTCCACACACGTCAACAAGGGATGATCAAAATTAAAATAGGTGAAATTCATTTCTGAACCTCAACTTATGAGTTAGTATGTTACTGATAGTTGAAAATGATAGATGAACATTTCTTTAAAAGTTACGAAAGAACCCGATATTTGCATGGGGTACTCCTAGAGTGCAGTAAAGGCAATTATTCAAAGACCCATGTTGTTGAGGGAGTGGGAACCACGCACTGACAATGAAATATCTGAGAACAGATCAACCCCATTAAGACTGAACTCACAACTGTACTTGGCTTGCTGAACAAGTAATAAGTTGTTTCATAATAATGACTGTTATTGGTTTTACGTCCCATTTAACTACTTTGGCTTTTAGAGACGCCGGGGTGCTGAAATATTGCCCCGAAGGGGATTTTTAACGTGCCAGTAAATCTACTGCACGGCTCCCTCGCATTTGCGCACCCTCAAATGTCTGCTGACTGCACCAGAATACGAACCTGCAACCTTGGGCTCAGCAAGCCAGTCCGTTACCGCTGAGCCACGCAGCCAGTTGTTTCAAGCAGCGTACTGTGTAAGTAAACACTAGGTGGTATCAAGGTTCATCTCAGCGAGGTCGTATTGTGGGTTTGTAGGAGGGTGGATTGTTCTTCCGAAGATCTGTCCAACACAAAGCATCTGCTAAGTATCAGTGTTGGTGCCAGTACTTCACGGAAGGCGCACATGCTCCTCATCCTAGTTCCGGACGGCAGCGTCATAAAGACGACCTTGGCACAAATTAGGACCTAATTTGCACCTCCAGTGTCAATTGGAACCATCACAAATCATTTGCTGGAAATTGAGCTACGTTCATCGTGCAACCCAATTCTTGGTGTCGAGAATGACGCAACTGGAGGAGTGAATGATGTAGAGCTGTGTTCAGTAAATAGTAAATAGTATAATATAATATTATTTACTGTGTGTTGTGCTGTAATATTTACTCATTTAAGCCAACAGTAACTGATTACATCCGATTTGCAACACGTGCGGATTGTTGTCCATGAATAGAAAAATTAAATCATCAATTTTAAATCAACAAATTTAACAAAAAGTTAAACCATACAGTATTATACCACTGGTAATAACGGGTTTATAAAACAACGTTCAACACTATCCCGTTAGATTATTGACAAATGGTGCAACGATTCAATTTTCTTCTTTTAAGTATAAATGGAGAATGACATAAAAATGACCATGATAGTCCTATACCTTATTGTCGTGTTAATTATAAACTATTTATTTTCACCAAAAGTCAATGTTTATTTCATTGAAACCGTCCCGGTTTCGGTCACATTGCGACCTCCCTCAGCTAGTATACGATGAGTAGGGCTCGGATTTTTAGGTGTTAAAAATCAGGAAAATATTTATTTTTTATGTATTAAAAATACCTGAAATATGTGACAAAAAAGTACAAATATTTAATTATAATTTAGTTTATAAATGTGAATATGAACAATATGCAGTACCTTCACATGCAATTAATGTATGCTTCACTGACTGCTGAAGAATTGCAACACACAACGAGATACATCTTCAGGTTTTCCATCACAAATGACCGACAATTATCGCGAAACACTTCTTCTGAAGGCGCGAAACTGCGGCAATATATTTCTTGCCCTCGAGATGGTGTGTAATTTGAGATCGCTGTTCAGCCTGATTGCTTTACCACATGGTTGGCAGAACAGTACGCCCCCATCAGAAGTAAAATTATCCTTAAATTCTGCAATATAGTGCTGCAGCCAACTGATTTTACTATAGGCATCGTAGAACTGCCTTACACTTCACAGTGCCAGAAATGAACTACATGTGAGTGACACTGGTTCCTGGTAGCTGGAGGGGGGAAGGTCTTTGCACTTGATTCAATATGGCTATGGACAAGGAAATCCCCGACTTTCACAGTGAGTGGCACAGGGCGACAAGATAAGAAAAACACAGCTGCAAGCTGACATACACTCTGCACGAAGATTAGAGAGCTCACAGGTTCGTTCCCGTTGAAGTAACACACAACAAAATTCAATAAACTGAAAGATTTTAAACTGATTTAAAAAAAAATATTATGTCTTTTTATGTGCTAATAAGTGAAAAGCAGGAATTTATGTAATTATAGAAAAAATGCTTAAAATATGTATTTAAATAAAAAATATATTTATTTACCTAAAATTCCTAGCCCTAATGATGAGTAGTACCATATCTAAAGTTCACATTGTAAATTTTTCTAAAAAACCAGATCTGTTATTTTGTTTTTGTAAATTAAGCATACATTTAATTGGTCTTGAACATTTTTTGTGCTTAATTTACAAAATTATTTGTAACAGATCTGGTTTTTTGGGAAATTTTACTATGTGAACTTTAGTTAGAGTACTACTCATCATACACCCCTGACGATGGTCACAATGTGACCGAAACCGGTATGGTTTTCAATGAGATACATATTGACTTTAGGTGCAAATAAATAGTTTATAATGTATAAATTAAGGTCTACTGCTCCACGAGCCAGCATAACAGACTAAACAAATTCAGCGGTGTCATTATTTAACAAGTAGTTCCGTGACGAACTAAAGAATCTACTTTTCTAAAAATTTAATATTCATGCTAATGATTAATCTATATATACCTATGTAAAATTATGACGAACTTAAGTTGGTTATACCGAAATTTTTAATTAGTCTGAAATATACCTGAAATAGTGTAGCTCAATATAGTTGGCACCCCTGGTGACTGAATAAATCCTTAGTTCCATCTCTTAAGGTACAGAATGCACACACACAATTTGACTGAAGTCCATTGGATAGTATTGACGCAACATGTTGTTAGACATTGGATCTATCAGCGTGCTTACACGATGGCAAGAATGTCAGTATGTGTTGCTCAGAATTAATTTCAAATATTATGATCTATTATTGTGGCAATTTTGGATGAAGTTACATGCATTTGAAAATTGGATCAATCAGCAGGCTTAGAATCATGTTGGCAGCACTGACGTACTTTAGCTACTCTAAATTAATCTAGAATGTCAGGTACTATATGTGAGCACAGTTTAGAGTTCTTGCATATTTTCTGATATATTGGTATTAGAATAAAGAAAATAGAGAGAGCATTTATTAACAGTTAGCAGCCCTGGTGGCTCTTATGAGTACGCATATTCATATCTATTATTGTACACAAAGCACGTACGAAATTTCGTTCAAATCCAATTGATAGTATAGAAATTAAATACATTTAAAAATTGGACCTATCAGCAGACTTAGAATCATTTTGGCAACACAGTCTTGCATGGGCTCCTGAAAATTAATCTGGAATGTTATTATCTATGTGTGTGCCAATTTTGGAATACTTTGCACGCATAACATCTGAGATGTCCAACATCGAGTTAAATTGAATTGTGATTTTTCAGCAGTTGGTAGCACAGACGTCAGTTTCAAATACGAACGTGAGATATTCTGGTATTTATCTTTACTCCCTTATTTTTATTTACAAAGTGTGAAAAGTAGGCTAAAATATCAGATAATTAAACAATTAAAAAAGAAGGATCGTATTAGGAATTGCATATTAAAATGGGAGAATATCTGGCTGAATAGCAACTTACACCACCACAAAGGTCATGCAAGAAGCACAATACAGCTGCAACCAGGCCTAATATGGTCATTTTGCACGCACTTTTTTTTCTCGAAATAGACCAGTCTTATTTTGGAAATATTTACACCACTAAAATTGCCTGAACTGCCTTGGTGGGGAATTGGAAACAGTACAGTTCTATTTAAATATATTTCACAAAATGGCATCAGCTCACTATGAAGCAAAGACATCGACCATGTTAAATGATGTGTTTAATAGTAAAATTTTTAGTACAGTATTTTTTTATTATTAGATAGCATTTATTCGAGTTCAAATACATGTTTAACTACTTTCATAAATACTTTTGCAAGGACGTTCATTTCTATTTGATTTGTATATTCAAAATTGTATTCTTATTTGATTTATTATATTGTTTTTCGTAAAAATGTCCTATTCCCTACATAGTATAAAACTAAGTCCCCGATTCTTGGATGTAGCGGATAATCTCTAGGACCACTGGATTGATCTAGACGCGGTTTTCACTATTCTGTGAAGGATATCTCGAGAAAGGTTTCTACAGAAAAAAAAACCATTTATGTATAACCAAAGAAGCCGAGCAGTAACGATTTCAGTGAAACGAGTCGAAGAAAAACCAGCCGTCCGCCCGACTTTTAAGCTTACGGTGGGTAAACCGTTAAAAATATCTTTATACTATGAGTGTAATAATTGTTCAGCATGAAAAGTTCTTCAAAAAGTCATGGACAATATATCTCTATCTTCAATACATCGCCCACTGTAAGTGTTTTTACGTTTTAACCTATTTTCATTTATGAACAAATAGGCTTATGAGATGACCCCTTGTCCGTGTGTCTGTGTGTGCGTGAGTGAATCGTGTGTGTGTCCCTCTAATAACTTTTAAACGGCTGGAGCGATTTCAATGAAACTCGGTAAGGTCATAGCACTATTTCGGACGGCCCTGACCGCGCCCTTCAAATTTTGTTACTTCTCACCAATCTAACATGGCGGCTGTGCGAAATATTTCACCAGCATACAATATCTCCAAAACTATTACCGATATCACCCTGAAATTTTGTACGGCGATAAAGGGAACTACTACAAGTTCACCTATGTTACTTTTGAAAACCTGGTAACTACAAAACTAACATGTCGGCCAAGCGAAGTTGCGACTTAATAGACGTTTCTCGCGATTTAACCAACCAAACGCAATTGAACTTGGTACAGTATATGTTTATACACATTGTAATGCACCGACATCTAACTTCGTTCAATTGTTTACATAACCACAAGATGGCGGCTGTGCGAAATATTTCACCGAGATTCTATATCTCTGAAACTATTACCGGTATCACCCTGACATTTTTTACTGAGATAAACGTCACTACTGGAAGTTCATCTGTGAGATTTTCAAAAACCGGTTAACTACAAACGAACATGGCCGCCAACAGAATTTGAAAGTTTAAATAGATTTTTCTCGCGATTTAATGATCCAAACGCAATGCAACTTGGTACAGGAAATGTGTATACACATTGTAATTTAGTTCAATTGTTTACATAATCTCAAGATGGCGGCTGTGCAAATGTTTTAATTACGTTTTTATTTCTTGTGTCGTAATCATACGATTCAAGTGAAAGTTTGAATAATGAACCCTTGCAATAATTTTCCTTTAATGGTACATGACTCTATGGCCTATACATATAACAATATCTACGAATCTATTACAGCAATCAAACTGACATTTTGCATATTGATAGTGGCAATTAACATAAGCTGGATATGTGAAAATAGGCTTTAGTTCATCACGGAACTACTTGTTATTTCTTCCAACAATCTCCATTCAGTGGAAATTTAAATTACTAGCTTCGGATCGAGTTTACGAGCTAACGAGCTAGCCCATCACCCCAGCATCAAACTGTCGAGTCGTGTCGAGTTAAGACTTCAGAGAAGAGTATATGTGTTTGGAGTTTCGCTGTTCACCTCGGCTTTTCTGAATTGCGTCTGGGGCGTGCCGTCCGAGCACCGTTTAAGCTTACGCTGGGTAAACCGTTTAAAATACTGGGCGAAGTCAGAGCGGGTTGCTAGTTTAGTATGTCATAGTAATTCGACCCATGCTGATGAAGACCCCAATGAAGGGTTAGAGACATGTTTCAATAAATATTATAGTATTATAGTGTATCTCTGTACAAATCAACTCACTGTTTGTGAGCGACCGCAAGGATCTTGAATTCTGCCCACACTAAGTATAGCTGTCATAAAACTGGATCTATGAATTACGAGTAATACAAGTGGGGGTTTAAAATATTGCTAGTCTGCCACGTTGCGTAGTGGCTAGCATTATTGTCTGTCACCGCGGAGGCCTGGGTTCGATTCCCGGCTCTGCCAAGAAATTTAATACATGTCTGAGGTTTGGAACAAGGTACACTCAACCTCGTGAAGCAAAACTGAGAAAAGGAGGATTCGATTCTTACCTCAGGCATCGTGTAAGTGGATTTACGTGTTTTACCACTTCTACTCCAGGAAAATGTAGGGATGGTACCTAACGTAAGGTCATGGTCGCTTTTTACCCAAATCGTACCTCGATTAGAAGTACACACACTAGTACAAACATCACAGTGACACAGGTTATCAGGCAACTTTTACACACACTGAAGTACACGGGGATAAATGGCCACGATGTCGCAAAGTCCCTAAATAATCAGCAACAACAAAATATTGCGGACCGAGTCCTCTACAACGAGTATGTTCCAGTGAAGTGTGTGCTGGATACTCAACACATTCATGACGCTCTACGTGTATTGCGTTCAACTTCCATCAGGCGCAATCTGAATACTATCACCGATGGACGCAACCAATCCGTCAGATTAATAATTCAGCTGATCTATATTATATCGACTAGAATAGATAGAGAGTGAGTTGTTGTTTATTTTAGGGACTGTGACATTGCGGTCATATAGCCCCGTGCATTCAAGTGTGTGGGTGTAATTTTGTGATAACCTGTGAAACTGTGATGTCTGTACTGAACATTCACAGCCTGCTGCCAGTCAACAGACCGGTTCAGGGATGGAATGAATGAAACCCCCATCTAGCGGCGAGGATTTGAACTGTAACAGCTGTCGAAGCCTGTCCCACTATTCTGAGGCAATGATGATGACAGATTAAATGAAATGATAGTGGAGAGTGTTGCTGGAATGAAATGTTGACAGGGAAAACCGGAGTACCCTGAGGAAAATCTGTCCAGCACAGATCTCACATGGAGTGACCGGGATTTGAACCACGTACCCAGCGGTGAGAGGCCGGTGTGCTGCCACCTAAGCCACGGAGGCTCGTGATGTCTGTACTATTCTGAATATTTGTAATTAAGATAGGATTTGGTTAGGAAGTGGCCGTAGCCTTCAGTTAGGTACTAACTCAGCATTTGCCCGGAGTAGAAGTGGGAAACTGCGGAGAACCACTTCCAGGATGGCTGAGGTAGGAATCCAACCCGCGTCTTCTCAGTTTTGTCTTATGAGTGTACTCCGTTTCAGCCCATAGTCCACAATTAAATTTCTTTTATTATTATTATTATTTTTATTATTTTCAGCTAATTATCAATATTATTATTATTATTATTACTGTTAGTTCGCCCACTCAGGTGAATAATTTAACCCCCTACAGACTACTCAACATCTGCAGTCAAAAAAGCTTTAATATTACATCTCAACCACGACGCCCATTCAGCCGGTGATGTCTGAGAACCGGAAGCAGATGAAGATATAAACTCCTAGAATTTATTTGACCCGAGTTCCGTCAGCCCACTAAGTGGAACACCTGATTGCTGCGCTTGAGTGTCCCGTGATCGTTACAAGTGGGAAGTCTTCCGTCTTTCCGCCCACTCGTGATACTCCAGAAATATCCTACACTTCCTGCGAGAAATGATGCTCCAAAATCTCCAGCTCGACTGACGTGCTACATCGAATAGGAAACATAAACTTGCGATCGTCTGCTATACCACACCCACAATACTTCGCTCCATAGGCCCCGTTTTGTTGTGAAACCACCTTCTTGGTTATTAGATAGTAGCTATTTTACCCGGCGTTGCCCGAGAGGTGTATTTACATGTTATAGAAAGATACATGCCAATACATTACGCAAGGTATATTCACTTTGCCCCTATGTGAGTTTAAAACATAGTTCTCCTGGGCTCTGAAGTTAATCAAGTGCAATATTAACTCACAGTAAATCTAGGCGAAAGGTACTGTGGAGTACAATAACGTAGTAGAGAATGCATCAATAACCAAAAGGGCTGTATATGCACATTTCTCAAGGACCTAGTCTCACAATTACAGTTCTTTCCTGATAGTTTTTTTTGTAATGGGTGTAATTTAGACGTCTTGTTCACATAGTTCTCTTTCATTTTTAAATTGTTGCATCTACCTTTTTGAAAGGAAACAATATTTAAATTATTCAATATTTGGAATATAAAGTCATCAATCTGGAGACAAATATACTTACGATTTTTAACCCCGCACAAATGGAGTGATTAATGAGAAATGGCTTATTAATGTACATAAGGCAGTGTGTAGTCTACTATAGTTGCATATTAGGGAATAGTATTGATGTATTTACATGCGTATTATCTCATATAGGGCGGTGTATTTGGTAGCATGCTGAGCTTCTGTGCCCGAGGTCGCGGGTTCAAACCCGGCCGAAGTCATTGGAGTTTTGAAGAGTGTTAAAAATCCCTCAGTATGCCTTCTTTCGGAGGGGCAGTAAAGCCGGTGGGCCCATGTCATACGATATAGATTTATGTGATGTTAAAGAACCTTCCACTAACTACACTCGGGTGAAAGTAAAATTTTATTAACGCTATTAAGTTTCAACGGTTACCGTCTGGTTGCGGGAGTATCTATTAGCCAAGTTTGTAGCTAGGTGTCGTTGACGGTAGCATTTGGTAGAAAAAGTAGGAACTACTTAACACTGACTGTCTGTAGTCCATACCTGAATTACATATAACACACAATAATACAGCCATCACAAATAACACCGGTTATCAGGCAGATTCTACACACATCCAAAGTACACGGGGCTGCATGACCACGATGTCGCAGCCCCTAAACATAGGAACCAACTAATTTATCTCGCCTTGTTAAAGTAAATAATCCCAGTATAATGTCAAATGAGATGTATTGATTGAGAACACATTGGGCTTCTTCTTTAGCCCCTAAAGTATTTCGTAAGATAGGTCAAAAGCTTGAAATGGCAGATATGGAATATCAATACTTCACCAATCCGTGTATAATTAATGAAGAGCCGTAATTTGGTTGTAAGTTGTTGTTATTTTTAGTCGTAGTGTGCATTTTATCATCATTCTTCATTTTCATCCCAGAGAATTAAGAAACCTATAGCCTCCATGTTAGGCCCTTTAACATCAACAATCATCATCAAATTACAATTTCAGCAATATCTTTTTCGACAATGAAAACTGAAAGTCTGGTTTAAGTTGTATTCACAGTGGAAATAATTTATTGTATGAAATGTTTGGAATGCATTTCTCAGAACTGTTATCCTCTCCACTCATTAACCTGACTGCAGCAGCGGTCTTACCAGCGTCATTGCAGAGAAATTGATATCACCGATTACGAATATTATTGAGGAAGCCGAAATATCGGTTGCTTCCAAATATCATCTGTACTAACCACTCAGCAGGAAAGTTCATATAAATCGAGTGAACCTAATGGAATTCTATTTTAATAAGGTGCAAAGGTATGTTCAGTTTCTGTCATTTATTATCGCGCTATTGTATTTTGTGGCCGGCCACGTGGTGATGGGGGTAGCGTGCCTACCTCTCACCCAGAGGCCCCGGGTTCGGTTCCCGGCTCCGTCAAGGATTTTAGAAACTGACGTGAGGGCTGGAACGGGTTGCACTCAGCCTCGTGAGGACAATTGAGTAGGTGTCTGACAGTGAGGCAATGCCCCAATCACGAAAACCAAGATTAACCGCCGAGAGGACCCGATGAGCTGATCACGCATCACCCCAATATCTGAAGGCTAACTGGCTGGGCAGCGGTCGCTTGGTAGGCCTAGGCCCTTCATGGGCTGTAGTGCCAGGGGTTATTATTATTATATCATTTTGTGAAATAATTTGCATTTTGATATTGCGGAAATTATATTTACAAATAATGTCAAGTCTTTGTTATGCTAAGTTCCGCCCCTTAAAACAACAATAACTAACTAACTAACTTTGTTATGCTATACTGGGTTGACCGTTAGTTGAGTAACTAACGGGATTTCATGTAAAGTACCTCAATTTCTATACCGGTAGTGCAGAGCGCAACTGGCATCCAGTCGGCCGTGTCTCGACTTGAGCTATGTTGCCATGGAAACGATCTGCCTTGCCATTCCTTCATGAGTATATTTCATGAATTTATTAGCCTTTGCTCGAGTGCAAAAGGGTCGAAATCAGAAGAATGATAAAGACTATCGAAAATTCATGTAGGCAGCCGTTCCTTCTGGGTCCTAAACTATGTGTATGCAAACTCTGGTTGAGATTGGTGGAACGGTGTAGATTTGTATACGGAACAAATCCACCCACATACCCATCCACCCACCCACCCACCCACCCACATACATACATACATACATACATACATACATACATACATACATACTGAACCCGCTGAGCTAAGGTTCATGTGATATTTTTTATAACAGCACATTTATGATGGGATGTAGTACCTTTGAACACACCCAGAAAGCCACGTGGAGCTGAGAGCTCACGATATACTCTTTGAAGTAGCGGTGAATCGCACTTTTGACTTTGGTGAAGTCTGCTAATTATTTATCTGAGGTCTTATTAATTAATTTTATCTTTCCACGAGACTCAGAATATTCCATTTCGTCATGCTGCATTATTAAAACATTTTGGAGAATGTTATTTTCGCTTAAGGTAAGGTAATATCCTTGCAGATACGCAAACAGGAACGTAAGTAGTCGCTCAACGACTTCGTTTTGACGACCTACTTCCTAGTGGAGACACTCAGTGCCTTGTACTACGTCTGGAGAATCCGCCCTGTGTAGGCGTGAAATTGCATCCGTCCTATAAGACGTAGAAAATATCCGCTGTTTAGCGTGGAAGTTATTATCAGGTGCCATCGTGCACGAATATACTGCAAATCACTGTTATTTATGCACAGTGAGCAACAAGAAGCATATTATGAAATAATTGGCAAGTATAGTGAATTTTATAACATTACCGTAACACCACATTTTTGTACCCACGTGTTTGTGGAGGGCCGAGTGCCTGGTGAAAAATATAGAGGTAAACGTGTTATAACTACTTTGAATAAGTGTGATTATGAATGTATAACATATTTGAATTGCCTCAGTGAATTTTCCAATTCCAAAACGACGCACATTTCACGGATGCCACGTGATGTAAAAGTGGCGTCAGCACACGTGACGAACCACAGAACAGTGCTTGCCCACGTATTAATTTATATCTGTGAAGTAAAGGCTGTGTTATCTATTGCAATTAAAGCCTGTAACATTTACTACGAACATTGTGATTTTGAACTGAAAGAATGAAATACTACACGATTTATTTCACCACCCACGTGATCAAACTATTCTACACCATGTTTGAGACCTACATCATGGGCTAATACCGCTATGGTATGAGGGTGATGTTTCTATTGGAACCAGCATGATGGTGGAACTTCCAGAACAGCGAACGAGGAGGAAGGAACCCAGGATGCCATTCCCAGGCATATCCAGTACATCCACGAGGTTATCGACAGAGACAGATCGAACCCTGGTCTTTGGAGGAGTCCAGATGGGAGTCCTGATGAGGATGATACCGTTCCGGAAAGCCAGAGATGAATTTGTACAACCCTTGTCGTTGAACAGAGGGCTGAGTGAGAGCTCCTCCATTTCGTGAGTTTTTGTACACCCTTTCCCGTTTTAGTTTCTGGTGGTATAGTAGGTTTAATGTAGTTTGTGAACCAACCGAACTCAGTGTCAGCCATTTTTATAGGTAGATGTAATTTATTTCAGTTAGAGTGAGACACCCATGGGTCAGACATTTTGGTCAGCCCTGGTGCAGCTTGATGAACGTCGTAGAACGTCAATGCCTATCTTTTGCTAAACGTGACCGTAGTCATTTGAGGCTACTTTGTTTAACCCTATTTGGGGTAATTTTCAAGTCTTTGCTGACTTTAGTTATGGCAATCAGATGCCATGGATATTTCTTTAACTGCATTCTTTGTAGCCAGTCTTTGTTACACCCCTGACTTCGTTAGAGCTGTCGTATCAGTTAGGTAATCGACTGTAATTACCAGTTTTTTAACTGCATTATATTTCATTTGAAATGAGCTCAGAAGCCATTCTTGGTCAAGTGTGGACCTTATAAGTGAAAGGGATGTTTCATTGTCTAGCATCGAACCCAGTTCCCAACGTATCATTAAACAGATCCAGAGTGTGGAATCTGCGCCACAATTATTATTTTGTTAGTGTCATGTGAAGACACGTATTTATTTGATGTTATACAAGCAACTACTGAATTATATCTTTGTGAGCAAAGAGCTCCAGCAATAGTGACATTGCTATCATTTAGACGTCTTTGGTTTGAAAGACGGAATTATATTATTGTATTCAGATTCATAGCGTGTTTTTTATACACGTATTCTTCGAGGTTTATAACCTATGGGAAAGATTTTATTGAGGGGCCAGATGTACAGTTTTTATTTTGTTTAAATCGCCGGCCTTGATAGTGTGTTGTGTCAGCCGCGCAGGAATGTTGTAGCCTGCCAGCGACATAAACTGGTTTGTGACCCAGTGCCCTTGAGAGCACGTTTGTATTGTGAGACAGAATTACTTTGACAAGAGACAGAATGCTTGTTGTATTCGCTTTTCCTTTCATTGCAACTTAGCTCATGGAACCCAGTGTCCATTCTTGTATCTGATCACATGTTTTTATAGATTGTTTTTTGTTAGTTAAACGCACTGTTGCGTGTACCGTCGTTTGACGTGTACAGTTATGTCAGGTTTTCTATAGTATGTTGTAGGCTACCCTGTTATAGGAGGAATTTATTGTATGGAGGTATTTTGTGTGTACCTTGTCCGGGATTGTTCCCGTTGACCAGATGTTATTGGAGGGTTACTGAGTGTGCAGGCCCATCCCAGAGTTATTGAACGCGAGCTTTGCGCCGCTGGTAACTTGTGTTATTGTGTGTCCGAGTTGTTATTGCTCGTTGATTGTATTCCGACTTTTGAGTCGAGGCTTTTGGTGGAGATTGATCTCAGTGGAGACACTCCGTGCCCAGGCTATTGTCAGTATTATTCGCCATAAACCAACGATAACCTAAACCGACATCTTAATAATAAAACGCATAATTTTGGTAAAACAAAAGCTAACTAAAGGATTCTTTCTATCTAACTTTGTTCTTTTGCATTTGGAACCTGCTGACATGGCCGTGCAGATGAAATTATTCCTTTCGAGGGAATGACTAGGACAGCTGACACTTTGTAGCGACCTGAAGCATGCTCGAACCTTGAGTTCGTAGCTTGTGGAGCGCAGGCCATGCGATGTTAGACGTAGTCTTAACTACGCAGTCGTCACCGTAACTACACACATTAGATGACTATGGCTTACAAAGAGTAAACCAAGGTGCAGGCAGGCATTTTAATAAACCTGCTGTCTCTTTCATTAATTTCTTATGATGTACACGTGTATGAATCCTACATGTTCCCTTATTGTGTGCTGTTAGCACCTAGTTACTAAGAATAATTTAATGTTTTTTTTTATATGGCTGTTCACTTAGCTTTCACTGTAATTGTTTTCTGTTACGGACGTCATCGCCATAAATTTTGTTATTAATTGATAGGACTTAGCTAGACGAACTAACGTTAAATGTAAATGTGGAGATGGTATCATCCTAACTTAGATTTGTTTTGCTACCCTGTTAAATGTAAATTCTGATATTAGCATGATCTTGTAACTTGACCTAGGGACTTGCGTCGTATCATTTTCCTAGTGTTGCTGTTGTTGCTTTATTATTGTGAGATAGATCTTTCGCGAGGGTTTTCCGTAACTTCTCAGGTAGGGACCTGCTCTTTATTTTTGTTTGTTTATTAGCTTGCGGTCTAGCCGATTGAAACCCTCCGAACTAGGCTAGGGGCTTGTGAATTTTAACAATAAATTTTCACGGTGTTTTACATAAGTCTGGATGTTTATTTTATCAGTCTAGTTTTTAAGGCGAACCTTTCCATAGGCAGTCTATGACCATCGTCACCATGTACCACGATCCCTGTGGACTACAGTTTCTCGTGCCGCTTTGGCCTATTTGGAAGTTCACCTGATCCTCACGGCAATTATGTCCGGCGAATGAGATGTTAGGGAAGTCATTTCGGTCGTTGGCTATTCTGACAGCTCCACCGACGGTCTCAATACAAAGTTTCACTTTTATAAGAAGATTAGTCATTCTTCCCGAAATAGATCCGTATTGATATATAAGTAATATTATCATGCTGGAAACCATTTTCAGCGTCGCCTTAGTTGTTGTTTGAATCTTCAGTCTTTTGACTGGTTTGATGCAGCTCTCCGTTCCTCCCTGCCCTGAGCTAATCGTTTCATCTCTACATAGCTACCACACCTTACATCCGATGCAATCTTATTAAAATATTCTAACCTTGGTCTATCCCTACAGTATGCTTGCCACGGTGGGTGAGTGGTTAACGTGTCGGTCTACCAACCCCAAGCTTGCAGGTTCGCTCCTGGCCGTGGTAAGTGATTTTTGAAAAGCGGCAAAAATCACAGACACGCATGTCATACGATGTTGGCATGTCAAAGAACCCATTTGAATTCAGTAGGCCATGTTCATAATGGCAAAATTAATCTCGGGAGTTTCCACCAACACAAAGTTCCTCATTTCTCTACTAGAAAGCGCTCTAGTGTTCAAGGAGCTTAGATATCTAACCTCCTTGACTTTCATAGTGCTTCAAGGAACAACGAAATTCGACATGCAAGCTACCCTCTGGGTGTCAAATAACAAGGCTTGCACCCGGCACCGAGGCTATACGATATTATTATTATTATTATTATTATTATTATTATTATTATTATTATTATTATTATTATTATTATTATTATTATTATTATTATTATTATTATTATTATTATTATTATTATTATATTACCCCTACAGTTCATGACTTAGACCCTTCCTTACACAACTAACTTTGCTATTCCTGGGTGTGTTAATATGTGTCCTATCAACCTATTTCTTCTCTTCATAGGAAGTCGTCAGACACAGCTCTCCACGCCCACTCTTCTTAATATTTCTTCATTAGTTACTCTATGTACTCATCCGATCTTCATCATTCTCCTGTAACACCACATTTCAAATGATTCTATCCTCCTCTTTTCTGCTGCTCCAATTTTTACTTCCATAGAGTACCACGCTCCAGACAAAGGCTTTCAAATGACTTTCTAATTCCTAAATCTATATTTTATGTCAACAGATTTCTTCTCTTTAGTAATGTTTTTTTGAAAAAAAAAAGGCTTATGAGATCACCTTTCGTTCGTGTGTGTGTGCGCGTGTGTGTGTGTGTGTGAAGAGTGTGTGTGTGTGTCCCCTAATAAATTCTAAACGGCTGGGGCGATTTCAATGAAACTCGGTAAGTTCATAGCACTATTCCGGGCGACCCCGACCGTGCCCTTCAAATTTTGTTACGTCATACCAATCCAGCATGGCGGCTGTGCGAAATATTTCACCAGCATTCAATATCTCCAAAACAATTACCAATATCACCCTGGAATTTTGTACGGTGATAAAGGGAACTACTAGGATTTCATCTATGTGACTTTTGAAAACCTGGTAAGTACAAAACCAACATGGTGGCCAAGCGAAATTGCGATTTTTAAATAGACGTTTTTCGTGATTTAACCAACAAATGGTACAGTAAATGTTTATACACATTGTAATGCATTGACATCAAACTTCGTTCATTTGTTTACATAACCTCAAGATGGCGGCTGTGCGAAATATATCACCGGCATTCTATATCTCTGAAACTATTTCCAGTATCACCATGAAATTCTGTACGAAGATAAAGGGCACTACTGAAAGTTCATCTATGAGATTTTCAAAAACCGGTTTACTTCAAAACGAACATGGCAGCCAAGCGAATTTGAAAGTTTTAAATAGACTTTTATCGCGATTTAATGATCCAAACGCAATGAAACTTCGTACAGCAAATGTTTATACACATTGTAATGCACTGGTATCTAATTTAGTTCAAATGTTTACGTAACCTCAAGATGGCGGCTGTGCAAATTTCGAAAATTAAGTTTTTATTTCTTGTGTTCTAATCATGCGATCGAGATCAACATTTGCATAATGAACGTACACAATAATCATCATCATCTAATAGTACATAACTCTATGGCCTATATATATATATATATATATATATATATATTAAAATCCAGCATGGCGACCATCCGAAATATTTAGACGGTTCTCGAAATCTATTAATCTACTACAGCAATCAAACTGAATGTTTTTAAGTGTATAGAGGCTGTAGGCTTAAGTTCACCTATGGGACGTTCAATAACCTGGCGAGCACAAATCCAACATGGCGGTGACGTGAAACTTAAATATTCAAATTGACGTTTCTCGCAATTTAACCATCCGAGTGCAGTGAAACTTGGTACAGAAAATCCTTATACGAATGTTAATCCATTGACATCTAATTTATTTCAATTGTTTCCATAACCACAAGATGGCAGCTGTGCGAAATTTTAAAATCTCCTCGTTACTTCTTGTGTCCTAATCATGCGATTGAAGTTTGAATGCTACACGTACACAATAATCTTCATGTAACAGTACATAACTCTAGGACCTACATATATAAAATCCAACATGGCGACCATCCGAAATATTTAGTCGGTTCTCAATATATACGAATCTATTACAGCAATCAAACTGAAATTTTGTATGTAGATAGAGGCAATTAACATAAGTAGGATATATGAAAATAGGCTGTATAGTTATTCACGGAACTACTTGTTATATACTCTTTGCTTCGTCCATCACTGGTTATTTTGCTTCCTAAGTAGCAGGGGTCTCCTACCTACTTTAACTTTCACCTGCCAGTTTAGCGTCATTAGGGGATTCTGCATTCTTTCGACTGCACTCCATTATCATGTCCTTTATTTATTGACCTTTATCATGAAATCTTTCCTCAAGACGGAGTCGATACAATTCAAAACCTCATTCAAATCCGCTGGTGTGTTGACTTGGATGACGATGACATCGGCAAATCTCAGATTTGAAATTATGTTTCCTTGGATCTCTCTCTACTCCCACTTTATGTTTTCCTCTAACTTCCTTCATTGCTTTTTCAATGTATACAGGTGTGGATGATAAGTTGCAGACTTCAAATTAATTAATGCACGACAAATTTCAATTCATCTAAGTGTTTTAATTAATCTCATGTAATTAGTTTCAGGTTTAAGTACAATCGTGTTTACCGAATGAAAAGCATTCACATTTCATTTAAGGAACTATTGAAAACACGGCTCATTGGCTTCAAGATCTTCCTACATTATAGGTTCCTAAGCATCTTTATGTCAGTTGTTTATGCCTGTGTTCTATGTGTATTATTATTTTTATTATAACGTTATGAATAGTTTCTATAGAGTAAATGAAGAAGAGACGAACATAATTCTATGCACATCTCCAACACATGAAACAAGGAAGACTGACTCACTCGTTGCACATTTTGAGGGGGAAAATATTGTTCCCAGGAGGTTTCTGGAGATATATCAGATGCATCAGCTGCCCCTAGTAATTTTGTTTTATGCAGCCCAACTAGCGTTGTTATCAGGAAGGTCGATATTATTTTCTTTGCTTGCATCCCGTAGGGTATCAACACACTGCCATCATATCATGCAAACGATACTGAACACTATTACTTTTCCCTCGATGTGACTGCAGACTAATACGAGGGAAAATTAGTAGCGCTCGGTATCACTTGCGAGTTATTCTGTATAGTGCAGTGCATTAGTACCATTCGGGATGTAAGCAGAGAAATATCAACCCTCCTGACAACAGGCGTTAGTTGGGCTGCATATACCAATATTATGAGGGGCAGCTGATTCACCTGGTGTACTGAAATATAGAGATTGGGCATCAGTCAGAATAATATTCAAGACAGGAACCACTTTCGACAATTCGTTCCAGACTTCAGAGATTTCAGAGGAGAAGGGCAAATATATTCAAAAATGGTATTTTTAGAGGAAAGAAGAAATGAAATGAGCCACCGAATGAAGATGTATTGGCAGAAGATCAAAGCCAGAGGAGGGAAATGATGATCCAATATACCGTATTTGCTACTCCGTGGTCCATAGTGGGCCGGATCAAAAAGAACAGGAAAAATATGAATTTTTGATAGTTTGGGCCGTGAAAGCCAATATACCAAATTCCATAATTGTTTCTTTCCCAGGACTGTTATATATTCACGGAAGAAGGGTTTAAATGGCCCAAAACCTGAATGAATAATTGCATTCTCTTACCATTATACTGATAAGGGGGAAGACCAGTACGCCGGCCTCGTGGTATAGAGGTAGCGCACCTGCTTCGCACTAGAAGGCCCCGGTTTCGATTCCAGGCTCCATCAAGGACTTGAGAAATTAATGCGAGGGCTGGAATTGGGTGAACTCAGCCTCGTGACAGTGAGGCAGCGCCCCGGTTTCGGAGACCAAGATTAACGGCCGAGGGGACCCGACACGCTAATCACGCGTCACTCCATAATCTGCAGGAGAAATGGCTGGTCAGCGGTCGCTTGGCAGACCTAGGCCCTTCATGGTCTGTAGCGCCACGGCGTTTGCGGGTTTGGAAGACCAGTGATTTCAATTGTTCATGAAAGGAGGTGTAAACAAATTAATTCATGTAATGATTTCCAGGTTGGCTTGTGTGAGTAGACACGTTTAGTTTTATTTCCCATTTAGTTCAATCGGTTACATTGAAAAGTTGACCGAATGAAAAGTATTTCTCTTACTAGGTTACGAAGACAAAACTTAAATACGTCTTCCAATTTTTTAATATTTATACTGGAGGAAGGAAAACTAGCATGGCCTAGGGGAAGTCTTATTTCTTAATCCATTCTGCCTACAGAGATTTTGTGTAGCATTAATAGTTCGTATCGATAATCACTTATAAACTAGCTCGGCAGGTCAATACCCCCATTCCTGTATTTAGAACGGATAACATAATGGCAAACTGTTACTTTATAGTTCCATCGGGTTTTAAGTTTTCTAAGTGTAAGCTCAACATCTGTTTATTCTGATACAAACTCCATTATATGCTACAAACTTTCGCAAATTAGCAAGTAAATACAAGTTTGAAACTTGCACACTATCTGCTCGGAAGTTCCGATCATTTGTTGGACGCTGCATCGCTCGCTCCACAGTGCACTTGTTGGAAGTTCTGGCAGCTACTTGTTCTTGCTCGTCAGTACACAGGAAAATGGTACACTCCTGTCCAAAATGCTCTTCAGTTCCATAACATTTTTTTTAGTTAAATAGAGAGAGATGGTTTTGATTATTGCAAATAATTCACAGAAAAAAGGTTTTGCATAATCCTAGTTCTTATGAAGCAAAACAACAAAATAATAATATCAGCATATTTCAACGCCAAAGGACACATTTGAATACATTATTTCATTTTAATTAAGGGCAAACTTATTACAATAAACATTATAGTATTAACAGGTTTCTCTTAGTAAACTCAAATAATACAGGTCTGCAAAAAAAAAATGTTTTAGTTCTGATAACTGATTTATCTAGTTTTTGGTGCTGATTTCAGAAATGATATGGGTGTAAGGTTTGTCTACAAAATGAGGTAAAACGTTTCGGAAAAATCCTAAAAAGACCCGTTTTGTATCAGTATTATGTATGTACAGTACAATGTTATTAAACCACATTAAACATAGGTTAATCTTACACATAGAGTGAGAAAAGTTTATAAGACTTTATTAAAACACTATTACAAGATTTTGTAGTAACGTTTTCTTTTCCCTTCGAAACTTCTTTTTGTACTTTTCCGGCTGTGGAGTTGAATATTTTCTCTTTTTAACAGCCAGAAGTAGTCAGCCATCATGTTAACGTCCCAGCGTCCTTGATATCTTCGTTACAATTTGTACGTATGTTAAAAACCTAAAAGTAAATAAAGGGTGATGGAATTTTTTCACTATTTTTTCTGTATTCAGCACAAGAATTACCATAAGAATCACTATACAAATTTGAAACAATTTTGTCATCGCAGACCTATATAATCTTTGTTCTCCATGATTCAAAGCTAATAAGAGATATTGGACGACTGCATTCTCAGGAAGACCATGAAGAATTTTCTGGAAAGAAAATTACAAAAGACGTAGAGAAAGAAACTTGCTGTGTTAAACAAGGAGGCTAAAAATTTGTGAAATTATTAGATAGATTTTATGAGAAAGCTACCCACTGCAATGAGTACCCTGTTTCAACTTCCGGAAAATTTTACCTTCGCGTTGCACATTCCCCAGAACTCAAAACCACGGTCAGTTCGAAAGTATATATATTTGTATCACTTTCTTGTGCACACGATAACTACCGTGATTTATCACCAATCACTTTCAATTATATGCATAAAATATAACCATGTCAAATCTCGGTCGAGGTCCTGATGCCATTCTTTGCATTGGTCTACTAATGTAGACCTGTAAACCTAGCGACTCAAACGCTAGGTAGTAGCACGCGGTGACAATAATTATTGTTTGCAGCTGACCAATAGCTGACGGTTCTTGACCAATAGGAAGCCTGCTCTATTGCACCATGTTAACAACTGAGTCCGGTCCTGGCGGCTTGTTCGTGTGTCAGATCTCCAGTGTTGCACAGCTGCTCGTAGTTCTGTCCAGTCTCGCTGATTGCTCCCGGTGGCCACTGTGGAGAGTTGACAACACAGTGTCTAGAGCTGAGCAAGCTTTGACTCCCCACAGACATGGAATGTAAACATATCCGCCCAACTAGGTTTCAAAGGCGAGCCGTTCGTTAACGAGGAAAATGAGAGAGCTGTAAGATACTTGGTAATTGCTGTCCCTCCCCCTTTAAATGAGGACATTTATCAAAATGTAGCAATGGTTTTAATTGTTGTTTTGTTAATTCATTTTAGGGGCGAGGGACATCTTAATCATCATCTCCGTGCATTTGGGTGTGTGATTAACTTGACTGATTGTATTTATGTGATGGCCTGTAGTAGTGTGTATAGCTACCCGGATGGGGTAAGTACCCCGGGACTTGATGTAAGGTACTATCCTGGCATTATCCTGCAGGGAGTGTGGAGAAATCTGGGGGAAAAACACATTCAGGATAGCCAATGTCAGCGCCAGGATTTGAACCTGCGATCTCCGGACTTGCTGCAACCGTCCATACAGCCGTGTTGCACGATTTAACGAGCACGGCTAAGCCGTGGGGTGCATTGGTTTTTATGCTGGCCTAACAGAAGTAAGTTCACGTAACACCATGTGAGTCAGCTTGGTAGTTTATCCATAACGACGAAGCACATGGGCAAAACCTTTATATATATATATTCAATGGTTGTAAATGAGATTACCTAAACATGTAATATATTGACTTGTTGTAGAAATAACAGACAACTTCAGTCAAATAACAGGATACTGCATTTAATGCCTGATTGCACAAAACCTCTGCTGCGCACACGGCGAATCTCGTATACGAGCGAGTCCATGTGCTTCAGCGTGATTGATAGGGGAGGAACGTTCACTTACCTCCTTGGTACGGAAGTGTTCGCGTCAGCTGTTGTTATCTGTAATTTATTGTATTGCGAGTTAAGATCTCAAGTGACAAAACGTCACTCTCTAAACTTGTTGCGGCGACAGCTGGTGACAAGAGGTAGCACAGCAGCAGCGACCCCCTCCACTACCTCCCTTCTCCTACCTTCCCCGCAAACCCATCACGTTCGCGCTGATCTGCGCCATCAGGATTACATTGTTCTCTACCGTACCTTCCAATAAGCTACGGCTGCTTCATCCTAACTCCTTGCGCAGCTTCGTTCGTTTCATTTCACTGCTTATTAATTCCTTTGATGATGCTGGAGTCAGAAAGGGCACCGAGCGGCGAAATCCATTAACCAAGTAAAAAACTCATTTTTATCTCATTCTTGATTACGTGGAAACGGAAATAATGAGGGGAATGCACGCGTAGTTATAGTACATTAAACGCCAAAGATAGTTTGAAGCCATTTTTCAGTGTTCCCTTATTAACAATTGATATTGTAACTTACAGTCGGTCAACAATAAATAAAAAATAAAAAATAAAATATTTAAAAAATACAAATAAATATAAAATTTTAAAATTTAAAGATTTAAAAATGTATAAGTTTATTAAAAACTAGCAGAAGTACCCGTTCTTCGAACGGTGTTATATATTAACACCAGACATTATCAATTGAGCTACTGTTGCAATGGTTAGCGGTTTGTCATTCCTTCATAAGTTTATCAGAATGAAGTTAGTTTTCTGGGAATATCACACTGTTAATTTAAGGTCCTTAAAATGTGGTTTTCGGAGACCCCTTATAGACTCGTGAATTTTGTGTCTCACAATGAGAAGCGCAACATATGCTTTGATCGTCCTTCTAGGATAATTTTTATATTTCGCCTATTTTAGCATGTATTTTGAGAAGTTATTCCCTATATCCACCCTTCTACTGTATGAAAAGTACGGCGAGGAGTTTTATGATGATGATGATAGCAAACACTCGTCTCGAGTAGGTTGGCCTTCCAATACTGAATGACTCTTCATCGATGAGTCCGGAGGTGACTAAAAAGCCCAATGCGGGAGAGACACAGTTTCCCGCAGTGATGACAGGTAGTATCAGGGTCAGGTGAGACATCCGCATTCATTCCCTGTCTTCTAATGAACACTCTGTTCTTTCTGCGTTGCCTCCGATCTTCTATCATACGTCGGCGGTTTTCTTCAAAAAGTATCGCACCACGATGAACAATTGATCTCCAGGATGAGCGATCAAGAGCTAAGGTCTCCCAGTTGTTGATATTAATATGGCACATTTGCATATTAGCCTTTAGTACGTCTTTGAATCGCTTCCTCGGACCTCCCACACAGCGCTTGCCCTCAGTTAGTTCAGAGCAAAACACTTGCTTGGGAATGCGATTATTGGGCATGCGGATTACGTGTCCTGTCCATCGCAGCTGACGTTTTAAAAGAATGGCTTCAACACTGGTAGTCTGTGCTTCTTCGAGAATGCTGGTGTTTGTGCGTTTGTCTTGCCATGTGACACGAAGAATTCTCCTCAAACAACGCTGGTGATATTGCTCCAGCTTTTTAAAATGACGTCTGTAGCATGTCCAGGATTCAGATCCGTAAAGTAAGGTGGGAACTACAACCGAGTTGTACACAAGGATCTTCGTTGCAGCATTGATATCATGGTTTTATAAATGATTGGTGTATTGACTCATGTTTACCATACCTAATTTTACGATGCACCAAGCATCCGAACACGATTTATAGGCGTACATAAAGATACACAGAAAGACAGACAGACAATTCTATTGTCGACAACACATCACCCAGATATCCAAATATGGGTATATCTACCACACAGTATCAAACAAAATCATCCTTACGATAAACCCGTATGTCGACAAAAAAAAAAACAAAAAAAAAACAAAAAAAGATTAGTTAAAATGTGCTCTCAAACTAAATTCGCCTAACGTGTACTTCCTGACGTGAAATAGATTTGAAAGCCTTGTAGACGAAACGCAATACACCTCACATAAAAAATGACCCTCTACGTTGTGTTAGGTCCCCATACACAGGAAGACGTCTTTCATAAATTATAAATGCTGGTGGTGCTTGAAAATTCAGGTTCTTTAGCCTCAAATGGCCCAAATTCCTAAAAGCTGCAAAAAATGCTGATTCAATTCAGGAATTTTTGAAAATAATGTTGCTGTTTGGAGATATAATAGACTTTCTGTACTATATGTTGCACGTGAAATTGCATGAAAAAATTCTAGGTTACCCCTTGACCCCCTTAATTGCATTGACGAAATATACAGTCTACGTTGGTTCCGTGATAACCTTATAGCCATTTGCAAACTTTCACAGAAATGTAATAAATGGAGTAGCCTAATAATAATATCCTATGGCCTCGGGTGCCGGGTGCAAGCTTCGTAATTTGACACCCAGAGGGTAGCTTGCATGTCGAAATTTCATTGTTCCTTGAATCACTATGTAAGTCAAGGTGGGTAGATATCTAAGCTCCTTGAACACTATAGCGCTTTCTAGTAGAGAAATGAGGAACTTTGTGTTGGCAGAAACTCCTGAGGTTAATTTTGCCATTATGAACACAGCCTACTGATTTCAAATGGGTTCTTTGACATGCCAACATCGTATGACATGCGAGTCGTATTTTTGCCGCGTTCAAAAATCACGTACAGGCCGGACGTTTGTTTTAGACGATTGCCCTTGACCTTGAAGCCTGCGGGTGAGCCTGTACACAGTCACTCTCTCACCCTATCACTTCACATTTGACACCACCGATCTGATGTAATGGAATTCCAGACTTGAGCAGACAGTACAGTCCACGTCGAAGTATTGTGTGACACGGAAGTACACGTTACGTAGTTACGAACAGAACGTCATTATATTTGCCAGTGACTATACTTCAGCAATAGTGTGAAACACCTTTATCAATCATCGGAGCGCTTGGGGCAGCTGATTACAACACAGGTACTGTAGTAACTCGCCTCCAGGCTTCCATTAAGATTTTTCACTCGTCTAAAACAAACGTCCGGCCTGTACCACGGCCAGGAGTGAACCTGCAATCTTGGGGTTAGTAGACCGACACGCTATCCACTCACCCACCGTGGCAAGGTATAAATGGAGTGACATTGCTTCTTACAGAAATAGATGGAAAGTTGGATGCCATCCCTTGAGATAATGTTGTCATGGTTACCGATTTCCATTCTTTCATTAGTTTGTTAAATTAAATTAAATTAGTTTTCTGGGAATATTTCAGATACTGTTGGTTTTAGAGCCTTATAATGTAGTTTTCGAGGCCCACAAGTTTTGTTTCTGGCACCGAGGGGCTTTGTCTCCTCGTTGTACACCATAATATAATACTAATAATAATAATATAATATAGGGATTGGAATATAATAGACCTGCCGTACCACACCCGCAGGTGTAAATCGCGTGAAAAAATTCTAGTGAACCCCTTGACCCCCTTAAGCGTATTACACGTAGTCTATTGATGAATTTTACAGCTTAATTTGGTTCCGTGATAACCTTCTAGCCGTTTGCAAACTTTCACATCAATGTAATTAATGGAATTGCATTGCGTCTTACAGCAATAGATGGGCCTCTAAGAATCTGTTGCCATGGTTACCGGCTTGTATTCGTACATTAGTTTATTAAATGCAATTAGTTTTCTGGGAATATCTCAAAAATGGTTGGTTTTAGGGCCTTAAAATGTGAATTTCAGGGACCCTGTAGGGCCCCCGAGTTTTGTCTCTCACACTGAGGGGCTGAAAATGATCTTTGTCTCGTCCTTCTACTCCTATTTCAGCATGTATTTTAAGGGGGTAGGCCCTCTTTTATGAGGGGTACGGAGAAGGGTTACATTTATGATTAGTGTCGTGCCTCTGATGGATATCTGTACCAAATTTTACGTTGATACACCCAGCCGTTCTCGAGTTATAAGGGAACAAATTTGTCCACAGACAAACAAACAAACAAACAGACAGACAGACCAAAACATTATTTTCGCGCGCATCCATAATAAAACAGTCCGAAACGCGTAAATAACTCAAATTTCCGTAGAAATTGCGAAAAAAACATACGAACTTTAATTTTTATGTATGTAGAGATATATTGCAGCGCTCGGTGTTGACAGTGTTTTATTGCACAAATTTAGGATTTACTCGCTAACCGTTGGAGATACACGAAAAGTGATAAGGAACTTTTGGATAGAAAAAAATTCCTCTCGGCACGCCGGAAGGCGGAGGTAGATTTCACCGGGCAGAATAGAGGATAGGCTAAAATAGGCGAAATATGCAGGTTATCGTAGATGGATCAGACCTCATTTATTGCGTGAATGTATTTTACAATTGGCGGTTAATTAACCTTTTTTTCGTCTTTCTATGCATATTTTTAACATTTTATTGTCTTATGGGGATGGTAACTTTCTTGTCATATTTCGGGTTCATTTTTATACTTTTGATCACAATGTCCTTATGCAAGGCTTGGAACTGATGTGTAACTATCTAACATTCTGTTACTTCTTCACGCAAAATTTTATCTCCCGCAGAGATGTTGGTTGGTTCCTCAGTTTAGGGGCTGCGACAACGTGGTCATGTAACCCCGTGTACATTGGGTGTGTGTAGAATCTGTCTGATAAACGGTGTTAATTGTGATGACTGTATTAGTCTGTAATTCAGGTAAGGTCTGCAGAAGGTCAATTTTAAGTAGTAGTACCTAATTTTGTACCAAATACTACCGTCAACGACACCTACTGTGAACTTGGCTGCTAGATTCTACCACAACCAGCAACTTGAAATGAACGTTGGAACTTCCCCTCCGAAGGAAATCATGCTGAGGGATTTTTAGCGCTCTTAGAAAATCCGACGACTTTGGCCGGTTTTGAACCAGCGACCTTGGGCATAGAAGTTCAGCATGCTACCAATTAGCCGCTTCCCACATAGTCAGATGGAACAAGAAGTTCCGTGCCGAACTAAAGAGCCTACTTTTCTTAAAATTAAAATTCATGCCAATGATTAATCTACAGTATATGAACCTATCTAGGATAGTGACGAAATTAAGTTGGTAATATCGGAATGTCTTAATTAGTTCGAAATACTGTATACTAGGCATAATGCAGCCTAATACAGCAATACAGTTGGCAGACCTGGTGACTGAATATATTCTTAATTCCATCTCGTAAGGTACAAAATACAAAATGTGGTTGAAGTCCAAAGGACGTTACATGGAGTTATACATTGGATCTATCAGCACACGTAAAAGCACGTTGGCAACAATGTCATGCGTATGCTGGTCAGAAATAATCGGAAATATTATGATATCTTTTTGTGCCAATTTTGGATGAAATCCATTTTTTTAGTATAGAAGTTATATGTATTTTAAAATTGGAGCTATCACCAGGCATAGAATCACGTTGGCATCACTGACTTATATTAATTACTCCAAATTAATCTAGAATGTCAGGTGCTATAAGTATGCAAAGTATAGACCTGTTGGCTTGCATGCTTTCTGATATATTGATATTAGGGTAAAAAAATATAGACACCATTTTCAACAGTTGGCAGCCCTAATTGCTCATAAGAATACTTATAGTCATATCTGTTATATTAAACATAGAATATACGAAATTTGGTTGAAATCCAACTGACAGTATAGAAGTTACATGTATTTAAAAATTGGTCCTATCAGCAGGCTTAGAATCATGTTGGTAGAACTGACGTATATAAGATACTCCAAATTAATGTAAAATGTCAGGTACTATACGCGTGCATAGTTTAAAGCTGTCGGCTTGCATACTTTCTGATATTTTGGTATTTGGATAAAAAGTAGAGAGAGCAATTATTAACAGTTGGCAGCCCTCGAGGCTCTTAAGAATACGCTCAGTCATACCTGCTTATGTGCAAATATTACATACATAATTTGGTTGAAATCCAATTGATAGTGTAGAAGTTATGTGCATTTAAATATTGAACCTATCAGAAGGCTTAAAATTATTTTGGCAACACTGTCATGTATGGCCTCCTGGAAATTAAACTGAAATAGTATTATCTACATGTGTGCCAATTTTGGAATTGCTCCCATGTATGCCTTCCATGATATCCAACATGGAGCTCAAATTTCTAATGCGTTTTTTTAGCAGTTGGTAGCACTGACATCTTTTTCAAATATGGGCTTGAGATATTCCGGTATACAGCTTTACTCATACTAAATTTGGTTTCGATTGCTGCAGCCGTTTAAGAGTTGATAGGGGGGGGGGGACGCACACACACACACACACACCGCCAGCCAGCCAGAAGGACAGACCGACAGACACATTTTCCCGGATCGATCTCATAAGTCTACTTTTTCCTCATTTTTGCAAAGTGTGAAAAGTAGGCTAAAAATGAATGTGATCTCGTCAATAGCGTTGTCTTGGCAACCTCTGATAGATCATCCCTCATCAATTTAGAAGCGTTGTCATGGTAACCTCTTATGGCACTTTGCATTTTCTTTAATTCCGAAATGGTTTTTCTCATCCCTTGGCGTAATGGTGGGTCATATCAAAATTTCTTTCAGACAAAAGTTTTAGGTAATTATCAGGGGAATATTTTCTATTTTGTACGGTTTTGATATTGTGCCTATTAAGAGAGATATGATTAATGTTTCCCGAAAAACCCACTTTTTTCCACCCCTTTGGTCAATGGTTGGTGCTATCAAAAAACTTATTTGACATAAATTTTTGGCACTTATCCGACACATATTATGAACTTTAAAGGGATTCGATATTTCATGTATTAAGAGAGTTATAGCGATATTTCACTTTTTCGAAAAAAGCCCCCCATTTTCACCCCCTTTGTCCGATTTTGCCCATTAACGAACTCGACCGAGATTTTATAGGGATACATATTATGTAAAAAATTCAAAGTGATTGGTACAAAATTACGGCAGTTATCGTGTCCACAAGAAACTGATATATATATATAGATAGATAGATAGATAGATAGATAGATAGATATATACATAAATTATATATAAACTTTTGAACTGACGGTGGTTTTGGGGTCTGGGGGATGTGAAACGCGAAGATATGTTGACATTTTCCGGAAGTCGAAACATGGGACCCATTGCAATAGTTAGCTTTCTAATGAAATCTACCTAAATAAATGTTCACGCTTGTGTATGCCATCAAACGTTTCCTATTTCTAAGCGTTCTCTTTTTATTTGAAATAGAAATATGACAATTTGAAACCAAAGGGTGTAGTGATGTCACATATGAGGGTTTTACTCGCTAACCGTTGGAGATACTCGAAAAGTCATAAGGACCTTTCGGATAGGAAATTAAATTTTGAAGCTCGTATGTGCCATCAAAAGTTTGCTATTTCTTAGCGTTCTCTTTTTATTTGATGTGGAAATATGAAATTTTGAAACCAAAGGGTGTAGTGACGTCACTAAAATGGTCGCCATTTTTTAATAGTGTAAAATATCGAAATTAAAAGTATCCTATATGTAAACATGGTAAATCAGCTACATCCATGCAAATTTTCATTTAAATCGGACCAGTGGTTCTTGCGTTATTGAGTAACACACAGACAGACAGACAGACAGACAGACAGACAGAAAGACAGACACACCATCTCATTTATAGCCTACTTTCGATTTTTGCAAAAAATGAAAGTAGACTTATGAGATCACTACAGGGCGAAAAAAAAGTGTGTCTGTGTGTGTGTGTGTGTGTGTGTGTGAGTGTGTGTACTCTGAATGTCTGTCCCCCCCCCCCTATCAATTCGAACACGGTGAGCGCAAATTGAACGAAATTTGGTACAAAGGTAGCACTAGCAAAGGACACCTCAGTGTCATGTTTTATATCGCCGCCATCTTGACGGAAACGTAATGGCGGCCACACAAATGTTCAAAGCTTAAATCAAATTACGACTAACCTAATCATCCGATCTCTACCAAATTTTGCAACAACATACCTTTATGGAGGGAGCATCCCTTGACAAATCTAATAGGTCATTAGCCTAATAGTTTGCGGATGGCGGCCATCTTTGTGTCAAAATCGATTACCCCTATTAATTCGAACACGGTGAAACCGAATGGAACGAAATTTGGTACAGAGGTAGCACTAGCAAAGGGCACCCCAGTGTCATGTTTTATATCGCCGCCATCTTGACGGAAACGTAATGGCGGCCACCCAAATGTTCAAAGCTTAAATCAAATTACGACTAACCTAATCATCCGATCTCTACCAAATTTTGCAACAACATACCTTTATGAAGGGAGCATCCTTTGACAAATCGAATAGGTCATTAGCCTAATAGTTTGCGGATGGCGGCCATCTTTGTGTCAAAATCGATTACCCCTATTAATTCGAACACGGTGAAACCGAATGGAATGAAATTTGGTACAGAGGTAGCACTAGCAAAGGGCACCTCAGTGTCATGTTTTATATCACCGCCATCTTGACGGAAACGTAATGGCGGCCACACAAATGTTCAAAGCTTAAATCAAATTATGACTAACCTAATCGTCCGATCTCCACCAAATTTTGCAACAACATACCTTTATGGAGGAAGCATCCTTTGACAAATCTAATAGGTCATTAGCCTAATAGTTTGCGGATGGCGGCCATCTTTGTGTCAAAATCGATTACCCCTATTAATTCGAACACGGTGAAACCGAATTGAACGAAATTTGGTACAGAGGTAGCACTAGCAAAAGGCACCTCAGTGTCATGTTTTATATCGCCGCCATCTTGACGGAAACGGAATGACGGCCACCCAAATGTTAAAAGCTTAAATCAAATTTCGACCATCCTAATAATTTGATCTCTACCGGATTTTGCAACAACATGCCTTTTTGTGGAAAGCATCTTATGACTGACTACAAGGTCATCAGCCCAATAGTTTGCAAATAGCGGCCATGTATGTGTGCAAATCCATTCCTCAGATCAATTCAAACACGGTGAAACCGAATTGAATGTTTTTTTTTACAGAGGTAGCACTAGCAAAGGACACCTCATATTCATGTTTAATATCCCTATAGCACGTTGTATTTCAACAAGCTACTACAACCAACATTCAATTATACTCCTTGAAAAAGACAAAGAGTTATAACAATACCCATGCATTTAGGAGAAAGTAGGCTATATGTTCTTTACTGAACATCTTGTTATATATTAGTATGATAAAAAAATCATTTTTTTAATATATACAAAAATTTATACATATAAAAATAAATAAATACATATATTGCTATGGACTGTTATAAAGGAGAAAAGAAGAAATAAATACCTTAATCACATGCAATTTATTTTAGGTTATATTTTCACATATTCCAGTAACTCGAATTATTTTGTGTTGACCGACTGAAAGTTACAATACCAATAATGAACGCCAAAGCTTTGCCACGCTCTGTATTGTCAAAATACTGCAATAGAGAATACCTGTTAGCATGGATTTGGAACAGGCTGTGTTAAAGCACAACACTGTTGTAATACCAAGTACAGAAATGAAATAGAATTAAACGTGTTCTGTTACCGCAGTGCGCACTGGTTATTGAAGCTTCGTCTATAACTCCGTTAAGTTACCGGCTGCACTGTACATCCGTTAATTACAGGATCGTGTTGTGATGTCTGCTGGATAACGTAAAGCCACGTGTGTGTGTGTGTCTGTAGCTTTCCTGTGGTGAGCCTGCCATTAGTGTTCCTACACGCGTGTAGCTGCAGTATTAGAAGTGATGGCATTGGGCTACAAGTAATCTGAATGGGAAGCAGAGCAACCCCCATTTTCTCACTAACCAAATAGCACCATTTTTTGCACATATTTTTTACTATTCTCATTTTGAGAAAAGTCGTCTTATGAGATCATTCTGTGGCGGTGTGTGCTTATAAAACCGTAGTAGATAAAACAAAATCCAAGTAAGAGAGTGTCTTCTACCGTATTCTAAACAGAATAAACGACGTATTGTACTGTATGGCAGTATAAATAACTGTAGGAGTCGTCCACCTTGTGGGTTAATGGCTATCATTCTTGGCAGTAACTCCTGAGGTTCGGGTTCGATTATCAGCACTGCCAAGAATAATTCTGGTCTGAAGACTGGAACGGGGTACACTCAGTCTCGTGCGGACAAATTGAGAAGAATAGGGTTCCATTCCCACCTCGGCCATCCTAGAAGTGGTCTTCCATGGTTTTCCCATTTATCCTCCAAGATAATGCCAAGATGGTTAGTAACTTAAGGCCACGATCGCCTCCATTAATATTTTAGCCCCCATTACAAATACACACACTACTACTACTACTAGTACAGACACCACAATAACACAGGTTATCAGAAAAATCATTCACGTACACCTCTGTAATTAAACTATTTACCTGGCATGTAGCTTCATAAACAAAAAATAATAAATAACACAGAACAAAAATCGAATTTACGCAAAAATATAGGAGTGGGGATTCATTTGTCAATAGCAAAAATTCTAGATTATCTAGAAGATATAACAATTACATGTAGCAAAAATCAAAGATTATCTAGAAGTAGAAACTTCATATATCAGGAAGGACCGAGAACATGATTAAATGTTCTTCTTTTATTGTATTTAACCGCGCTTTGAATGAAGAGAGCCGCAGAAAGTGGCTTTTTAGTATCAGTGGCCTATGTAAGTTCAACAATAAATTCAAATTCAAGTACATGGTGTTAAATGACCACGGTGTTGCAAAGCCCCTAAATGAATTTACAACAACAACAACGACAGTAACAAAATTCTGACAGAGTATTTTACAACATTCATTATAATATGTTCCAGAGTAGTGTGCTGGATGGCCACTCACGGCTAGATACCCATCCCTTTCATGAGGGTCCACGTGTAGTGAGTTACAATGCCTACACTACCAGCTAACAATCCAGCCAAACCGTTTTTAGCGGTGTCTCACTAAGATTATATTAATTTCCTCTCAGTATCGACTGCTCAGGTTTGTTCTCAGGAGTTTCGCTATAAACGGTATTCTCGAAATGACATTATCAGTGCAGGGAACGATAGGACTGGCGACGTACGTAATTTGATATTTTAGAAAGATCAAAATCATAACTCGCGTCTTTGTTGATGCTGGAACTGCAGGTGTGTATTATCCTCGTTAGTATTCTATGAATACTAAGGATTGAGGATCATATTCCCTCATTAGTGGGCGCTTGTTTCAACAGAGAAACACCCTACGAGGCTTAACAAGGTGGCGCCATCGTATTTCTTGTCCCCAGCAGCGAACATACTTGTTCAAGGATGAGATTAAAACGCCAATGTTTTGTGTACTTTTCCACTGGTTTCCATCACCTTTATTATTTCTAGAAAAGGTTTCACTTACAGTAGTTTAGATGATATTGACGCTATATTTTGAAACTTCTAGACAAACAAAAGAGAAAACATTCCATGATAATAAATTCTGTAATGGTGTGGCCTAATTGTATCATTCCGAAAAATACAAAGAATACGATTATGAAATCAATCTGGAGAAAATTGTAAATCCGTGCACTTTTAATAGGTGCACCGTAGAACTCGGTGGACACATGTTCGGCTATTACCCATTTGAATTCTTAGTTCCTACCCTGCATCTAGTTTTGTTAGAGAAATGGCGCTGATTAATAAATAAATAAATAAATAAAATTAAATAATTAAATAAATAAAATTAAATAATAGAACATTATGAAACGAGCCTATAATGGCAATAATTAAGACAAGAGTATGTTTATAAAACGAGCGTAAGCAAGTTTTATAATTTCCATACGAGTGTCTTAATTACCATTATAAGCGAGTTGCATACGACTGTTTATGTTCGACAATAATTATAACTTTATTATATGTTTTAACATAAATATTCATAAATATCTGTGGGATTCAGTTAATTCAGTTAGTGAATAGGGCGCGCTGGCTTTGCTGACTGAACAGAGCGCATGCGTGGTCAAGGCACTCCGAAAGCAGAGACAATTCACTTTGTTTGCCAACACAGAAATATGTTGGATTTTGAGCGCATGCGCGAAGGCATCCTTACCTAATTGGTCACACAAATGTTTCTTGAGCTCTGATTGGTGGGAGAAACTGTTTCATAATGAAAAATGGTGTTATAATGAGCCTCATTATGATACAGTTTTCTGACACATAATGTTTACATTTCGACATCGTCGAACATAAACAAATAAATATAATTCAAGAAATAAATACACAAATAAATAAATAAATAAATAAATAAATAAATAAATAAATAAATAAATAGAATACATTTGTGAATAGAAATATACAATCGCTCAGCGCATAAATTATAATATAAGGTGAATTTATATTCCTTATTATTCTTATTTCTTAGGGTTCGTGGATGAGGTGAAATGAGTTTCTATGCGACAATGATTTTACGGTGTGATTAACTATCTGACACCAAACCCTTAGGGGAATCAATGGGTAGACTAATGAAATTAAGGAAGATGATTTAAATGTGCAAAAAATTTTGCTGAAAAAAAAAGACCTTTTCAAAAACGGTCGACGCAACGGTCGTGTTGGAATACATTTGTATTTAGAGTCCGGAGATGTCCTGGTCGTTGCACATTTAATCCGTGTAGCAATGCCGGATGGATAAAACTTTCTTCAGCGTATTCTGATTATCTGGGGTCGTCGAAGCTATCCTGGCTTTTGTTTGGTTTTGACCGGATGCCTTTCGTGGCACCACGTGCCTTCTCGGGTGAAAATTTCACCTTGTAGACACAGAGATTCACCTTGTTACTCACCTCACCCGAAGAATAGAAAGTTTCAGCAGAAAATCTTAAATGTTCACACAGAATGCTTACTTTATTTATAGAAATGGCAGACCTGCCATCTTGTTTGTATATACTGTAGGCTACGTATAGAGTAATATACTCTCCATCTAATAAACCTAGACATTTGACATTGAAATTCTGAACTAGGCAAAAAATATATTATTGTATGGAAGATTGACACAACAATATGTTCATGTGCATCGACTCCATACATTCAAGATGGCGGCCATACGTAAAATTAAGTACCGAAACCGATAAATTAGAATAAAATAGAATACCCTCTGTTCCGAATCTCGGATATCCAGAGATTGGGGCTTGAGTATTGTTTATAACAACCATCACCATATACATGTGATTATTAATTACAGTGATTCGGTGGCGTAGTCGGTAGCATGCTAAACTGCTATGTCCAAGATCTCGGGTTCAAACCCGCCCAAAGTAGTTGGATTTTAACAGCGTTAAAATCCTTCAGTATGCCTTCCTTCGGAGGGAAGTAAAGCGGGCGGGTCCATGTCATAGATTTATGGCATGTAAAAGAACCTACCACTTTAATTGGTAGTGTGTTGCTAAATTTGTAGGTTATTTGGTTAGAAACGCTCTATCAAGTTCCAACGTTAGCCGCCAGGTGTTTGTGACAGAGGCATCTCTGGTATCCAAAGTTGGAACTACTTGAAATTGAACTTGATGGGGAGCCTACAGGCGTTCTATTAAAATACTCCACTGTGGCCATTGGCTACAATTCAAATATAATAATTATAGTGTTCCCCTAATAGTCTAATACAAGAGTAAGATTAATAACTCAGAACATGAATTTAAAATATGCCACAGAACTTACAAACCTAAATGGTGTTGCATGTTATAAACCATTATCAAAACAATAATAATGGCTTACTTCATGCTAAAGCCCGTAGGGCACTCTTACTTAGTGGTGAACCAGATCTGTCTTCTTTGTTCGGAGGATATTTTCAACAAAACTTGCTACCAGCTTCCAATTATGAACTTCCTTAACTTTGTTCTAATTGATAAGGAGAGGCTCCTGTTACTAAAAAAAACCAAAAAACAAGATGTTCATGAAAAAACAAACACCCTACTTTCTCCTAAATGTATGGGTATAGTTATAACACTTTGTCCTGATCACCTCCTATTTTCTTCCTATTCGAAGTACAATATGGCACACTATAGTATAGTATGCATGAGCAGCTGCGTACAAACCATAGTTTATAATTTACCCCAGCATTTTACAATTTCATCAGCAAACTCTCCAAACAACGTAGGAATTCAGCATATTAACACCGACTACTTACAATAATTGAAACTGGAACAAAACATCGTGGTCTAGACGTATTGTGCCTGATTCTCAAGCCTAGGCTTGAGTGGCCCGGTTCATCACCGCACTCCTAAGTTAGAGTTCGGTACAACATGTGATAAAAACATGAATGATCAAACAAGTTTAGGTTCTAAGAAAAAAATCCGGGAGGACGAGATCAGAATGACCTCAGGGCGGGAATTAGGAACTGGGTTTCATAGGAAAAATCCCAAAGTTATTCCTGATCATTCATGTGACGTTGCGAAGACTATATAATATAGCACAAAACTAAGATAAAATTCTGCATTTATTATTGGATGCACTGGTTGGTAGGTTATTACTGAGTGTTAACACTACCTGAGGGAAGAGGATGAGAGAGAAAAAGGATGTAGGTTTAGGAGTGGAAACAATTTTAGGCAGAGAGGAAGAGAATCCAACACAAAACAGAAAGAAAGTAAAGATTTAGAAAGAGGTTCCACTGCAAGAAGCCTGTGAAGTACCTAAAATGTGTGGGGACTTGTGCAATGCCAACGGGGAGTGCAGCGTGAGCTGAGGTCGCCCGCAAGCAATCGCTAAGTGCTCTTTCCCTACCGAGCCGGTATTCTGGTACTATGGGGAAGGGTGATACTCTAGCAAGGCAAGGTATGCCAAAAGGAAAGGATCCAAGCACTTTCCCTTCGATAGGGTAATATTTTAGAAAGCATTCTGAAATGCTAGAAGGATTTGAATTTGCGTAATATTTTTATTACTAGACACTGTTGGATCTCCGACAAACCGGCCGAATGCCCCAGAGTGGGCAGAGGTAAAGCAACTCTATTGCTTTTAGCAATATTTTTTATTATTATTGGTGGAAATTTTGAAAGAGTACCAATTGTTGCATCCAAAGCAGGCTAAACTATTACCCAGCAGGGTGCCGACTAAAAGTTTAGAACGGAGGAAAACTTCACACCTAACTTAAAAGTAAACCACAAGTCAGAGAGAAAATCTCCACAAGTAAGAAGCTGGCGGAGCGAGCTGTACTTGCCTCAATTATTTACTAGAATCAGCTAAGATAGCTAAGAGAAACTTTATAAATGTTATTGGAAGTTTTGTTTTGAACGCAACAAGTGATAGATTTTTATTAATACAGAGACCGATCTTTTCTTTGAATAGAAAGTAATTTTAGGAAAAGAATCAGGGAAGAGAAGGTCCTGCCTAACCGTTATTCTAGCCAGAGAGATAAAAACAAAAATAATAAATTATTTATTTAACAAGTAATAGAATTTAGTACCATTAGCATTAATTTTGATCTTTGATCTTATTTTGGGCGTAAGAACAACTTTTTCTTTGTTTAGTTTGATAAACTTTAAAAGGTCTCAGACCTAGTAAAAGGAATGTTCACAATGAACAACATTAAGTTAGTTCCAGGTTTCGAATCTGTTACAAGCACTAAACACATACAAATGTTTTGAAATGTGCATGCAATAGGAAGTTCAAAGCATATAATAATAATGATAAATAAAGTACAGATTAATATTACGTAGTATTTGTTTGTTTTAAGACCAAATACTTGGAAAATGCCCCTTTTTTCGAGTGAAAGGGCAATGAATTCCCGAACAAGCAAGATAAGAAAAAAAAAAGGATTAATAGGAGGTTTCTATAACCTCCATTATTGACGCAGAATGGAACAAGTGTTACATTCAAATAGGGAAGGTCACCTTTGTGAAACCTGGATAGCACAAGTTAATTAAACATTTAACAATTAGAAAACTCGATGTTCCTGATTGCAACAGGAAATATTACATATTAAAACGTGGATTGTAATCACGGTTGTTGAAACTGAATGAATAAATTTGACATAAAGCAAAGTTGGGAGGGCGCTTAATGTTAAGCGAGGCCTCATTGAAAATGACTAGTTAAGTATACTGAATTGTTAGTAACAAAAAGGGATAAGGATAATAGGAATTGTAGGATAAAGTCCTGGCCAGTTTTATTAATACGAACGAATCGCGACGAGGTAGATTGTTGAACGGACACTGTTTTTGCACTAATGTTGGTTGTTAGATTGGAAAATTTCACTATTGCAGTAAGACGGGTTCATCATATTACACTTTGATGGGGTTTAGCAATATGTAGTCTTGATATTGCATTTTATGACGTCATTGAGTTTGACTTGAATAAGTTTATTGCGTTAGAAAGGTTTTGGATTGCAGTTAATAGTTCTATTTCACTTAAAGTTTTGGTAATTTAGACAATATGAAGTACAGTTCTCACGATTGACAGTTTAATTTGAATGGAAAGTTCCAGAAATGTAGTGACAGTTAAATGGAGCGGTAATAATCCCTCGAAGTCAATTTAATTTTTAGAAAGTTATTAATTGGCATAAATCCCTCGTTGCGGGAAAGTATTCCCTTACTTGGTATAGAAAATGCTAGATTTCATGACTAGTATAAAGCCTTGTTGGCTAAGAAAAGCGGTTCCCACGAGGGGCAGATATTTCACAATTTTGTGAAAGTCCAGCACTGCCTATAACTTTTAGTAAAAGCATTCCAAATCCTTTTTAAAATGTTTTAAAATTCAATGTAGGTGATTACTTAACTTGCATGATGCTTGAAGTTGAAGTCTCCTTTGACCATTATACGAAGAAATCAGACATGGCGCCGATTTTAAAATTGCCTCATATATACAGGAGGCTGGCCTCTAAGAGAGAGCACCAAACTGTACACTCGAAGTTGGAACTAGAAGTGGGCGAAGGATTTGAGCACACGGCGAGCGAGAAGACGGAGAGGAAGAGGGGAGAAACAAAAGAACTAAAACCAGGGTAGGAAACATAGGAACAGTATAAGCCCTTTACAGAATGTAATTTTCTTCATGGAGTAGTGTCTTCAAGGAAATGATAGCCGACGACAGCGGTGAAGCCTGTTGGAGTGGTATGGAAGTCCTCTTGAGCTCGAGGGATCTGAAGAACTTCGGCGGGTTGCCGCGAGATGCCGCTAGGTAAATTTCATAGAAGATACACATCTGGAACAAACTTAAAAACTACTTAAACACATGTTTGGATAACAAATTGAATACAGAGGGTCGCTGTTGGTGTCTGCAAGAAGGAAAATTAAATAAATGAAACTAATGAAAAGGAGAGCAAAGAGCAGCAAGAGCTAACTCTGACTAGACGTGTATTCCAAAGAATACACCACTGATGACAAATTAATAGAAATAATGATTCCCCTATCCCCACACTCGGAGATTATCTAACATAATTATTGTTGTGCAAAGAAAAAATAAAACTGGAAAATTATTTTAATAGGGGCAAAATCTCCTCGTTTAAAGCCTCGATGTCTAATGAACAACAGTCAATATGACATTCCATGTATTTGGTGAACAGATGTACATAAACTGGCGTCCTAATGGCCCTTCTTTGAACTAAATTTAATATACACTGGTGTTTCCACTCATCTCTTAGTATAGAGTTCATGTCTGAGATGGTTTATTGAACAAACAAAAAATATTATTCAACAATCAACAAAAATAAGATTCACAAAGCTGTTCCATTTGATCTTCTTCTAACTAATCAATAAATACCTAATCGTGGATATCCATGCTTACTTTCTAAATCAATTACAATCAATCATTAATGCATTTCTCGATTCATTCACAATGAAATTATTACTTACCAATCACTTTTAAAAACACGTTGTACTCCGTCGGTACTACTTTGGTCCAAACCTCTTTTCATTAGATTATATTAAATTGTTACATTATCTCATTAATTAGAACAAAACACAATTTATACTCCACTTCACAAGATATTGTATGCTTCAGCTGATATACTGGTTATTTACAAATTGATACGGGGAAATTTGAATCTCGGGTGCCATGAATTCTGTTCACCAAATACATGGAATGTCATATTGACTGTTGTTCATTAGACATCGATGCCTTAATTCGATATGTTCATTATCGGAATTTCATTTACCACACACATTATTCTCAAACGTTCCCTTACATGGATTCAATATTTCATAAAGCTCTTGATCACATTCATGTTTTAACATTCTAATTATACTTTATTTCTCCTCACTTCTATTATTTATTGAACATCCACCTTAATCAAACTCCATTTTACACAATATATTACTCAATTATTTTAACTACATTCCGCATTAATCCTTTCATACTCGGATTACTCATTCCACATCCTGCTCTGCGAAATTGAATACCTTAATTACATTCAATAGCATGCTCAAGATGCTATTCTGTTGTGTTCATTATGCATGTAGCCTTAGCTTCTAATAAAAATCCTTCCTAACCAACTATTTATATCAGCTTATGAAGTTTACTCGAGTGTTGTTCGAACTGACGTGTTTGTAATGCCATCTCCACACTTCTTTTATTTTCTGCCTTAATATGGATTATCTCCAATAATTAATAATTTAAGTTCAACATCCACGATTAAACAACTAATTACTTCGTTGTAATGAACCAACATAGTAATCTAATGTTCTCAGCCCTGTCGCGATTGAATTTGATACAGATCTCCAACTACTAAAATCTACTCTACTAAAGGAACTATAGCGTAGTATTCACACCACATGGTCAACTTAACTATCACTTTCTTGATATTCAGACGTAGTGCAACTCATCTTTCTCCCAATTTCTTCAATAAATACTTCTCTCTCTACATCCGTTTTAATTTTATTTTCTAATCAGCGTAATCATATTGCTTAAACTTGAGACCTGGCATTCGTGACGTCATTCTACTCCTCTATGTCTCCAATCCAAGGAGGTCCGTTCTGATTTCTCAACGCATGTCATATCGGGGGCAGTATGTATGTATGTCTACCCCTTATTATTCCCGTTTCCAACGGGGTCAGGGATGAGATGCGATGAAATTATGTGGCGGATGGTTTTTACGGCCGGATGCCCTTCCTGACGCCAACCTCATGAGAGCAGTTAATGGGAGATGAAATGAATGAAGATGAATAAAACTGGACAAGGATGTGGAAGGAAGCGGCCGTGGCCTGTCAGAAGGTACCATCCCAGCATTTGCCTGGAGTTGAGAATGGGGAAACCACGCAAAACCATTTCCAGGACGGCCGACAGTGGGACTCGAACCTACGTCTACCGAGTGCGCAGAGAGCTTGGCTCCATGGCCTAGCGCTGCGCTTTCAGCGAGCGTAGCTACCGCTGTCGGTGTTGGTCTAAACGTATCACTGGGACAAACACATTTCATGAACCTACTGTACAGATAATTTTTATCGCGCATATCCTGGGGGACGAGTGCGCTCTATCGGCAACAAGAGGACATTTTTCAATTACACCGTATGCATGGGTTCACTAACTGGGAATGCCAAGGCCGGTATAGAGCGTAGCTCGCATCTAATTGGCCGTGGTTAGCACAATCATAGTTCACCTGGTTGCTAATAGATGTCACTCATGCAGATCCAGTGGCTAACTTTGTTTTAATTAAATATATATTTTCCATTGCAAGATCTACAACATAACGGTCAATTTTATAACGTCTCAGTACTTAATAAAGAATAAGAACAAATACAAATAAAAACACAACTCTGATAGGTTTTGAACCCCGGCTGACCGGGTGAAAGACCAAACCTTTACCACAGAGCCAAACGTGTCCACCGAAGATTAACGTTATCAATCGATTTACATACAGCGACTTAGCAAATAATGACTTGGACCAAACGATTTCTTCACTGGAGTATATATTCATTGTAATCCATTTGATAAAAAGTTTATATTATTTCTATCAGTAGGCTATATTGCATGCAACATACTCAAATTAGTTAAATATAGGCCAGAACAAGAGATCAACTGCCATCCTGTCTTGTAACCGAGACGGCTCAGTTTTTTAAAGTCACTTCTGCAGTATAATATTAAAATATACACTTTTAATTTCGAACGGGCCACGCCCTTTAGAACAGTTTAAACCATTCTCGGTTTGACGATCTGAACTGGTCGGTCCGAAGTTATGCATTATCAAGCTTGTATAATGCACACTTCTTTCCTCCTCACTTCCTTCCCCCTCACTTCTTTCCTCCTCACTTTCTTTCTTCTTCCTTCCTCCTCAATTCTTTTTTCCTCCTCACTTCCTTCCTAACTCCTCCCTTCTCTCCTTCCTCCTCAGTTCTTTCATCCGTCCTCCTCGCTTCCTTTCCTCCGCCTTTTCTCCTTCCCTCCTTCTCCCTCGCTTCCTTCCTCCTCACTTCCTTCCTCCTTCCTTCTTTCTCCCTGCATACTTCTTTTCTTCCTCCTCACTTCCTTCTTTCCTCCTTCCTTCTCTCTCCCTGCATACTTCCTTTCTTCCTCCTTACTTCCTTCTTTCCTCCTTCCTTCTCTCTCCCTTTCTTCCTCCTCACTTCCTTCCTTCCTCCATCCCTCCTTCCTCCTTCCTTCTCTCCCCTTCCTTCCTCCTTACTGCCTTCCTTCCTCCTCACTTCCTTTCTTCCTCCTTCCTTCCGAACGTCCAATGTCTGGATTTGCAGCACTTGCCCATCGCAGTCGCGGTGTCTACAAATTAGTGTAATAATTTCAACGTGACTGTAAACAGGCCGGTCCACCACGCTAATTTGTACGAGTATTTCATAACCCATTTGTAATTTGTCGTTCTCTTAATCTCACATTGCAACCTTCCTTTAGATTACTTTTAAAATATTCGTGTTTTCCACTGGTGCTACAGCGATTTAATCCTGGTATCAGGCAAAATATTATTTTATAATCATAATGCATTTTTAATATTTTAACTGAATTCATTCCGTGCGCCTGAATTTGAATTGGTGTGCTGACGCCTGCATATTACACACATGTTAGTGTAAGCGAGAGAGTTCTGTCTGTAAGCCATTCCGAACAGCGCGGCATTAGCCTTACTTCACTGCATAGCTGTGCGTGTTATAAGCCCCACTACACAACTGCGATGGTGAGATGCAGCTAGTTCAGATCCCGGCGCTTATAGCGGCCATCCTGACTGCGGTATCCTCACAGACATTCCTTCCAGGCAAAAGCCAGGCTATTACCGTAATTCAAGTTCCAAAGTACCTACCCCAATCCCCAACCTTAATTAGAGTTATGCACTGTCCTACAACAGTCAAGAGAGAAACTATTTTGCTGTTAAAATTCAGCAATTTTTCTAGGTTTATGCCGTGTCTTGTGTGGAGTTTCACCTAGAAACACCAAGATGGCTCATCAGCGGGTTCTTGGAGTCCGTGCCCGGACTACCACAGGAGTAGCGAACTGTGCTCTACCTCCCTTCTTATGAAGCGCACTTGCTCTTCTTTAAGGAGCGCTTCTCTACCCACAGGAGTGGCATAAACCTAGAAAAATTGCTGAGTTTTAATTCACTGGCCCTGAAAGCCAATATATCATCTTTTTGGAAGCCTTTATAGGGAGGTGAAGGGCTGCTTGACCTCTTACCTCTTGCAGTAAGGAGGTAGTGCACAGTTCGCTACTCCCGTCGGGGTCCGGGCACGGACACCAAGAGCCCGCTGATGAGCCATCATGGTTATCCTAGGCGAAACCCCACACAAGACACGGCATAAACCAAGAAACATTGCTGGGTTTTAATTTACTGGCCAAGAATGCCAATATACCATTATATTGCTGTTTCATTTGAGTAGTTAGATATCGTGGTCAATCAGACCCGTGTATTTGGGTATTTTGTCCGATAACCTTTGTTAATGTGATGGCTGTGTTAGTGTGTGTATTTGTAATTCAGGTGAGGATTGGTAAGGAGGCGGTTATGGCCTTAAGTTAGGAACCACCTCGGCATTCGTCTGGAGTAGAAGTGGGAAAGAACGGAAAACCATTTCCAAATAAGCTGAGGTGGGAATGGAATCCACCTTCATACCGATACGAGGTTATTGCGTGTCTGTTAACCTACGATATTGTGATTAGTGTACCAGATAGGTGTATGTGCAAAGGGATTTGAAATGAGGAATCATGTCGTCATTTTTCTGGAATGAGTGAGGAAAATTACATTCAGGCCTGTCGCTGACAGCGCAGGGATTTGAACGTTGGACTCCAAACGCCAGATACCTAGTTCAGTTGTATACTACACCTTAATCAATTGGCGACACTGGTGGACCATACAGTCGCTCCAACAAATAATGAGCACTCTCTTGCGAACTGTTATTGTTTCTTTAGGGTCTTAGCGACATCGTGGTCATGAAGTAGCGTGTACTTGCGTGTGTGTAGAATTTGTATGTGAACCTGTTTCACTGTGATGTCTGTACTAGTTTTATGTATTTGTAATTGAGGTAGGAATTGGGTAGAAAACGGCTGTGGCCTTACGTTATAAACCATCCCAGCATTTTCCTGGAGTAGAAGTGGGAAATCACGGAGAATCACTTCCAGGATGGTTGAGGTTGGAATTCAACCTGCCTCTTCTCAGAATTGCCCCACGAGGCTAAGTGTACCCCGTTCCAGCCCTCAGACCAGAATTAAATATCTTGGCAGAGCCACCATTGTATTTCAACAACCTACTAAAACCAAATTTCAATTATACTACTTGGAAGGGATATTGAGTTATAACTATACCCATACATTTAAGAGAAAATAGGCTATTATATTCTTTACTTGAAAATCTTGTTTTAGTTCTAGAGCCCAGAGCCAAGGAATAAAAATATTACGAGCCTTAAGTAGTCGCATATGATGTGTAACATGTGACATGTTATCCTACTATGTGTCTACCGGGAGCGCAAATCCCTTGTTAACAGTGAACTCTGTTGGTCATTGAAATAACGACTTGTAAAACTCCAGTGCCAAATCCTGACTGGAGCGCATGCGCGAGGTACATCGTGGTTCCAATGATTTATTGTAGGAATATCTTTAATGGGGCCTCCAAACCTTGAAGTAAACCGTATGCGATATACATTCCACAGGAAAAAGTATGCATATTTAATAAATCATAATTGTTTTCAGCAAATATGATATAATGAATATGTTCACACCAAAGAACGACAACTTGAAGATGATTTATTGTAGGAATATCTTAAATGTACCCTCCAACCTTGAAGTAAACCGTATGCGATATACATTCACATAGGGCTGTATGTTGTCCGACAGTACCTCGAATGCTTACATTAAATAAGAATACAGCAAATGTATGCATATTTAATAAATCATAATTGTCTTCAGCTAATATGATATAATGAATATTTTCACACCAAAGAATGACAACTTGAAGATGATTTATTGTAGGAATATCTTTAATAGGGCATCCAAACCTTGAAGTAAACCGTATGCGATATACATTCCTCATAGCCACATGGCCGACAGTACGTCGTGGTACTAATCTCCGCCACCGCGCGCGCTCATTGTTTCCTCTTACACATTTTCGTCCCATTTCTGTCCCATTTCCAAAATCATTCCCACAAAAAATATCCAGTAACCGTTTGGAAGGATGTTACACATCAGTAATGTAGCCCAGACACCGCAGTAAAGGTCCTCGTGTAAACCTGCCGTCGGGACTTGGCTAAGACACGGTTGCGCTCATTCTTGGTTTGAATGACTGTACATCGTACTGTAGAACGTAATTTTGGGCCCAACATTTAAGCCCCAAGGGAAATTCAAGTTGTGAGTAAATGAACTTGGAAAGTTCTATTCAAATGAGAGATGTTTCGACAGAAGCGAGTACGACATGAGCGACAGATAATAGGTTTGGCCTCCAGTGAAGTCCTCTCCCATCTGTCGAGATCTCGAGTGTTTACTGTAACACATTAACATTCATCACAGCATCTGCTCGACTGACATCATAAAATATTAGTCTTCAATCTCCTCCTTACCTTGGGCCCGAACAGTATTATCAGATAAATATTTATAGTGGCCATTAACTTAAATGCGGGTAACGTATCAAGACTAAGCATAGTATGATCATAGTTCTATTATGTCAACAAGCGGTGAATACTTTCAAAACATTCCTTGAGCTACGCCCAATCATGAATGACTCTCCTCTCTACTTAATTTGATTCGACTCATTCAGCTTTCTTTTTCTTTTGTAATAACGGAACACAACTAGCTCCATACAGAATGTGTCAAAAGTATGACGCCACCTTTTCATGGTATTCCCCGATCGGAAAATATAAGGTGCGTTCAAAAAGTAACGAGCCGGAGGCTGTAATGCACAAACCGGTGACGACATCGGCTAATCGTGGCGTGTGTAACGAGGTGTGGTTCAGACCAGAGCGTGGAAGGTCACAGCCCGTCGCTACAGGGCACGCGTGCACGTCACGTGACGATAAAAAGCGAGCAGCAGCATGCATCAATCAAACAACGCTGCCAGTCGCATTGCAAACAGTGACATGGAGGCGTCAAACGAAGAGAAAAGAGGTGTTGTTCGGTTTCTGACAGCGAAAGGAGTAGGGGGAACGGACATTCATCGCCGAATGTCACAAGTGTACGGTGAACACTGCATGTCCCTTGCAAGGGTCAAGGCGTGGCACAAGCGCTTCAGGGAAGGACGGGTGTCGTTAGCCGATGATGCCCGGTCTAGGGCACGCCCGTGCATTACCGATGACAACGTCCAGCAGGTTGATGCACTCATTACCCAGGACCGCCGAGTAACAGTGAACGCCATAGCCGCCGTGGTCGGATTGAGCGTCGGAAGTGTGCACACCATCATGAAGGACCGACTGCACTTACGGAAAGTGTGTGCCCAATGGGTGCCCCACAGTCTTCAACCATACCAGGAAACATGTCAAATGGCCTACTGTCTTGGTCTTGGTTGGACGATTGATGCATGCTGCTGCTCGCTTTGTATCTTCACGTGACGTGCACACGTGCCCTCTAGCGATGGGCTGTGACCTCCCACGCTCTGGTCGGAAACACACCTCGTTACACACGCCACGATTAGCCGATGTCGTCACCGATTTGCGCATTATAGCCTTCGGCTCGTTACTTTTTGAACGCACCTCATACATACATACATTTTCATGGTGAGACTGTTTTGCCTTTCATCGTCAGGTCTAGTCTGCAATCTTCTGTTTGCAAACAAATCGTCTCCATGATCCCCTATTAGATAATGATGATGATAATTATTGTTTAAAGCGGCCTAACATCTAGGTTATCGGCCCCTAATGGTCTGGGTGATAGTGAAAAAGACAATGAAATGGGAACCACAGCGAAAAACCAATTTAGATGAAAAATATTTACAAAATGTAACTCAGACTGAAAACACTCACAAAATGCAATTTTGAGTGGAAACACCTACAAAATGCAATTTAGACGGAAAACACTCACAAAATAATTTAGATTGAAAACATGCAAAAAATGCACCTCAGATTCAAAATAGCTACAAAATGCAAGCCAGATTCAAAATGCTCACAAAATACAATTTTGATTCAAAATACTTACAAAATGCAATTTAGATTAACAATACTTACAAAATGCAAGTTAGGTTGAAAACATTGTACTTACAAAATGAAAGTTAGATTCAAAATACTCACAAAATGCAATTTAGATTCAATATACTTACAAAATGCAATTTAGATTGACAATACTTAGAAAATGCAAGTTAGGTTGTAAACACTGTACTTACAAAATGTAACTTAGATCCAAAATACTCAAAAAATGTAAATTAGATTCAAAATACCCTCAAAATACAATTTAGATTCAAAGTGCTTACAAAATGGAATTGAGATTGAAAATACTTGCAAAATGTAACTTTGGTTGAAAATACTTACAAAATGGAATTGAGATTGAAAATACTTACAAAATGTAATTTAGATTGAAAATACTTACAAAATGTAATTGATATTGAAGATGCTTACAAAATGTAGTTTATATTCAAAATACTAACAAAATGTAATTTAGATACACAGAGGTGCCAATGCACAAACCATTGCGGGAACCCTCAAGAATAGGACAGAGGAGAGGGTCAGCCCCAAAGGCAATAAAAGAAAAGGGGAGGGGCAAACATCGGACCCAGCTCAGGAATCCCTCGGGGTTGCCAACTCCTGAACTCACCAGCCGTGAGCCGTTGAGGATATATTGAAAAGAAAAAGAAGGCTGATCCCTCGAAGAATGAGGGATCAGGAAAGATGAGAGAAAGGCCAATTAAGGTGGGAAAGGAAAATATTCCCTAGTTGTCGGATACCCTAATACCATCGGGGTCGGAAAATAACAAAGAATTGCCCAAGAGAGGTCGACAGGAAAGAAGACGGAGAGGAGCCTGGCACAAGTATGTGGAAGCAATGCCGGACTCAGCTGGGGTCCCGTGGTCGTCAACTCACGCCCCACTAGATCTGAGCCCCTGGGGGTCCCCTATTAGAAGTTAGCACTGTGGCCTCCTCTACTTCTACACCTCTAACTAATATTGAATCTAACCATCGCATCCTAGATCTACAGTACCTCTGCTTCTCTAAACCTTGACAGCCGAACGCAAACCTCTCAGGTACTCTCTCCTCCGCCATTCCCTTCACACGACCCCACCATGTGAGTCGGATCTTACGAACAGCTTCGTGTAGCATGATCATTTTTAACTTGGCCTTTATCTGTTCATTTAGAGAACCCTCCTGCCATTGTTCACATCCATTCGTCCCAGCAATATTTCGTGCTACCCTCGTATTAGTTATCTCACAGTTAGATTACAGTAAAACTTCGTTTAACCGTCACTCTATAAACCGTCAGTTTCTGTTAACCGTCATTGCTGTAATAGCATAATAATACTGTAATAACAAAGTGCTTTAAGGTGCAGTGACGTGTTCGCTTTGTTTACTTACTCTATTTTAGTGGGAAGTGAGTGTATCTGCCCACCAAAGTGTTCAAACCATGACGAAAAACAAACTATTAGCCACTCAGAGGCCGAAACAATGCTGTCCAAGTGTATAGAATGGTTTGAATGTCAAGAAGAGGCCAATGCAACGCAGACACTACTGCTCCGAAAAATACGAAATATTGCCGCGGTGAATGCTTGAGCATCAAAGAGGCAGAAGAAAATTACTGACTATTTTGAAGCTACATGCACTATTTCACCTGTAAGTTTATATTACTGTACTGTACATAATTTTGCCACATTTGTAGCTACTGTACGGATGTTTTTAACATGTAATAGTTTTATTTGCTATTACTATCGTGTTTAGTTTCTTTTCGCTCCGAAATATATTACATTACTGTGAGAGTGATATCTGTCTATAATATAATTGAGGTCATGTTTTGGAGGAATAATACAGTGTTTCTGTTATCCATCTATTCGCTCAACCGTTACGACCACGGTCCCGACGATGACGGTTAATCGAGTTTTTACTGTATTACAGAAAGCTTTTCAGTCGGTCAACACAAATTGTGCCCAATTACATTATGCGGGAAACAAGTGTTTACACACCCTAGCCTGAGAGAAATATTATATCTCATATATGTCACAAAACAACCCTATTTTATGTACAAAATAGAAAAGGGGTGGGGGGAGGAGTAATATGCAGCAGGTCGGCTTTCTTGCAGAATACTGTAGATCACAATTGAGAACTCGCTGCATTGGCTTTTCTGCACCTCAACTCTATTTTCCCCCCTCCCTACCATCCTGAGAGAATACACAGTAGCCTACTTAAATTGGTCCGCCTGCTTCAATTTAATTCCTCCTATCTGATATTCTATTTTATTATGTGTCTTTCTTACGGACATAACCTTCGTTCCTGAAATGCTAATTTTCATACCATATTCCCTACATTTCGTTCAAGCTCTAATATGTTAGGTTGTAAGCTTTCTGTGGAGTCTGTCATTACAACCAGGTCATCAGCATAAGCTAGACTGCTTACCTGGTGTCCACCCAATTGAATCTCGCCAAGCCAGTTTATGCACCTCAGCAAATGGTCTATATATAAAATAAATAGTAGTGGTGAAGGATTTCAGCCTTGCCTTACACCTGCCTGTTTATCGACATAAATACTTTTCATTGCCTGTAGCAGCCTTCCCTTAATACCATAATCCTTCAGGATGCTCAGAGTCTTCGTCCTGGGGACTCTATCATACGGCTTCTGTAAATTTACAAAACACAAACACAAATGTCTATTCCTCTCATACCATTTCTCAATAACCTGGCGCATGCTAAAAATTTGATTCTGGTATCCTCGATGTGGTCGAAAGCCGCAGTAGTGTTCATCAATCTTACTCTCGGCCAATGATCGTACTTACCTTTCTGCCACGCCTGAGTACACTTTGCTCCGGACCCTTATCAAAGAAATGCCTCTTTGATTATTGCAATCTTCCCTGTTACCGTGCTTATATATTAGGGCGATTACTGATTTTCTCCAGTCAGGTGGTACCTTTCCTAAATTCAAAACCAATTCGATTATGCAATGCAACCATTTCATCCCTGAATTTCCACTATACTTTCCCATTTTTGACCGAATTTCATATACCCATGCCGCTTTGTGACATTGTAGTTTATTTACCACCCTCTCTACTTACTCAACCGTGATTCGGTTGCCATCCTCATTATCTTCCTCCACAATCTCTGACACATTGTCAGATACGTCTCAATTTACATTTTGCAAGTTTTCGAAGTATTCCTGCTATCTTATTAGTACTTCTTTGGCATCTACAATAAGATTCCCTGAATTATCAAGAACACTGATCATTTCTCTTTTTCCTCCATTTCTAAGATTCTTGGTTTTACGTACTGTACTGTATATGAACAATTTAACATTGTATTATCTTATTTCTGTACAGTTTTCTACACGCGTACGAACAGCAGCCATGATTCCATTTGTGCACCTCAAGTGATCTGACACGCACAACATCAGTACTCGAGGTGAAGATACTTGTTAGGTAACATATTTGAATCAGTTTCAAAATTTGCTTCAATAATGCTTCAATAATGTCTCTCAATTCCTTAAATGTCACTGACATTAGTTGATGTAAATATCGTCTTTCGCGCAATCCTATGGGGCTAATTAAATATTTAGTGAATTAATTGCTTTTCAGTTGGTGAACACGTTAATGAGCCCAATGAAATTAGAGGGGGAACAATACTTAGCTTTGACACCTAAAAGCCTACTAAAAATTACATGGATTAAATATACACTGCACTTACATACACTTTTCAAAAAGTGTGTAAAGTGTGTTTTATTTTACAAACGCATACACAATAACTAGTTGCAGACGCATTGGCCCCATGGCGTGGCTATGCTTGTTAATTCATACACCAAGGCCGTGAGGGCAGCTGCAGCAAGACCGGAGATCACAGGTTGGAATCCCAGAGATGACAGCGGCTATCCTGTGTGTTGAATTTCCCCGAGGTTTTCCATATTCTTTCCAGGTAAATGCCGGGATAGGACCTTAATTCAAATCCCGGTGCACCGACCTCATCCCTGTCCCTAATACAATAACACACACTCCTACAGTCATCATATCAATACAGGTCATCAGACAAATTCAGCACACACCCAACTACATGAGGCTGATGAACAAGATGGCCTATACCTCCAAAAAGAATTAACAACAACATACGTGTCGTCTTTTTACAAACGATTGAAAAAAAAACACATTAGTTTACGCAAAATCGCTAAGTTCACTACAAACGACACTGGATTTCCTCATCATTTGAGGAATGTTTATTCCCGTGGCTGAAAAGGTTTGCAATTTTTCTGAATACTTTAGCAATTGATGGCATATTGATTTCACAGCCGAGTGATTAAAATCTAGCAATTCTATTGCATTTATTCCGTGAGCAAGTCAGGCTCTTCAGAAGGCTCTTGGTAGGCCTACACCTTACCCGGACCACCGCTGGGGTCGAGCACTACTTCTCACATATGAACCCCATCGCACTTGTTTGCTGCGGAAACAAAGAGCTGCCTCAACATATTTCTTCCCTATATAGGTACCAAAAGATGACTTATTAAAGGCAGTAGCCTATTAAAGTTTCCACGACATTCTCAATAGACCAGGTGCTAGTGTAAATTCATGAATTTTCAATATTTTATTTTTCTGAAGCCCTATGATTTAGAAAAATGAAAATTTACAGGTTTAGTATTTATAACTTATACACTGTTAAAACATTATACAATTTTAAAAATAGTTATCCATTGGTCATCAGTACACTGTAAAACATCCTTGCGTAATTTTTGCAGTCACGCAGCGTTCACACAATAACTACCCCAATTATGTAATTATTTAATTTTTTTTTCTCTTGCGTTGCTTGTAAGACCCAAGGCTACAACAAACACTAGAATCTTAGGCATCGCATAAGAAACAATATTAATTTTCGATTATTTACATAAGTTGAGTTCTTTTTTAAATGTAATGGAACATGTAATGTGATAAAAGTTGAGAAAATGCATGATAAACATACCAAAGGGTTGTATGTCCATTAAAAATTCCCTGCTGCATACACAGGGCCCTCTTTCTGGATCAGTTTGGCCTCCTCTTCCAACCTCAGTCTCTTTTTGCATTTCCTTGCTTCTTTGTGGTCTCCAGAACCCTTTTATTTACCGAAAGTATGCGTTTCTCATCTTCATCTTGCAGGAACTGGGAGCAGTATGTTCCCACCACAAGCCCTAACTGCTGCAACACTTTAATTCTAGCCCTCATTCCATCATTAAAAGTCATGGTAGCATCATTAACACCAATCTGAACAGTTCTTCTTCCAGAAAACATTGTTTTAGGGCATATCTTCCAGATTTTAGAGTTCAATGACTCATTATTATTTTGTGTGATGCCACCAACACATCTTATCAACAGTTCGGTTTCCATAAGATTCTTGAAAACAGGTTTGATTGTCTCCATAATGGCAGGGGCTAGATTATTTTTGTGCTTATACTTGTCTGCATTGCCCTGTACCACAGCCTGCTGGTAAAGACACCAAGAGTCTAGACTTTTGGACAAAAGTAATGCTGCGGGTGATCATCTGTGGAAGCCTTGTGGTACCATATGGCCCAGATGGCTGTTCTCATATTATCTACAGATAAGCTATTAGCTCTAATGGCATTCCCATAATAGACAGTGAGGGTATTTATCACAGCATCAGTCGTCTGTTTTTGCCACCGAGTGGCTTCCCATCGCTTAACTTTTTCCCTCTCATATTCTCCTTCACTTTTCTCAACTGAGACCCCATCCTTTTCTGGACATGGCCAACACATTCCTTTTTCACTATATTAATATCTGTCCCATATGGCTGGTCATCAGAAACAGACTTGTAGCTCTTGGTATCACCATACCCAATATAATTGACATACCGTAAATTGTGACTGGCTACACTTCGGCTGAAAATCATTTTCATCCCCACTGATCACATCCTTTGCAAGCTGATGACAGAACCTCTATATCTATCACTTTTCCAGTTTTTGCACCTATAACAGTGCACACACCATGTAGTGAACTGTGACCCCTCGTTAACCATGTGCCATCACGGCTTACAGATACATCCCTACTGCCTGTAAGACTTGCCTCCCCTTCAGCAGCCTGACTTAGAGATTCTTTAGCTACTTGGTTGGAGGCAGCCAGAATCCTCTGGTACACCAGCGAGTAAGTGGACTTCTTTACAGATGGTGGTAAATTCATTAGGCCACAAAACATACCTAATCCTGCTAAACCTTGCCCTAAACACCTCATAGCATATATTTCACGCCTGTGTATGTAGTAAACATGGTTGTTTGTTCCAAATTTATGGCAGCTGTCAAAGGAACCAATTACACCACATTTTGGCACACTATTGTTACATTACAACCTAAACCTACTATTGTATGTATACTGAGTTTCACATTTCCCCCACATACACACCGAAGGCACTTTTCCAACTGTTCGAGCATAATATTTACGTTGAAAATAATATTTACCTCATCAAATCCACTACTGCTATTGCCACAGTCTTTGGGAAGCTTCTTGGCTGAGGCACTTTTTAGGTTAGGTGAATCATGAATGATAGCATTTGCAGTTGTATGCCTATTTCCACGGAAATTCACTTTCTTAGGCCTATATACTGCTTTCCGTTTACCCATTTCGAAGTTATGAACACAGCCACTTGTAAAAACTGTACTGAAACACAGGTGAACAATTTTTTTTCTCACAAGTTAACATGTGCTCCTTTACCGCAGAAACTAAGTTATATTGTTAAACAAAAGCATCACGTGACTTCCTGTTCCTGAGATACAAAGAGAAATGTACTACGGAGCATGCATGAGAGAGATTTAGAAGCACCAGTCTTCAATAGGAGGAAAGTAATACAATCCAAGGCGGCGCTGAAACGTGGGCGTGACAGTGCTTCAGATCAGCTGACACCTATTTATATTTTACGTTATATCTCCGAAACTATTAAAGATTTCTTAAAAAAATGTTTCACTATTGGAAAGAGCGAAGTCTATTAATCATTTTAGGATCTGAAAAAAATGCAATTTTTTGACCTTAAAAGGTGTACCTCCCCCCTTAGGAGGGCTGTTTAGCTTAAGCGCGGCGATAATGATAACTGACCTTTAATAGTTGAAGATGTCCAGAATACAGTAACATACCCCATATTGGGAAGATCTAGACTTCGCATCACACACATATTTCATTGCTCGACGAATACAGACAGTCAGGAATTCGGGGGAAATGCCAAGGAAGATAAGAGATAACGAGACAGCACAGGAAATTCCTTCCAGTTCAGTGCAGTCAGCAGTGAGAGGAGCTACGCGGTACTGGCCCACACATCACTCAAACAGCTAAGTTCACAAATCCACTTCAACCTGACCATTTAATGACAAACACATACTCACACCAAGCAAACAAACTTGAAGCTCAATCACCACAATCAATATCTGAACAAAATATCATATACAGTCTAACTACAATATCATGACTAGTTGTGCTAGTTTAGTAGCTACTGAAACTAAATAAGTGTAGTCTGTGTATGGTAAATACCATCACCCATACTTGAATCGCTTGATGTTAAATGGGGATTTCTGCAGGTTTTACGAAATATTAGTTTTTGATGCGATACTACAGATGATAGTTAGGGCCACCGTTTAGTGTTGAAATGAGACTTCTGTAGTCCACACCATGGCTGTGCCGAGTTTGTGAAATCTCCGTGTGATGTTAAAAATGAGACATCTATTGTTATTGCAAATTTTCATTACATTGAATTGCTGTTATTATTGCTTTATGTGTTTCAATGATTCTTGGATTGATATTCAGAAGTCCCCTTTCAACATCAAGCGATTCACTTGTAGACATAGATTTAATAGCTTAAGTGTCAGGGGTCTGATGATGATCGCTTGACGATCGAAACTGTTCATCCAAGTGTATTTATTAATCTCATGCATTCTTTCTCAATTGGGTACAACCGTGCTGACCGACTGAATAACATTGCATTTCAATGACATATTAGACTAATAATTTAACTCCAGCAATTCTTCGGGGTGTAGGCTACCTAAAGTGCACTGACTAGGCGAATCTTCGCAAAAGTTATGGAAGAAATAGTAAATCACAATAATGTTATTGGTTTTACGCCCCTTTTAACTACTGCGGGTTTTTGGAGACGCCAGGAGAGCGAAATTTTGCCTCAAAGGGGGATCTTTAACATGACAGTAAATTTACTGACACGGTTCCCTCTTATTTGTGTACCCTCGAATGCCAACTGACTGCGCCAGGATTCAATCCTGCAACCTTGGGAACACCATTAAGGAAAAAGTTTTTTTTTATTTCATTTTAGAATACTGACAATCTACATTATATTCTACCTATAGAAGACATTTAAAATCCATTGTTCTAGCACCTAAATCGGTAACGTGTAAATACTGAAATATACCGTAACTGATTTGTTTCCCTTACACTAGGGCTATTCTATAATCAAGAATATATAACGTTCCCCTTGGTTTTAAATACTGAAAAGTTTTAAACATAATATGATAATTTGAAAACACTACCATAGTTATTATTTATGTTATTATTAACATTATTCTAGCTCAGCATTAGAGTTGAGTAGTGGCAGTAGCAATGCATCGCTTGTATTATTATTAAAACATTTCGGGATTATCTTCCATTTTATTCCTAAATAATCCAGGGGCACAACCGGGTGGGCAGAGTCTCATTCTGGAGGCAATTCTGCCCCCCCCCCAACCTCCGACACCCTCACCGCCCCCGCACTTACAAGCCAACCCGATGGTGACGCCCTTCTGGTTGATATTAATTGTATGTCTACCCCTTATTATTCCCGTTTTTCCAACGGGGTCGGGGATGAGATGCGATGGAAGTCTTTGTGGCGATGGTTTTTACGGCCGGATGCCCTTCCTGACGCCAACCTTATGAGAGGAGTTAATGAGAGATGAAATGAATGATGGTGAATGAAACTGGGCAAGGATGTGGAAGGAAGCGGCCGTGGCCAGTCAGAAGGTACCGTCCCAGCATTTGCCTGGTGTTGAAAATGGGGAAACCAAGGAAAACCATTTCAAGGACGGCCGACGGTGGGGCTCGAACCCACGCGTCTACCGATTCAGCAGAGAGCTTGGCCCCATGACCTAATGCTGCGCGTTAGCCAGCGTAGCCACTACTGTCGGTTCTGGTTGATATTAATACAATACACCTACTCAAATAGTTTACAAAGATAGGAAATAAATAACTTACGTATGGAGATTTTCGCACAACGATCAAAACGTAATAATAATAATAATAATAATTATTAATATTATTATTATTACTTGATGTAGTGGAGTGCGTAATTTCTAAGTTTTTTATTGGTGTTCTTATTTCAGGTTTTAAAAATTATTCGACAATGAATATTAATACTGACCGCCCAAGATAACTGGTACATGCCGATTGAAAAGCTTCGGTGGCGTAGTCGGTAGCATGCTGAACTGCTATGCCCAAGATAGCGGGTTCAAACCCGGCCGAAGTCGTCGGATTTTTTTAAGAGCGTTAAAAATCCTTCAGTATGCCTTCCTTCGGAGGGGAAGTAAAGCCGGCGGTCCCATGTCATAGATTTATGGCATGTAAAAGATCCTTTCACAGACTACACTTGTGTAAAGCAAAATTTGTTAGGTTAGATTTCGTCAGAACGCTCTATCAAAGTTCCAACGTTCACCACTAGGTATCATTGATATCTGCTGGCGAAAGTTGGAACTACTTGAAATTGAACGGAACTTGTAGCTCACCCTTTAGGGTATCCGCTGGAAGCAGCTACAGACTCAGGCGAGCCGAACATGTGCTCGGACACTCCCGGCACTAAAAGCCATACGATAAATAAATAAATTCACAAAGATACAAATAAGACAATATTGAAGCTAAAATGATTTCTAATGTAAGTCTTCTACCTAAGTACAGACACCACAATGAAACAGGTTTTCAGAGAAATTTCACACACATAGTTAAACCAAAGCAATCTACTAATGGAATAACTATTAGTCTTCATCGGTGTAATTTAGAAGTCAATGTTCCATCTTCAGTGTTAATCTGATAACCCTACTTAGAAAATTACCAATCAGATCGGTGACTGAAATTTCTTTTTAATTCATATTAGGGGCTTGGGACACCTTGGTCATCAGTCTCGTGTAGTTGGGTGCGTGTTGAACTTGTGTGAGAACCTGTATTGCTCTGATGACTAGTATATGTGTAACTGTGTCAGGGACAGAGATGGGGTATGCGTTGGTTGGTTCCTTAGTTCAGGGGCTGCGACAACGCGGTCATGTAGCCCCGTGTACTTTGGGTGTGTGTAGAATCTGTCTGATAAGCGGTGTTAATTGTGATGGCTGTATTCGTGTGTGTTATCTGTTTTTAATTCAAGTAAGGACTGCAGACAGTAGTTTTAAGTAGTTCCTACTTTTACTACCAAACGCTACCGTCCACGACACCTACCTTGCAGACTTGCCTACCAGATGACATCACAGTCAGCATCTGCCGGCGAACGTTGGAACTAATAGAGCGTTATCAATGCAAATTTAGCCTCACACAAGTGTAGTTAGTGGAAAGGTTCTTTTACATGCCATACATCTATGACATGGGACCGCCGGCTTTACTTCCCCTCCGAAGGAAGGCATACTGACAGATTTTTTAACGCTCTTAAAAATCCGACGACTTCGGCCGGGTTTGAAACCGCGATCTTGGACATAGAAATTCAGCATGCTACCAACTTCGCCACCGAAGCCGCTAATGGGGTATGTGCCTCGGGACTAAATGTTAGGTACTATCCGGGCATTTGCTGACGAAAAAACACACTCCGGATAGCGGCTGTCAGCGCCTACGATCTCCGAACTTGCTGGATGATTTAATGAGCACGGCTACGCCGCGGGATAGGAGACTTGAGCATCTGTCTCTCTTCAGTCGAAGTCTTTCCCGTTTATGAAGCTAATAAACGTGGATAGATGTGTGATGTACTAATTACTATCGAGTATCGGGAGAAGGAATGTTGACTGGCGCCTCGCTTGGCTGTCGAGACTCTTTAATACGAGGACCAGCCACACCTTGGAGTCACGCGCGTGATGTGTTAGCACTTCATTTGGCAGCAACCTCGCCCAACGAGATTCATTAAAACATGTGACTAGAAAACCAAATTAACAGTGTTACTTTCGTGCCTTGCATAACTGTTACCGGTATTAAGAGACACATTGTCGGATTATTATAACGCAGTGACTTGGCATAGAGCACTCTATTATCCAAGCAGGACCTTCAGGTCTCTTAACATAGCGGCAACAATTGCAATAAAGCCCATCTCACATACGTGATCTATATCTGGGCATGCTGTATTAAAGATTGCTCTGAAAAGGTCAACGTATTGTATAGGAGAGCACTAAGTATACTCTACAATCTATTCATTCTAACACCAACCAAACTGGTATACCGATAGAGTAATGTGCTATCTCTCTAAATAATCTCCGAAATAAAGTTTCTGCAATCATGCAGTATAAAATGAAAAATAAAGTACAGAGGTGTGCAAATTAGCCTCAATGCCAGCCTTCCAAAATTTCATTTAGACTTGTCACGAATTTATGCACTAAATATGTTTGAAAGGTGTTGAAATTATTTCAGAAAAATAACCAATGGTTTTAGTTATATTTTATTTTAAGAAAATCTTTTTTTTTTGTGTGTGTAACATCTTTCCACTCGGTTGCTGGATATTTTTGTGGGGGTGATTTTGAAAAATGGGACGGAAGTGGATCGAACGGAAGTGTGCTAGCTGGCAGTGGTGGATTGAACGGAAGTGTAAGACGCACTGCCAACTCGATCGATTGATCCAGCTGGCAGTGGTAAGAGAAATAATGAGCGCGCGGTGTCGGAATTTGTACCATGATGTACTCTCGGCCATGTGGAATGTATATGACATACTGAACGGTAAACGCTCATGCGAACTCTGGTGTCAAGTGATTGAAGCAAATTACATGGTACATGGTCGAAGTCTTCGTATCAGTATTTAAATGGTAAAATGCCTTACTATCAAACATTGTAAGTAGTCGGCATTGCCGGTATTATGTTTCTGCACAGTGGCTATTCAAATATTAACCCACATAACGGTAATGCAGGAATTTAAGGTTATGAGAGGTGTCACGTCTATTAATCTAGTTGATCCATATCGTATTCTTTATTTAGGCTAGTGCTGGGGGAAGCTACACATCTAATAAAATGAATTCCGTATTATAAACTACAATATCTGTAAAACACTCCCTTTTACAATATATTAATATCTGTGTCAATAATAGTATAAAATACCGGTGTATCAACAATTTCAGGCGAGGTTTTTTTCTATGTCAGATGTTACACACCATATGCGACTACTGTAAGGCTCGTATATTTTTTTTATTTCCTCTAAAAACAGGCCTTGCTAATGCAAAATGTCACACGTTTCGTTTTGATTCCTTTATTCTACTTTTCGTGTGAATTTAGAGCAGAAGAATTTGAATTATTCTAATTACTGATGGTCAGCTCTTAAACTATTCATATATTTGTAAACCATGGATTGAAATTACCTTATTTAGAGGGCACTTTTCAAAGTCAATGAAAATAGAGAAAGCCAACCCAGCTCAGTTATCCCTCGGAATTCCCAATTTAGAAAATTTCAAGATCAATTCCTTAAAGGAAAAGTTGTAAATCCATAGGGAAGGATACACAACTAAGTAGGCCTAGGTAATAAAAGATTTCAGCAGTTGGTCACTAAAGTGACTTAAATTCTTTATTTGAGTCTAATAACTTACACACCTCTGTAGCTCATTCTAATACATTGTGTAAGTTGAACTCTGATTTGCATACGCATCAAACAAGAGGAGCTAACAAAATTTATTGTAAACCCATTCACTCGTCCAAGTACTGTATGGTAACTACTCATTGTGGCATTGCTCTATTAGTTACTTCAATAGTCTCCCTGAATACATACGAGATGATTCTTTTCTAGCAGAATGTAATAGAAATAGTATTAATTTCTTGAAATTTTAAATGTTTATACAGTTTAGTCTCGTTATAATACATTACGTTCCTTCTGTTCATTTCCGCTATAACTTGTAAAAACATGTAATTCTTTTCTCTGTCACCAAATAAAATTTCTATGTACTGCACCATCACAAGCCACGGCTCAGGTGCTTATTTTTATAACTAACTAACCAACAAACAAATAAATAAATAAACAAACTATCAAACCAAATAAATAAATAAATAAATAAATAAATAAAACTATCCTAGTGGTAACTATCCTGTTCGTCAGGTGCACATCAGTAATTCAAGGTGGCACTATGTCAGCTACGAAAACCCCCATGCTGTTTAGCGCCCCCAGCCCTCTCGGAACGCCCAGTCTTCTTCTCCAGCTCCACGAAACGTCCACGATCAAAGTCACCCGTGAGGGCTGCTGTATAGGTGATTTTGACTCGAGGTTTAACTAACACCCCGTAATTTCGGTTTGGTCAGCCCTCATTTGCTGTTACAGTACCTTCCTTCATGGCCTCGAACTACACCCTGAAAAAGTCAACATGTCCAGGTTATTTCTGTAGTTATTTGCGGTCGGGTCAGATTCATCCACGGCGCTAGTCCTCACGCGACAATCGTTAGTCGGGAAGATACGTAAAAATTAGAGGAAAATGCCACCTAGTTTAGTGCTGCATAATAGCGTATCACAGCATTCACTTTGTTGTTGATCCATTCTAAAGTCTAGGGACATATTGGTTATTATATTAGCCCCAATGATCAAAAAAATTGTATTTCATAATGAAACAAGTAGTTCCATGAAGAATTACGTAGCCTATTTTCATATATCTTATTTTGTTAATTGCCTCTACCGTCATACGAAATTTCAGTTTGAATGCTGTCATATATTTGTAGGTAGCCTACCATGAACCGTCTAAATATTTCGAAAGGTCGCCATGCTGAATTTTTATATATGTAGGCCATAAAGTTATGTACTATTACATGAAGATTATTGCGCACGTGTATTATTCAAACTTCAATCGCATGATTACGACACAATAAATAAAAACGAGATTTTATAATTTTGCAGAGCCGCCATCTTGTGATTATGAAAACAATTGAAATAATTAAGATGCCAATGGATTAAAATTTGTATAAGCATTTACTGTGCCAGTTTCACTGCGCTCGAATGATTAAATAGCGAGAAACGTCCATTTACATATTTAAAATTCGCGTCACCGCCATGTTGGGTTTGTGATCACCAGGTTATTGAGTCCCATAGGTAAACTTATGTTTATAGCCTCTATCAATATACAAAATTTCAGTCTGATTGCTGTCATAGATTATTAGGTATTGAGAACCGTCTAAATATTTCAGACGGTCGCCATGCTGAACTTGTATATATATAGGTCATAGAGTTATGTACTATTACATGAAGATCATTGCGTAGGTTCATTATTCCCACGTTGACTTTGATCGCATAATTAGGACACAAGAAATAATGATTTAAAAAAACTTTCGCACAGCCACCAACTTGAGGTTAAGTAAACAATTGAACTAAATTAGATATCAGTGCATTAAAATGCGTATAAACCTTTGCTGTGCCAAGTTTCACTGCGTTCAGATGGTTAAATCACGATATAAATCTATTCAAATGTTTCAACTTCGCTTGGCCGCCATGTTCGTTTCGAACTTAACAGGTTTTTGAATGTCACATAGGTAAACGTCTAGTAGTGCCCTTTATCACCGCACAACATTTCAGGATGATATCAGTAATAGTTTCGAAGATATAGATTGCTGGTGAGATATTTCGCACAGCCGCTTTGTTGGATTGGTGAAACGTAATGAAATTTGAAGGGCACGGTCGGGGTCGGCAAAAATGGTACTATAAACCTTACCAAGTTTCATTGAAATCCCTCCGGCCGTTTAGATTTTGTTAGCGTAGGACACACACACACACACACACACACACACACACACACACACACAGACAAAAGGAGATCTGAAGTCTATTTTTTTTTTCATAAATGAAAAATAGGATAATAATGTGTTTCTTCTACCAAAAATGCACCAGTCTTAACGACAGTTCTCAAAGGTGAAGTAAACAATAGGTTCAGATCCCGGCGATTAGTTGCGCACTTGATCCAATGAGTTCAACGGTAGGAGAGGGGCGTGGAGCGCTCTGGAGGTCGTGCCCAATACATCCCTGGCTGAGAACATTGACGCGCGACAGTAGCTTGTTTTCTTGGACATTACTAGTCTTAGCCAGAGCCGCAAATATTTTACGCTGCAGTAGTATGCAGGAGGAGGGGGATGGGCAAGTGCAGAGCCAGTTACCGGTAACTGTCGTTGCTGCTGTTGTCTTGGCACTGTAGACACATGCTGTAATCCACAAACAACCAAATCTCTCAATCAGCCATAGTCTCTGTGTTGTCAGACGACTTTCAATAAGGCATATGGTCACATGACTACTGATGTGTTCAACGATCAGCGTCCCTTCTACATGCACGTATTATGTGCTGCGAAACCCGTCTGGATAGGATAATATATACTAAGTGTTCTGCAATTCATTTTATCAGTGGATCATACAACTGCAATTAAACGAACAATTAGGCTACATATTTTGCTTCATATACTTTCGCGGCCGGAGCTCATAACAGTCATATATCAGTGTTATGTTAATTGATCGCCAACATTTAGCCACGTTACATAACCATAAAATTAATTGATTTGCTATTTTGTGAATATGCATAGCCTAAACATAGAACATATCTTGGGGCAGCGTCTAGCATACTTCACTGTTACACTTGAGGTTCTGGTTCAATTCTCCACGTCTGACAAGTTATTAAATTCTGATATAAGTGTTGGAAAGAGGCTCACTTAGCCTCGTGAGGCAATTGGCGAGAAGACATGGGTTCATAGAATTGGTTTTCCATGTTTTCCTCCTACTCCTACTCCAGGAAGATGCTGGGATAGTCCCATATTACGACCATAGCCTTCTCTTTCCCAATCCTAGAGTCAAATACTCGTACATAAAAGCACACTCTACAGACGCCACAATAACATAGGTTTTCATAGGTTATACACATCCAAGCACATGGAGCTGAAATGACAACGTAGTCAAAGGCCCTAATTGAAACAACAACAACAACAGCATAAGTAGCATATAGTTGATATTTCAATAAGTTAAGAGAATCGGAATCAGCCTTTAATGAAAACTTAGAAAAGGCATCTAGTTTGAATATTCGAGTTGTTGTTGTTGCTGTAGTTGTTGATTCATTGAGGGGATTTGCGAACATCGTGTTCATTTAGCCCCGTGTACTTGGGTGTCTGTGTGGAATTGGTCTTATACTCCGTGTTATTATGATGGCTGTATTGGTGTGTGTAGTTGTAATTTAAATGATGTTGAAGGAGGCAGCCGTGGCCTTAATTTAGGAACCATCCCGGCATTCGCCTAGAGTAGAAGTGGAAAACCACACGGAAAACTACTTCCAGGATGGCTGAGGTGGGAATCGAACTCGCCTCTTCTCAGATTTGTCGCACGAGGCTGAGTGTATCCAGTTCCAGCCCTCAGACCAGAATTAAATTTCTTGGCAGAGCCGGGAATCTAACCCGGGCCTCCGCAGCGACAGCCAAGAGTGCTAGACACTAGGCAACAGGGGCACATGACCTCGTAGTTCCGCCCCTTAAAACATCACTAACTAACACTAGGCAACAAGGCAGACAAGAAATATTGTCGACAATGAACAAGTGATATGATGCTAAAATTCGATTTGTGCACATAAACATTTTAAGCACACTTGCTGATCATGTAAATATTCCCGAACAGAAGCATCCTTTCGAATTTTGTATATACCAACAACAATCTAGAGGGACACTAGGACTGAATTTTTCAACTTCCACATTTTTTATCAGAATGAGTTGAATTTTTTTTTAACCTGGAATGGTAACACTAATTCACATACCAAATTTGAAACAATTGGATGAAATGTAATTGATATTTTACTGATTATTTTATTAAAATATACCGTGTGATCAAAATGATCCATGTGCATTAGACATTGTGTAAAACTTTGATATTTTCATTACATATACAAAAAACTATTCAAAATATTATAACATTGAGACATTTCAGGAAAGTGATACATGTAAGCTGTCAGATTAATTTTTCCTGATGTGCCATCATGTTTTATGAATTTTGTTAATTTTTAATAGTTTTTTATTTCTTTGGTCTGTAATTTACATAGTGACTGGAGATATTGCAATGTTATCTTACAACACATGTATTTCTGAATATCCAGTGATTTTTTGACTAAAATTGGCGAATATCTCATGCACATGGAGTGTTTCAATTACCTAAAAATGTTGTTTGGAGATCAAAGCATTTTCATAACAACGCATGCTATATTAACCAGTTTGGCTCACCTAATGAAACATTTTTGGAAAAAATCTGAAAAATACAATGTTTTGTTGTAGAGATAAATAGCATCGAGACCTTTCGTTTAAGTTAACCTACGACTTTCTAGGATTTCTAGTTTTAATAGTATAGCCTACTTTCATATGATTTGCCTTCCATCTTCTTACGCACAGGAGATTTAAAAATGTCATTGAGCCTTTGAAAATGGCATTGCATGAAAACTGTTTTACTGAAAAACAGTTATTTTGTCATTTTTGTCTAAAAACTCAGTCCTAGTGTCCCTTGCATCAATGTCACGCTATATAATATTGGAAGAAGAGCTTGGTCAAGAATAATTTAAGAGCCCTATAATTGCGTATCCTTGAATCTGCCTCACATGTGATGATAATGAGGGAGGAGAGAATGCGAGATAAGAGATGCACAGGTAGATAATAGATGCTCAGGTAGATCTAGGAGGCGATGGTCAGATTCAGTGATAAGCGATCTAAAAGTGAGATGTATAGAAGCAGAGGAGGCTGCAGTGCTAACTGCTAATAAGGCATCATGGAGGTGACTTGTTCGCAAACAGAGTCTTAGAGACTAGACTGGATGCTTAAAGGCAAATCAGTCTCAAATGAAAATGTATGTAATGTATATATATCTCTAATATAAAAACAAGTGTCCTGACTGACTGACTGACTGACTGACTGACTGACTCATCATCGCCCAGCCAAAACTATTGAAGTTAGAATCACGAAATTTTGGGGATATGTTCGTGGGAAGTCGAAAACGCGCACTAAGGAAGGATTTTTGGATATTCAGGTTCTAAAGGGGTGTTAAGGGGATAGACCTGCATTTCATTGAATAACAATATCTCCCGATTGGTTTCATTGGGAGATGTGATACTCGGCATATACACTCATCATTAAAAATAAGAAGACAGATGTCTGAGGGTTTTTCGATGTGAAGTATATTATGAGGTGAAAGGGGTGAAAAGTGGGGGTTGAAAGATTCCTAACGGAGCGTGTATCTCTTAAACGACATAGGCGAGGAGTTTGAAACTCAGTGGAAAAAAAATCAGCTTAAAAAATAAGTAAATAGGTGTTTGACCGTTTTTTCATAAATCCAATTTAAGGGACAAATAGGGAGGGGTGAAATTCTGGGGGGGAAAAACAGGAAAGAAAGTGTCCTAACTGATTGACTGACAGACTCACTCATCAAACTCAGGGAAAAAACTGCTTAAAAATAAGTAAATAGGTGTTCGACAGTCTTTTTCATAAACCCAATTTAAGGGGTTCTTTGGGAGGGGTGAAGTTCTGAAAAAAGGAAATTGAGAGAAAAAGTCCTGACTCATTCACCATTGCCCAGCCAAAATTATTGAAGTTAGACACATGACATATCGGGGAATATGATCATTGTATGTCGGAACCGTCCACTAAGGGAGGATTTTCGTATATTCAGGGGGTCTTAAGGGGGTTAAACCTGCATTTCATTGAATAACAATAACTCCCGATTGGTTTCATTGGGGGATGTGTTACTCGGCATATGAACACATAAAAAATAAGAAGACATGTGTCTGAGGGTTTTTCGATGTGGTGTATATTATGAGGTGAAAGGGGGTGAAAAGTGGGGGTTGAAGGATTCCTAACGGAGTGTGTATCTCTTAAACGACATAGGCGAGGAATTTGTAACTCAGCCGAGAAAAATCAGCATAAGAAATAAATAAACAGGTGTTTGACCGTTTTTTTCATAAATCCAATTTAAGGGGCCCATGGGGAGGGGTGAAATTATGTGGGAAGGGGGGGCGGGGAAACGTAATATGTCTGAGTGTAAAATTATACATGGCCTATGTTGTAGACAATAACACATTACATCTTTTTTGTCTCTTGCTATTTCATCATACGACGAATACTTACGGAGTTATTAATGATTTTGTACTTTTTGGTCGGAATTTTCCAAGTCCCAAGAATGACATAAAAATTGATTCGAATGAAATTTCAAAAAATAGTTTTTTTTAATACTTTTATTATATTTTTCACGTCTTTTGGGGTCCGAAACCAACATGATATTTTGATGTTTTTTTTTCGGCCCATGCATTTTTGGTTTCAGGTGATAGAATTATTTTCCACTAGGACCGATGCTTATCTCTTATATAAAAAAACAAGTGTCCTGACTGACTGACTGACTGACTGACTGACTGACTCATCATCGCCCAGCCAAAACTATTAAAGTTAGAAACATGAAATTTTGAGGATATGTTCGTTGTAAGTCGAAAACGTCCACTAAGGAAGGATTTTTGGATATTCAGGTTCTAAAGGGGTGTTAAGGGGGTACACCTGCATTTCATTGAATAACAATATCTCCGGCTTGGTTTCATTGAGGGATGTGATACTCGGCATATAAACTCACCATTAAAAATAAGAAGACACGTGTCTGAGGGTTTTTCGATGGGGTGTATATTATGAGGTGAAAGGGGTGAAAAGTGGGGGTTGAAGGATTCCTAACGGAGCGTGTATCTCTTAAACGACATAAACGAGGAGTTTGAAACCCAGCGGAAAAAAATCAGCTTAAAAAATAAGTAAATAGGTGTTTGACCGTTTTTTCATAAATCCAATTTAAGGGGCCCATGGGGAGGGGTGAAATTTTGGGGGAGAAAAACAGGAAAGAAAGTGTCCTAACTGATTGACTGGCAGACTCACTCATCAAACTCAGGGAAAAAAACTGCTTAAAAATAAGTAAATAGGTGTTCGACAGTTTTTTTCATAAGCCCAATTTAAGGGGTTCATGGGGAGGGGTGAAATTTGAAAAAAGAAAATTGAAAGAAAAAGTCCTGACTCACTCACCATCGCCCAACCAAAATTATTGAAGTTAGAAACATGACATTTTGGGGAAATGATCATTGTATGTCAAAATCGTCCACTAAGGGAGGATATTCTGATATTCAGGTTCTAAAGGGGTCTTAAGGGGGTTAAACCTACATTTCATTGAATAACAATAACTCCCGATTGGTTTCATTGGGGGATGTGTTACTCGGCATATGAACACATAAAAAATAAGAAGACACTAGTTGAAACCCGTCAAAACATGACGGTCAATAGAAAAATATTTACTGAAGAATTTTCTTATATAGGCCTACTGTACATTCTTTGTACGATTATTTTTTGACTCTATTGAAACTATGAGGGCGTCAAAAGATTGCACTCTCAACATTGCAAAATACTGCTGGCCATGACTGAAAAATTGTTGGAGCAAATTGAGGCCTATACGTTTCAGAGTTTCCCCTTGAGCTTTATTGATTGTGATAAAGTATGCCAAATGAATTGGAAAATATTGCCTCTTAAAAGAAAATGATAGTGTTTTATCGGATGGTGTTAAATCAAGTCGAAGGATTAGACATCTCTGCCTAATTTTAACTGCACCTATTATTTCCAAATCCAAGCAATATGGTTGCATTTAGGAGTCGTTGGGAACCGTTCAGATTTCAAAGCAGCATAACGGGCCAAGCGTTTGGAGTATGTGGCGGCCAGTCGTTTAGTTCCAATGGATTCAAGAACTCTGATGAGTCTAATACAACTGGCCGCAAACCATCGCTTATATTTTTGGAATATAACGAAGAAATGCGATGATGTGTAATTCCATACATTTTAAAACAATGTGGACCGTGTGCGTGTGGCACAGTAACATTGGCACCAAATGAAACGAAGGAAGGAAGGAAGCTTGCAGTTTAACGTGACCGTTAATCTCGCGATCATAAGCCACGGGACCTCCGTTTAACGTGGAATCCGAACCACAGGACATGGCCTTTCACATCAAAAATCTCACATGCATTGACCGGGAATCGAACCCGATCCGCCTTGGTGAGAGGCATACAGCTTGACCGCTGCGCCATGAAACGAAGGACATAGCATTGTACTGCCGATTAGTCCCTCTGGAATTCCTTGAGATATCATCTCCAGTGAAAAATAATTGTTAAAGCCTGTCAAATATTTTATATTTATTCAGATTAATTTTACCATTACAACAGCAAAGGTCAAAGTAACCAAGTGTAGATTTCTCGCAAGAGAAATACAGTGCAGAACAATGTTTACATTTGTTCGTCAAGGACCCTAAACTGTAACGGCATAGTATCTGGAATTGTTTCTGAAATGCCATATTTATATTGGATTTTAAAAGTGGCTTCGTATTTTTCTCCGATTTCCCACTTTTTTGCGGCTAATGTTCTATTTCGTCAAATGGGTTTATTTATAGCAGCATTTCTGCCCAAATTAACGTCATTTTATATAAAACTATAGTGGCCTGCATCAACGTAGCCGCCAAATATTAAATGGCAAATAATAACTTACTTCCATTGCCAAAATCAACTGCGTGATTAGACCCATTGTTATGCACTCTAAACAAATAATCAATAAACAATAATATTCACATATACAATGAATACTTCCATTCTCAAGTTGGTTGCTGATGATAATGCGATGAGATTGATCGCCAATAATAAAATCCTTGCAATTGTTGCAATTTGCTTGCAAACGCAACTCAGGATGACGATCTTCATTTTGAAATAAACAGAATGAAATTGCTGTAAATAATGAATTTCCATCACCTGTTGAAGGTACAATACTTTGTATTTCCATGACAGTAAATTATGCAAGGGAGCATAGAATCACTTCGCCACTACTGGAATGAGCATAGACTCACTTCGCCAGCCACAGTAATGGAGGGAGTTTTAGAATTATATGTTCAGTGCTTGTCAAAGATCGTATTAACACAGGGAAGCCCATTCTTAAGGCTACATTCTGAGCTATTGCCCCGGATTCCAGGTTCGATCCCCGCTCTGCCAAGAAATTTAATTCTGGTCTGAGGACTGGAACGGGGCGCACTCGTGAGGCAAAACTAAGAAGAGCAAAGTTTGATTCCCATCTCAACAATCTTGGATTTGGTTTTCCGTGGTTTCCCACTTCCACTCCAGGCAAATACCGGGATAGTTCCTAACTTAAAGCCTCGGTCGTTAACTCCCCATTCCCCACATTAATTACAAATGCACACATCAACACAGCCATCACATTAACACAGGTTATCAGAGAAAAGTTTACACTCGCACACCTGTTCGCCAATATGTTAACGCTGATGTATGTGTTTGAACTACTGGATATAAGTTCAATGTTCCCCATCTCTTGATGAATACAGTACTTTTGCATTTGTCAGTTGGCACAGGCTAGAGTAAAAGGTGGCTTTTCACCGATGTCTCAGTCTCACTCATGGCTGTGATTATATGGAAGCTACTGAGGTATGGGTGGTGCTTAGTAATGGCATTCGGGGCACAGTCAGTGCCTGTGAATGCTGTGAAAGGTTCAACTCATAGGGTTAGGACTACTGTTCTGACTCAGTGAGGAAAGCAATGGCAAACTACCTCACTCCTCTTCTTGCCTAGAACGCCTCAAAATAGCGCTGCCTTGGGTTTTTGTGGGTATCTACTCACATAACGTAACGGCGGTACTTTTTGAGGATCCAACCAGCCTTCGGGCTGACTACCTAACAGACAGACAGACAGACTTTAAAATTAATATCATTGCATTGTTGCAGCTTGGCAAATATTTTATATTTCAGCAGATCAATTTTACCATCACAACAGTAAAGGCCAAAGTAACCGCGCGTAGATTTTACGCAAGAGAAATACAATGTAGAACAATGTTTACATTTGATCGTCAAAGACCTTTCACTGTACTGCATAACATCTGGAATTGTTTCTGAAATGGCCTATTTATATTGGATTTTAAATGTGGCTTCGTATTATTCGATAACACTATAGTGACCTGCAATATCGGAGCCGCTAAATATTAAATGGCAAAAAATACTTCCATTGCCGAAATCAACTGCGTAGTTAGATTCAGTACTCTAAACAAATAATCATTAAACAACTGTCTTATACAATGAAGTTCAACATGACCGTCCAGAGACTCTCATACTCAAGTTGGTTGGTGAGGAGAATGCGATGAGACTGATCGCTTACAATAAATTCCTTATAATTGTTCCTGCCAGCGAAATGTTTGGCAATAGCTTGAAAACGCAGCGCAGAATGACGTTCTTCATTTTGATATAAACAGTACAAAACTGCTCTAAATAAGCTATTTCCATCACCTGTTATAATTTATGGCAGTACATTTTGCAGGGGAACATAGAATAACTTCGCCAACTACTGGAATGAGCTTAGGCATATACTCAATACTCACTTCGGCAGTCACCCTAATGGAGGCTGTTTTAGAATTCTATGTCCCGTGCATGTCAAAAATCGTATTAACACATGGAAGCCCACCCATTCTTGGCTATCGCCTCGGAGACCCGGGTTACATTTCCTGCTCTGCCAAGAAATTTAATTCTGGTCTGAGGGCAAAAACGGGGCACATTCAGTCTCTAGAGGTGTAACTAAGAAGAGGAAGGTTTGATTCCCACCTCGACAATCTTAGATGTGGTTTTCCGTGATTTCCCACTTCCACTCAAGGCAAATACCGGGATGGTTCCTAACTTAAGGCCTCGGCCGTCACCTTGCCATTTCCCACCTTAATTACAAATACACAAAGTAATGCAGCTATCACAATAATACGGGTTATCAGAGAAAATTTTACACTTACACACCAAAGTACATGGGGCTGAGTGACAACGATGTCGGAGCCCTTCAAACGAATTATGTTTGCCAAGTGTCTCTCATGGCGGAAGCAATTGTGGACACGCGCCAGGGCCTGGAAAACTACCTTTTCACTAATAATTTAAGAGTATATCGACGATGCATAATTTATAACTTTTAGTCTAGGATGCTACCAACTTGACCACCGAAGCATTGGGAAGAAATTGCAATATTAAAGTACATAAACAACATAGCCTACACACTCAACTGTCAGTTAATGTTCTTCAACGTTTCCCTTCTTAAAAATTCCCCTCTATAACTCTCCATCACTTGAAAACGCGCCATGTTTTGTGTTTTAAATATATCGATGCAATGGTGCTGCCATCTGTTGTTAGTTACTGAAACTATATGGGCGAGGTACTGCCATCTTTTGTCAGTTACTGCAATTGATGGCAGATATTAGCTCTTTTGACCACATGCTGTAATGCAATGGTAAAACGGAAATAAAACTTATTGAGAGGGAATGTAGGAATCTTTAACTGACATAAAACGTTACTAATAATCCTTGATAAAACAATATTTAACTATCACGCGAAAACTCGCCATCAAGGCCATGCCTTGTGTTTTAAATATATCGACGCAATCTGCTCTCAGTTACTGGAACTATATTGGCGAGGTACTGCCATCTGTTGTCAGTTACTGGAACTGATTGCAGATATTCAAACGACGTATTGAGGACATGCTGTAATGCAATGGTAAAACGGAAATAAAACGTGTTGAGAAAATGTGTAGAAATATGTATCTTTAACTGACATAAAACCTTACTAATACTCCTTGATAAAACAATATTTCAGTGGCAAAAAAAAAAAAAACTGGCGAGAGTTGGGATCGAACCTGCGATCCTTGGATCCACAGTCAATCGCCTTAACCAAATAGCTACTCGCGCACTCACACTTATATGCAGACGCAACCATTCACTATCTTCAAAAGCCGCTATCTGAAGAAAATAATCCAATTCATTATCAATAAAATCAATATACATTCGTATATGTTCATACTGTTATTATATTGTATTGTCAGAACTTGGTTAATGTATGTTTTCAATTACATGAAAGCTTATTAAATAACTTACATTTTAATGGACTTCTCACCGCCATTTTGTCATGAGCCCAGGCGGATTGTGCGCATGCGCGAGGGGCCAGAATTCTGCTATTTTCTATATTTATTTAAAAATATACCGTCTTATATTTGTTTATTTTAGAGACACTCTGCAAATCTACAGGCCAAGAGCTTTCGTTAGAGTGCTCTACGAAGTAAATTGGTTCTGTCGTTCTCTCTATCTCGTGATAACAAAAATCACCTTACTGTTTTAAATATATAGATGTGTCTGAGGGTTTTTTCGATGTGGTGTATATTATGAGGTGAAAGGGGGTGAAAAGTGGGGGTTGAAGGATTCCTAACGGAGTGTGTATCTCTTAAACGACATAGGCGAGGAATTTGTAACTCAGCCGAGAAAAATCAGCATAAGAAATAAATAAACAGGTGTTTGACCGTTTTTTTCATAAATCCAATTTAAGGGGCCCATGGGGAGGGGTGAAATTATGTGGGAAGGGGGGGCGGGGAAACGTAATATGTCTGAGTGTAAAATTATACATGGCCTATGTTGTAGACAATAACACATTACATCTTTTTTGTCTCTTGCTATTTCATCATACGACGAATACTTACGGAGTTATTAATGATTTTGTACTTTTTGGTCGGAATTTTCCAAGTCCCAAGAATGACATAAAAATTGATTCGAATGAAATTTCAAAAAATAGTTTTTTTTAATACTTTTATTATATTTTTCACGTCTTTTGGGGTCCGAAACCAACATGATATTTTGATGTTTTTTTTCGGCCCATGCATTTTTGGTTTCAGGTGATAGAATTATTTTCCACTAGGACCGATGCTTATCTCTTATATAAAAAAACAAGTGTCCTGACTGACTGACTGACTGACTGACTGACTCATCATCGCCCAGCCAAAACTATTAAAGTTAGAAACATGAAATTTTGGGGATATGTTCGTTGTAAGTCGAAAACGTCCACTAAGGAAGGATTTTTGGATATTCAGGTTCTAAAGGGGTGTTAAGGGGGTACACCTGCATTTCATTGAATAACAATATCTCCGGCTTGGTTTCATTGAGGGATGTGATACTCGGCATATAAACTCACCATTAAAAATAAGAAGACACGTGTCTGAGGGTTTTTCGATGGGGTGTATATTATGAGGTGAAAGGGGTGAAAAGTGGGGGTTGAAGGATTCCTAACGGAGCGTGTATCTCTTAAACGACATAAACGAGGAGTTTGAAACCCAGCGGAAAAAAATCAGCTTAAAAAATAAGTAAATAGGTGTTTGACCGTTTTTTCATAAATCCAATTTAAGGGGCCCATGGGGAGGGGTGAAATTTTGGGGGAGAAAAACAGGAAAGAAAGTGTCCTAACTGATTGACTGGCAGACTCACTCATCAAACTCAGGGAAAAAAACTGCTTAAAAATAAGTAAATAGGTGTTCGACAGTTTTTTTCATAAGCCCAATTTAAGGGGTTCATGGGGAGGGGTGAAATTTGAAAAAAGAAAATTGAAAGAAAAAGTCCTGACTCACTCACCATCGCCCAACCAAAATTATTGAAGTTAGAAACATGACATTTTGGGGAAATGATCATTGTATGTCAAAATCGTCCACTAAGGGAGGATTTTCTGATATTCAGGTTCTAAAGGGGTCTTAAGGGGGTTAAACCTACATTTCATTGAATAACAATAACTCACGATTGGTTTCATTGGGGGATGTGATACTCGGCATATAAACACATCATTAAAAATAAGAAGACACGTGTCTGAGGGTTTTTCGATGTGGTGTATATTATGAGGTGAAAGGGGTGAAAATTGGGTGTTGAAGGATTCCTAACGGAGCGTGTATCTCTTAAACGACATAGGCGAGGAGTTTGAAACTCAGCGGGAAAAAATCAGCTTAAAAGATAAGTAAATAGGAGTTCGTTCGTTTTCTTTTTTCATAAATCCAATTTAAGGGGCCCATGGGGAGGGGTGAAATTCTGGGGGGGGGGGGGACAGGAAAGAAAGTGTCATAACTGATTGACTGACTCAATCATTCCTCAAACTCAGGGACAGAAAAATGCTTAAAAATAAGTAAATAAGTGTTCGACAGTTTTTTTTTCATAATTCAAATTTAAGGGGTTCTTGGGGAGGGGTGAAATTCTGGAAGAAAAATGAAAGAAAATGTCCTGACTCACTCACTCACTCACTCACTCATCATCGCCCAGCCAAAATTATTGAAGTTAGAAACATGAGATTTTGGGGATATGTTCGTTGTTCGTTGTATGTCAAAACCGTACACTAAGACAGGATTTTTGGATATTCAGGTTCTAAAGAGGTGTTAAAGGTGTAGAACTGCATTTAATTGAATAACAATATCTCCCGATTGGTTTCCTTGGGGGATGCGATACTCGGCATATAAACTCATCATTAAGAATAAGAAGACACATGTCTGAGTATTTTTCGATGTAGTGTATGAGTGACAAGTGGGGGTTGAAGGAATCCTAACGGAGCAAGTATCTATTAAAAGACAGAGGCATAAAGTACGAAACTCGGGGGGGGGGGGGGGGGGGGGGGGGGAAATCAGCTTGAAAAATATGTGAATAGGTGGTCGACCGTTGTTTCATAAATCCAATTTAAGGGGCCCATGGGGAGGGGTGAAATTCTGAGGAGGGAAGTCCACTAAGGAAGGATTTTTGGATATTCACTCATCATCCCCCAGCCAAACCTATTGCAGTTAGAAACTTAAAAAATTTGGGGGATATGATCGTTGTATGTCGAAAACGTCCACGAAGGATGGATTTTTGGATATTCATGTTCTGAAAGGGTGTTAAGGGGGTAAAACTTGCATTTCATTGATTAACAATATCTCACGAGTTGTTTCATTTCGGGATGTGATATTCGGCATATAAATTAATTAATAAAAATAAGCAAACATATGTCTAATGTTTTATCGATATGGTGTATATTATGAGGTGAAAGGGGTGAAAATTGGGGGTTGAAGGATTCCTAACGGAGCGTGCATCTCTTAATCGACATAGGCGAGGAGTTTGAAACTCAGAGGAAAACAGAGTTTGAAACTCAGAGGAAAACAATCAGCTTAATAATAAATAAATAAATAAATAAATAGGGGTTCGACCGTTTTTCATAGATCCAATTTAAGGAGCCCATGGGGAGGGGTGAAATTCTGGAAGAAAAACGTCCACTAAGGAAGGATTTTTGAATATTCACTCTCATCGACTAACCAAAACTATTAAAGTTAGAAGAATGATATTTGGGGATATGTTTGTTGTGTGTCGGAAACATCTACTAAGGAGGGAATAACAATATGAAAAGACTATGACGCGTGCGAGGCCGCGGGTACCTGCTAGTCTCTTATATAAAAACAAGTGTCCTGACTGACTGACTGACTGACTCATCATCGTCCAGCCAAAACTATTAAAGTTAGAAACATGAAATTTTGGGGATATGTTCGTTGTAAGTCGAAAACGTCCACTAAGGAAGGATTTTTGGATATTCAGGTTCTAAAGGGGTGTTAAGGGGGTACACCTGCATTTCATTGAATAACAATATCTCCGGCTTGGTTTCATTGAGGGATGTGATACTCGGCATATAAACTCACCATTAAAAATAAGAAGACACGTGTCTGAGGGTTTTTCGATGGGGTGTATATTATGAGGTGAAAGGGGTGAAAAGTGGGGGTTGAAGGATTCCTAACGGAGCGTGTATCTCTTAAACGACATAAACGAGGAGTTTGAAACCCAGCGGAAAAAAATCAGCTTAAAAAATAAGTAAATAGGTGTTTGACCGTTTTTTCATAAATCCAATTTAAGGGGACCATGGGGAGGGGTGAAATTTTGGGGGAGAAAAACAGGAAAGAAAGTGTCCTAACTGATTGACTGACAGACTCACTCATCAAACTCAGGAAAAAAAACTGCTTAAAAATAAGTAAATAGGTGTTCGACAGTTTTTTATAAGCCCAATTTAAGGGGTTCATGGGGAGGGGTGAAATTTGAAAAAAGAAAATTGAAAGAAAAAGTCCTGACTCACTCACCATCGCCCAACCAAAATTATTGAAGTTAGAAACATGACATTTTGGGGAAATGATCATTGTATGTCAAAACCGTCCACTAAGGGAGGATTTTCTGATATTCAGGTTCTAAAGGGGTCTTAAGGGGGTTAAACCTACATTTCACTGAATAACAATAACTCACGATTGGTTTCATTGGGGGATGTGATACTCGGCATATAAACACATCATTAAAAACAAGTAGTTCCGTGAGGAACTATACAGCCTATTTTCATATATCCTACTTATGTTAATTGCCACTATCAACATACCCAATTTCTGTTTGATTGCTGTAATAGATTCGTAGATATTGAGAACCGACTAAATATTTCGGATGGTCGCCATGTTGGATTTTATATATGTAGGTCCTAGAGTTATGTACTGTTACATGCAGATTATTGTGAACGTGTAGTATTCAAACTTCAATCGCATAATTAGGACACACGAAAAAACAAGGAGATTTTAAAATTTTGCACAGCTGCCATCTTGAGGTTATGGAAACAATTGAAATAAATTAGATGCCAGTGGATTAAAATTCGTATAAGGATTTACTGTACCAAGTTTCACTGCACGCGGATGGTTAAATTGCGAGAAACGTCCATGTGAATATTTATAATTCGCGTCACCGCCATGTTGGATTTGTGATCACCAGGTTATTTAAAGTCCTATAGGTGAACTTAAGTTCATAGCCCCTATGAACATTAAAAAATGCAGTTTGATTGCTAAAATAGATTCGTAGATATTCAGTATCGTCTAAATATTTCGGATGGTCGCCATGTTGGATTGTTAAATGTATAGGCCATAGAGTCATGTACCATTAAAGGAAAATTATTGCGTAGGTTCATTATTCAAACTTTCACTTCGATCGCATGACTACATCACAAGAAATAAAAACTTAATTTTAAAATTCGCACTGCCGCCATCTTGACGTTATGTAAACAATTGAACTAAATTAGATACCAGTGGATTACAATGTGGATAAATATTTCCTGTACCAGGTTTCAGTGCGCTTGGAACATTAAATCGCGAGAAAGGTCTATTTAAAATTTTCAAATTCGCTTGGCCGCCATGTTCGTTTTGTAGTTAACCGGTTTTTGAAAGTCTTATAGATGGACTTCCAGTAGTGCCCTTTATCTCCGTACAAAATTTTAGGGAGATACCGCTAATAGTTTCAGAGATATAGAATGCCGGTGAAATATTTCGCACATCCGCCATCTTGTGATTATGTGAACATTTGAACGAAGTTAGATGTCGGTGCATTACAATGTATATAAACATATACTGTACCAAGTTTCATTGCGTTTGGTTGGTCAAATCGCGAGAAACGTCTATTTAAAAGTCGCAAATTCGCTTGGCATCCATGTTGGTTTTGTAGTTACCAGGTTTTCAAAAGTCACATAAGTGAACTTATAGTAGTTCCCTCTATCACATTAGAAAATGTCAGGGTAATATCGGTAATAGTTTCGGAGATATTTAATGCTGGTGAAATATTTCGCACAACCGCCATGTTGGATTGGTGAGTCGTGACAAAATTTGAAGGGCACGGTCGAGGTCGCCGGGAATAGTGCTATGAAGTTTCCGAGTTTCAATGAAATCGTTCCTGCCGTTTAGATTTTATTAGGGGGACACACACACACGAATCACACACACACACACGCACACACACACGGACAAATGGTGATCTCATAAGCCTATTTTTTCAAAATTGAAAATAGGCTAATAAGAAGACACGTGTCTGAGGGTTTTTCGATGTGGTGTATATTATGAGGTGAAAGGGGTGAAAATTGGGTGTTGAAGGATTCCTAACGGAGCGTGTATCTCTTAAACGACATAGGCGAGGAGTTTGAAACTCAGCGGGAAAAAATCAGCTTAAAAGATAAGTAAATAGGAGTTCGTTCGTTTTCTTTTTTCATAAATCCAATTTAAGGGGCCCATGGGGAGGGGTGAAATTCTGGGGGGGGGGGGACAGGAAAGAAAGTGTCACAACTGATTGACTGACTCACTCATTCCTCAAACTCAGGGACAGAAAACTGCTTAAAAATAAGTAAATAAGTGTTCGACAGTTTTTTTTTTCATAATTCAAATTTAAGGGGTTCTTGGGGAGGGGTGAAATTCTGGAAGAAAATTGAAAGAAAATGTCCTGACTCACTCCCTCACTCACTCACTCATCATCGCCCAGCCAAAATTATTGAAGTTAGAAACATGAGATTTTGGGGATATGTTCGTTGTTCGTTGTATGTCAAAACCGTACACTAAGACAGGATTTTTGGATATTCAGGTTCTAAAGGGGTCTTAAGGGGGTTAAACCTGCATTTTATTGAATAACGTTATCTCACGAGTGGTTTCATTTGTGGATGTGATACTCGGCATATAAACTAATCATTAAAAATAAGCAGACATGTGTGTAAGGGTTTTTCGATGTGGTGTATATATAAGGTGAAAGGGGTAAAAATTGGAGTTTGAAGGATTCCTATCGGAGCGTGTATCTCCTAAACGACATAGGCGAGAAGTTTGAAACTCAGCGGAAAAAACAGCTTATAAAATAAGTAAATCGGTGTTCGACCGTTTTTTCATAAATTCCATTTAAGGGGCCAATGGGGTGGGATGAAATTCGGGGGAAAAGGAGAGAAAGTGTCCTAACTACTGACTAACTCACTTACTCATCAAACTCAGGGGAAAAAGACAGCTTAAAAATAAGTTAATAGGTGTTCGAGCGAAAGAAAACCAGCTTAAAATATAAGTAAATAGGGGTTCGAACGTTTTTTCATTATTCCAATTATATGGCCCTTGGAGAGGGGTGAAATTCTGGGAAAAAAACAGGAAAGAAAGTGTTCTAACTGATTAACTCACTCACTTATCAAACTCAGGTGGGAAGAACATCTTAAAAGTAAGTAAACAGGTGTTCGACCGTTTTTTTTTTTCATAAATCCAATTTAAGGGGTTCATGAGAGGGGTGAAATTCTGAAAAATAAATTAAAGAAAATGTCCTGATTTACTCACACACTCATCACCGCCCAGCCAAAATTATTGAAGTTAGAAACATGACATTTTGGGTTTATTTTCGTTGTATATCGAAAACGTTCACCAAGGAAGGATTTTTGGATATTCAGGTTCTAAAGAGGTGTTAAAGGTGTAGAACTGCATTTAATTGAATAACAATATCTCCCGATTGGTTTCCTTGGGGGATGCGATACTCGGCATATAAACTCATCATTAAGAATAAGAAGACACATGTCTGAGTATATTTCGATGTAGTGTATATTATGAGGTGTATGAGTGACAAGTGGGGGTTGAAGGAATCCTAACGGAGCAAGTATCTATTAAAAGACAGAGGCATAAAGTACGAAACTCGGGGGGGGGGGGGGGGGGGGGGAAATCAGCTTGAAAAATATGTGAATAGGTGGTCGACCGTTGTTTCATAAATCCAATTTAAGGGGCCCATGGGGAGGGGTGAAATTCTGAGGAAGGAAGTCCACTAAGGAAGGATTTTTGGATATTCACTCATCATCCCCCAGCCAAACCTATTGCAGTTAGAAACTTAAAAAATTTGGGGGATATGATCGTTGTATGTCGAAAACGTCCACTAAGGATGGATTTTTGGATATTCATGTTCTGAAAGGGTGTTAAGGGGGTAAAACTTGCATTTCATTGATTAACAATATCTCACGAGTTGTTTCATTTCGGGATGTGATATTCGGCATATAAATTAATGAATAAAAATAAGCAAACATATGTCTAATGTTTTATCGATATGGTGTATATTATGAGGTGAAAGGGGTGAAAATTGGGGGTTGAAGGATTCCTAACGGAGCGTGCATCTCTTAATCGACATAGGCGAGGAGTTTGAAACTCAGAGGAAAACAGAGTTCGAAACTCAGAGGAAAACAATCAGCTTAATAATAAATAAATAAATAAATAAATAAATAGGGGTTCGACCGTTTTTCATAGATCCAATTTAAGGAGCCCATGGGGAGGGGTGAAATTCTGGAAGAAAAACGTCCACTAAGGAAGGATTTTTGAATATTCACTCTCATCGACTAACCAAAACTATTAAAGTTAGAAGAATGATATTTTGGGGATATGTTTGTTGTGTGTCGAAAACATCTACTAAGGAGGGAATAACAATATGAAAAGACTATGACGCGTGCGAAGCCGCGGGTACCTGCTAGTCTCCATATAAAATAAAGTTTCTCCATACGAGTTCTAGTTACCTGACTACTTGAACAGTTTTGAACTATTTTGGTCTATATTCCCCATTAGTTTAGACTAGACTTTGAGCACATTCCCGTGGCACATGATCACAAGATGAACAGTCACGTAAAACTACAATCTTCTTCTTTTTTTCAGCACATTCAACAGACTCACCAACTTCTGAAGCAGCCACTTCGCCTACATTCTGCCAACTATTGATGGATCTGAAACAAAGGAAATATTGCAATATGTTATACAGATACCACAAGTAAAAAGAGAAAAAAAAACATTTCATTACTTCCAGCAATTATTTTATGAAACATTTCACGTCAATATTTCGGCCGTCAACATTGTTTGGAACACAATAGCGCATCCACTTTGATAACATACAACGCATTCTAATTAATATAAAAATAATAATATTAAAATATGACGCGATAAATGTCGTCATTCTATACGGACATTAATGAAATAACAGTTGAAATAATGACAGTATCCTGTTATAAATTCATGTAGCCCTTATCTCGTACAACGAGAATATCACTATCACTCATACGTGTCTACGTGAGACCGATAAAACTAGATCAGTCACACAATAGTGTTATTGGCCACTGAAATAGGCGCGGAACTATTTTGTGATAGTAATAATAATAATATTAATAATAATAACAATAATAATAATAATAATAATAATAATAATTTGATTAATTAATTTATTAAATACTAGCCTATTGATATTAATTTATTGTGTTATGTCTCACGAATCTGACGGCAAATCTAGTACTTATTATCTGTGAGACATATTAATTATTATTTACAACATATACAGTATACAGATTGTATTTCAATACAAGAGTGCATGCAAATGGTGTTCTTTTTTAAAATTAAATAATTATATTTAATTATAATTATTATGCTTCTTTTCATATTTCTTTTATATACAGTATATATAATTTGATTTAATAACATATTAGGTGATAATGAGAAAATCATTAATGTAAATAGCTAAAACACAAATACTTACACTATATTAATTATAATAATAAGTTTATGTTATAAGTTAATGTTTACGTAGGTAATAGTTTTTAATGCGACGTACAGCTAGTTGTTTGCTGTTCATGTTGGACAATCCAGGTGGTAGTTCATTAAGTAGTGATGGTACAAAATAATTTAGTCTCTTGAAACCATAGCTATTTATACATAAAGGTTTTACATATTCAGCACTTGTTATGGCTTTTGCGTGTATATTGTGAGAGACCTTATGCCTGGATCTTACATCATGCATAATAATGATATAATAATAAAAATAATAATAATAATAATAATAAATGGTGTGGCATTAAAATCATCATAGTGCCAAATAATTTTACATTCAAGGGTTTCTTGAATGCACCATTAAAATTACTTACAAGGGTCCTATTGTACTTATTGACCTATTGTACCAAAATGTTATCGTGTAACCTCGAACACAGTAACCCTAACTCATTGCGCTACAATCCAGGCCATAGTTAGAGCGCTGCGCGGATAAGCAAAACGTTATCCGCAACCGCCCCGCATCCGCACGCTTGTTATCCACATCTGCACCGCAACCGCATGACTGTTATCCGTATCCGCCTCTCATCCGCACGCTTGGTATCCGAATCTACTGACATAAAAATAATACTTTTAATTTATTAGATAAAGCATAAAGTATTAAAGCAACACATTTGAGGATAAAGTCGTTCCCCTAGGCTGAGTGATACATGTGTTATGTTTAAAATGAATATTATCCAACCTTTTTCAGTTCGGAGTGTTAATGACAAAATTTGAATGAGATTAGCTTGAATCATCATTTCATATTTGTCATGGAAAAAACATAACGGAAAAATATGATATGATTGTGATAAACATCCGAGTCCTAGTAATGATATTCAGCAACTTCGGATTGCATTCTAAAAACTATCCGCAAATTTTCTCCAAACATTATCCGCAGCTTATCCGCTATCCACACAGCCATGCAAACTATATCCGCAGGGCTTTAGCCATAGTCCAGATGACTAAATATACATCTTCGAAGAGAAGGCCAATACTACCCGCTTGAAATACGAGTGGCGGCGGCCAGGATGAGATCTATTCTTTGTTTACATGTCAGCTTGCACCATTGGCGTATATAGAGTTTCGTTTGGCGGGGAGAGGAGGGCGGGGGTATCCGGGGGTTTGGGGGTTTGGGGGGTTGGGGTTATTCCATGCCCTGAAAGAAAAGGGGGTCCGGGGTTCCTCCCCGGGAATTTGTATAGTTTGGTGTAAAATGATGAGTTCTAAGGCTATCTGGCATTGGTGCAGGTGCACTTCATAAAATGGGAGGTAGCGCACAGTTCGCTACTCCTGTGGAGGTCCGGGCACGGACACCAAGAGCCCACTTATGAGCCAGCTTGGTGTTCCTAGGCGAAACCCACACAAGACACGGCAATAACCTAGTAAAATTGCTGAGTTTTCATTCACAGGCCGTGAAAGCCAATAATACCATCTTTTTAGAAATAATTAACATTATTGTTTTGATGTACGACTTACACAACAATATAATAATTAGAGTCAAGGTTTCTTGAAGCATTAACAAATCGATTTATAACTTCATCAGTATTTTGTATGTCTCTGTGAATAGATAACAATGCTAGACCGATGAGTCTGTTTTAAGAAGTAGAATTTCGTAAGTATGATTTCAACCTACACAAATTCGGAATACTCCGCTCGGCGGTAGCTACAGTGACAGGCAAAACTGTCCGAAGTTTGATAAGGGTATACAGGACTATGTTAGGAAAAAAACTTCTGTCTCACGCTTCACGGACATTTGTTGCTGTTCTTGGTAGGTTCTAAAGTGCGAAGGCACTGGAGAGTAATAAGAGGTTATGTTATTATATTACACATGAGATCAGAGCAAACTGTCACATTGTTTACATCGAGCTACCGTCGCGTCGTCTCGCTATGCAACGTTGCCATATGTCACTTAGTAACAACAGTACATGATAAGTATATTGGTTTTTAATGTTTCAATTCATAAGCAAATACTATATGAGAAAAAAAATGATACTCTCCTGGCTTGCACTGATGTCAGTTCAGTCGCGCGGGTAGGATATGACTTAGCTCAGTCATTATTCTCATCTCCGTAGTGACATGGTTGTGCTCTTATTACTCTTAGCAGTGCTGGATTTATGTGGACACCGTGCTCTGTCACCGCTATGTGCCCCTCCTTGTCCCTCAAGGCTGCAACGATCAACAAAACGCTAGAACAGCGACACTCGCTACTCCAACACGTGTTACACAGAGACAACTCCCAAACGTGACCCTTCGAGATTCCATCAGATAGAGATGGGTTACCCACGAAATTAATGTGGGTGGGCGACATTCACGGTTGACTACTCGGCGCCGAGATGACGACTCTCTTCATTGTCACATTAGCGTATTACAGACTGGAGGAAATTACTGTACGCTCGCGATTTCGGGGAAGATGGGACAGGTATACAAATATATTTGACTGTTCATCATTCCAACCAAGGAAATCCGTTACGATGTCGCACAAGGAATTCAAAGAGGAATTATAACTTTGAACTTGGCAACACATAGCATATATGATTATAATTGTTGTTTTAAAGAGCCTAACATCCAGGTTATCGGCCCCTGATGGTTTGCGTGATCGTGAAAATGAAAGATAATGACATGAAACCTACAACTAAAACTTATTACTGACTTAACAAGTAACTTACGTTCTAGAAGAAGAAAGAGGCACAACAGTGAAGGACAAAGTAATGATAATAATAATAATAATGTTATTGGTTTTACGTTCCTTTTAACTACTCTGGCTTTTAGAGGCGCCGGGGTGCCGGAATTTTGCCCCGAAGGGGATCTTTAACGTGTCAGTAAATCTACTGACACGGCTCCTTCGCATTTGCGCACCCTCAAATGCCAGCTGACTGCGCCAGGATATGAACGTTCAATCTTGGGCCCAGCAAGCGAGAACGTTACAGCTAAGCCACGCAGCCAGGCGTGAAGGACAAAGGAAAAAAAACAGACCGGGAAAGAAATGTTCTCAGCCCTCGAAGAATGAGGACTGAAAGACTCGGAAATAAGTAGAGCCACGAAAACAGATAGGAGAGAGTTCGTCCCAAAGGTAATGGAAAGAGGGGGACAACGGCCCCAGCTCAGGAATTATCGGGGTTGCCAACTCCCAACTAACTCACCAGTCGTGAGCCCTTGAGGGTGTAGCACTATCCAGGGTGTACCTTAAATGGTGGGCCAACATACACTCTGCCTCCTTTAGAGCATTGTGCAGAAGGCAGGAAATAACAGGAAAAGAAATAAGAGGTCTGACGCCTCCAAGAATGAGGGTAAGAGTAAAGATGAAATAAGGGCAAAGTTAAGGCAGGAAACCCATGGGCTCCCTAGGCCTCGGTGTCAAAAGGAGGTCAACAAGAAAGATGACAGAGAGGAGCCCGATATTAGTAGGCCTATGTGGAAGAAAAGCCTAACTCAGCTAACTTGCCAACCCATGCCCCACAATTGTGATCCCCTGAGGGGAGGACAACGAATATAGAATGAAAGAGGTATAGTTAGAGGTACCTATTTTATAGCCTTTGCTAATGATAGGTTAATGAGGTTATTTTATGAGGTTAGTAATTAGAAAGTCGTATATGAGTTACCCTTATTGGTTAATATTCTCACAATGTACTATATACTCTCACCGATATTGCTCTTAAGAAAACGTTCATATTGGATAGAATTAATAGTGGGATATCCGGCTCCGTGGCTAAGTAATGAGGATGCTAGGCTTTGGCCCGAAGAGTCCTCGGTTCCCTTCTTGTAAATTTATTTGCCATCCCAAATTTTCCTTTGCCTTTCCGTTTCATGCAAATATTAATAAAGATACCTTTTATTGATATTAATAATACTAGTATTGTATTAATAGATACATTACATTGAACATTATTTCGGTTTATTTGCAGTTTAAGTAACGTACAGATTAAAAATAAAAACAAGACAAAAAGGTTTTCTCATAGGGACTAGACCCCACGACCTTCAGATTGCCGTCCAGTACTCTTTGCACTGCGCCAAACGCTGCATGGAGACCACGCTAACATACATGACTCATGCCTCATCCAACCATCACCAAAAATGCTAATTTTTCTAAGCACTTCACCATCTGAAGCTCCCACTTTGTCATTTTCATTTCTGGCCAGACCCTGCGCCCTTGGTTCCCTTGTTAATTTATCTTGAAAATTAATAACTTGTAGGTTTAATTTGTTGCATTTTACTGCTACCATTATGCTGAATTACAAGTCATCCTATATACAAGCCCGATAACTGTGGCACGCACCACTAAGATCATTGCACCAATTGAACTGATATGGTACATTGCCCCTCAAACTGGCTACACTCTATGCGAGTTAAATATTTATTCAGAGCAACTGTGATACATCTCAACCATGTGCCACTATTTGCTTTCATAACTGCTCAGATTTGGAGTTGTTTATAGAAAAGCAGAAGCCTGAACATGAAAGTGAGTTAGCATCTGCCAATGACCGGTTCAGTAAAGGAAGCGTAGTTTCAGATCATATTTACAATATACTAATCTCTGCATCACGGTCGCCGTATTTGTAAACTGGAAGTGTCGTACAAAAATATTCCTTAATATTATTATCTTGCTTGAAATAACGCTCAACACGGTATGGTAATAATAATAATAATAATAATAATAATAATAATAATAATACAAATCTAATTAGTGATATACCAGGTGAATCAGCTGCCCCTAATAATATTGCCTTACGCAGCCCAACTAACGTTGTTGTCAGGAAGGTCGATAATTCTCTGCTTGCATCCCAAGCATATCCTGCAAACGATACCGAACACACTTAAAATTACTTTTCTCTCGATGTGACTACAGGCAAATACGAGGGAAAATAATAGTGTTCAGTATCGTTTGCGGAATATGCTTGCAGTGCATTAGTACCCTACGGGATGCAAGCAGAGAAATATCGACCTTCCTGACAACAGGCGTTAGTTGGGCTGCATGTAACAATATTACTAGGGGCAGCTTATTCACTTGGTATATATGAAAGTCATGGGAATATTTAAGAAAGAGGTGCAATCACAGGCAGAGATACAACGATCAGCCATGACTCCTTTAATTTTCAGACAGAATAAAACAGATGAAATGCCAAATTCGGAAACTAACAGGAAATAGTTGGCTAAATAAGAAAGCAAATAATCACAGGCAGAGATACAACGATCAGCCATGACTCCTTTAATTTTGAGACAGAATAAAACAGATGAAATGCCAAATTCGGAAACTAACAGGAAATAGTTGCCTAAATAAGAAAGCAAAAAATCACAGGCAGAGATACAACGATCAGCCATGACTCCTTTAATTTTGAGACAGAATAAAACAGATGAAATGACAAATTCGGAAACTAACAGGAACTAGTTGGCTAAATAAACATGAGCTAGATGGTCGGGTTACGCCATTATTAGTAGTATTATTATTATAATTATGAGGTAAGTAGGCTATTATTATACCAAGAATTTACGATGTCGTAGTCTTGTGGCCACACACTTGAGTGTGTATGGAAGCAGATAACCTGTGTTTAATGATGTATGCATTTGTAACTGGGCTATGATTGGGAAGGACGAGGTCGTGACCTTAAGTTAGGAACTATCTCGGCATTTGCTTGGCGTTAAAATGAGAAAACCGCTAAAAACTACGTTTTGGATGGCTGAGGTAAGAATTAATCCAATTTCTTTTCAGTTCTGTCCCACGAGGACTCATACGAGAATTAAATTTCTTGGCAGAACTAGGATTTGAACAAGAACCTCAGGGGTGGCAGCCATGATTACTAACCACAACACCACTAGGTGGATGCAAGCAATGTGGATAGCAGCTCAAACGAAGCATGAGCACATTCTTGGTAACTGAGTTACAGTATATTTGTTCTTCCCATTTCTTCCATGTTTAATATTCGAACCCAGAATTAAAAGTCAAAGGAATGCTTAGAGTAAACTCGTAGTATCTCTATATATATATAAATGAAAGTTTGTCTGTTTTTTCTGAATTTCCACGGAAATTTGCGTTATTTGCGCGTTTCAGACTGTTTTATGACGGATGCGCGCAAAAATAATTCTTTTGTCTGTCTGTCTGTTTGTCTGTGGACAACTTCGAGTCCTTATAACTTGAGAACGGCTGGGTGGATCAACGTAAAATTTGATACAGCTATCCATCAGAAGCACCACACTAATCATTGATGTAACTCTTCTCCGTACATCTCATAAAAGGGGGCCTACCCCCATAAAATTCATGCTGAAATAGGCGTAAAAGGACGAGACAAAGCTTATTTTCAACCCCTCGATGTGAGGGTCCCCAAAAACCACAATTTAAGGCCCTAAAACCAACAGTTTTTGAGATATTCCCAGAAAACTAATTTCATTTAATAATCTAATGAAAGAATGCAATCTGGTAACCATGGCAACAAAATCTCAGAGGACCATCTATTTCTGTAAGACGCAATGCAATTCCATTTATTACATTACTGTGAAGTTTGCAAACGGCTATAAGGTTATCACAGAACCAAATTAAGCTGTAAAATTCATCAATACGTATGATGAGCTTAAGGGGGTCGAGGGGTACACTAGAATTTTGTCACGCGATTTCCACGCGCGGGTGTGGTACGGAAGGTCTTTCATATCCCTATCCCTATATCGTATTTATTATATTATTATCATTATTATTATTATTATTATTATTATATTTTGGTATACAACGACTAGACAAAGCTCATTATTAGCCCCTCGGTGGCAGAAACAAAACTCGAGGGTTCCCGAAAACTACATTTTAAGGCTCTAAAACCAACAGTTTCTGAGATATTCCCAGAAAACTAATTTAATTTAATAAACTAATGAAGGAATGCAAGCCGGCAACCATGACATCAGGTTCTCAAGGGAAGACATCCAACGTTCCATCTATTTCTGTAAAAATCAATGCCACTCCACTTATTACATTTCTGTGAAAGTTTGCAAATGGCTATAAGGTTATCACGGAATCAAGTTAGACTGTCAAATTCATCAATGCACATAAGGGGGTCAAGGGGTACCCTAGAATTTTTTCACGCGATTTACACGTGTGATATGTCGTACAGAATTACCCTATCTCCAAACAGCAACATTATTTTCAAGAAATACTCAATTGAAATAGTATTTTTTGCGGCTATTAGGAATTTGGGCCATTGGTGGCTAAAAAACCCTGAATATCCATGCACCACAAGCCTTTATAATTTGTTAAAGGTGTCTTCCTGTGGATGGGGACTTTACACAACGGTGAGGGTCAGTCTTTATGTGAGGTGTATTGCGTTTCGTCTACGAGGTTTTCAATTTTATTTTCACGTCAGGAAGTACACGTTAGGTGAATTTAGATTGAGCATATTCTAACTTTTTTTTCGACAAACGGGTTCATCGTAAGGATGATTTTGTTTGAAACCGTGTGGTTGATATATCCATATTCGGACTGGGTAATATGTTGTAGGTTGGTTGGTTGGTTCCTCAGTTTAGAAGCTGCAACAACGCGTTCACGTAGCCTCGTGTGTGTAGAATCTGTCTGCTAACCGGTGTTAATTGTGATGGCTGTATTATTGTGTGTTATCTGTATTTCAGGTAAGGACTGCAGACGATCAATTTGCAGTAGTTCCTACTTTTGCTACCAAATGCTACCGTCAACGACACCTAGCTGTGACTTGGCTACTAGATGCCACCGCAACCGGCAAACTTTGGAACGAATAGAGCGTTAATGAAATCTAACCTACAAATTTAGCTTCACACAATTGTAGTTAGTGGAAGGTTCTATTACATGCCATAAATCTATGACATGGGACCGCCGGCTTTACTTCCCCTCCGAAGAAAGGCATACTTAGGGATTTTCGGCCTTTCTGTGTATCTTTATGTACGCCTATAACTCGTGTTCGAATGTTTGGAGCATCGTAAAATTAGGTATCCATGAGAGTCAATACAACAATCATTTATAAAACTCTTCACCGTTCTTCTCATTGAAGGATTGGTATAGGAAGAAACTTTTCAAAATACATGCTAAAATAGGCGAAATATAAAAATTATCCTGAAAGGACGACCTAAGCACATGTTGCGCTTCTCAATGTGGGACACAAAATTCGGGAGTCTATAATGAGTCTCCGAAAACCACATTTTAAGGCCCTTAAATTAACAGTGTGTGTGATATTCCCAGAATACTAACTTCACTCTGATAAACATATGAAGGAATAACAATCCCCTAACCATTGCAACAGTAGCTCAATTGATAACGTCTGGTTATTAATACCGAAGACCGTTCGAAGAGTGGGTACTTCTGCTAGTTCACATATAAACTGTGACGCCACTGTAATGGTTCTCGTATAAACTCGCCGTAGGGAATTGTCCATTAGTGTGTTAATTTTTGCTTGTGCGACGGTGTAAATGGATTCTCAAGAACTTGCAGGATAACTTATATGCTAGAAAACACAACAGTCTATTACGAAAATGAATGTACAGGATGTTGGCATGCATCTTAAAAATTGACATTGTTTTACACTAGAGAAAAAAGGTTTACAAATTAAGGAATGTTGGAAGCGTTAAACGTTAGGCATCATAACCTCTCTTGAGAGGTGGCGTCAAAAAAGTTACGTGACAGGTCGCACAGGCCAGGCAGAAAAAAAATACCAGTTTTTGTTCCAAATCTTATTATAATAACAAAGAAAAGTATATATCGTCCCTTAAGAATTAAAACCGCGATCTGAAGATGCTCTTCTTTTCCAATAGTTTCCTTATGATTGGTCATAAGCTGTGTGTGGATGTGCAGCCCAAAATAAAATTTCATGTTAGGTCCACTTTCCTGTGTATGAGCATAAAGTAAAATGAGCTTTAAATTCATAGTACAGTATATTTAAGGTTCATTTTTCTCATTTTTAACTTACGAGGCTAAGCGTAACCCATTCCAGCTCTCACAGCAGAATTAATTTCTTCGCAGAGCCAGGAATCGACCACCACGAGGTGGTGAGGGAGATGAGGCGCGAGGAGGTTATCTGCGGTATGCGCTATTCATTTTCATCTGTAACAGTAACTTGTGAGAGATCATAGGGATTGAATGACGTGCAGCACACGTATAAACCTTGTAAAATTTGAGTATCTAAAGAAACAGATGCTGCCTGAGTACATTATTAATTATATTACAATATTTTAGACGTATTGGTAAGAATTGCAATATATATATTTGGAAATATTTTTTTTCGGTATATTTAAGAAAAAGGTGATACCTATTGAAATTTCATAATCAACTTTAGTCTCCTTTCTTTTATTTTTGGGTCCATCATGGGAGAGACCGGACATGGTCCCTTCCTGTAAAAAAATAAAATAAAAATAAAAAAAAACTGGCAGAAGATTGTGTTCCCAATTCCCACAGGTTGTGCGCATCAAGGAGCATACATCCAACCATTACTTCCGTCAATTTTAATTATACCAACCGTTAGTAATATGTGATACGAACCTTACATTTACTCTTGAAAAACTCACAAAAGACAAGCTCAACTACTGTATGAACAAATTGAGCACCACATAAACACAATATAAAGGTTTTCTTTTTCAATCTCAACCGTTAGCAATATGTGTTACCAACATTAAAATAACCCGGATAGTAATAACTGGTACCAACTTTGCAGTTACCCTTGAAGAAACCACGAACGACAGTCTCAATTTTGACCAACATTTATGAAATCATAAAACACAACAAAAATAGATAATCTAGTACATGTCGCCATTCTCAATGATGCCAATCGATAATAGTAAGTGATGCCAACTTTACACTTACTTTTCAAAATCTCACGAAAGACAATTGTAGGATCAAAATTTGAAAGAACAAATTAAGCACTATAAAAACATGTTTTATTAAGATATTTCCCAATGTTGTCAACCGTTATCAAAACGTGGTACCAACATTGCACTAACTACTGAAGAACTCACAAAGGACAGACTTTATTTTAAACAAAATTTGTACGAATACAATATGCACCTCCGATACATAACAATTTTGGGTTTTGTTTTTGTTCTCCTGAATATAAATCATTGTTTATTATTGGGCGCATTGTAATTATATTGTAATTTAACGCAAGGGATAACAGGTCTATTCTTGTCTGCAAATGAAATATAAATAAATAGATACATGCAAATATGCAAATAGGACAAATGAACCTGTTGTGTTATACATCAGCGGGGAGAAAACAGTGTTCCTAGTTCCCACAGATGGTGAGCGAAGAGGGGCATACATCATACCACATCGTGATATCTCTTTTTCGTGGGAATGGCTTCTTTGACTATCGAGAGTGCTAATTTATAGATGTGTTGGACGCTGTCTTTCGCGCACATTAATTCAAGACGATTACTATGCAGAAAGACAGCATCCGGCCCGCGGGTAAATTATCATGAATGAATTTCATCGGCATCCAGCTGGTAACCAACCATTACTTCATAACTAAATTTATTTAGAGGTTGTAAAACAGATTTATTGACAGGATGGCAGGCGCTCAGATATGGTGCTGACCTCCTCACTAGCCTTGGTTTTTCCTTTGATTCTTCCGCTCGATTCTTAGTATCCATTAATGAAGCATCCCACTAAGGAATAGACATGATAATGCTGATTGAGCTTGGGTCTGGTTTGTTATCACTCATGATGAGCATACATATTCTTTTTTAAGATGACTCTAGGGCGAGTGCTAATCTAACTGGAGCTTTCCAGTTCAGCATGTATCGAATAATGGACCCTTCTGTGTTTGAGTCTTCAGTCTTTAGATTAGATTGATGCAGTCTCCATGTCTCCCTGTCCTGAGATAGTCGTTCATCTCTACATAGCTACCACACCTTACATCCGAGGCAATCTGTTCAATATATTCTAACCTTGGTCTACCCCTACAGTTCATGCCCTCGACCATTCCTTCCATAACTAAGTTTGCTATTTGTGTCTTAATACGTACTATCACTTCTCTTCATTACTACTCACCAGAAACATCACTCCTCTCCCACTCGTATTCATACCTATTCATTTGTTACATTATCTACCTAATCCTAATCATTGTCCTGCAACACCACGTTTCAAATGCTTCTCTTCTAGTATTCTCTGCTGCACCAGCAGTCAAAGTTTCATTTCCATAAAACGGGTCCAGACAAAGGCCTTCAAAAATTAATTCCTAATACCTAAATCTATGTCAACAGAATTGTTTACTGCAGAAAACATTTCCTTGCGTGTGCCAACCTGGCAGTTCGTTGGACCATGGTCATATGGAACCAAATGCCACTTTTTAAAAGATTTCATACTTTGTAAGAACAAACTGCAGAAACACGTTTTATAAGAATTGTTTTGTTGTCATCCGTTAGCATACATTGTACCTTCCAGAAAGCCCTGAAGAACTCACAAACGACAGGCCCTATTTTAAACAAAATTTGGACGAACACCATACGCAACACCGATACACAACGATTTCGGGTTTCATTTTTGTTCTTCTGAATATAAACAGTTGTTTATTATTGGGTGTTTTTATACTTAATTGTAGTTCTATTGCAATTTGTCACTAGGAATAACGGGCCTATATTTGTCTGCAAATAAAAAATCAATAGGTAATGTAGGATTCTAAATAGGACGAAACAACGTATTGTGTTATGCATCAAGGAACAGAACAGGAAGTATTGCACAGTCTATTAATTGCATTGCAGGGCAGTGAAGGATCGGCAATATCCGCAGCAGTTCGGAAATTCTCGCTCAGCGCACCTCAAGCCTTGTTGCATGTGCTATACAACGACCAGTGGACTACTGGGATGCGAGTTTCATGGTCCGCATTTATGCCTTACCAGCCGATGCAGGAATGTGGTCGTTGCTAAAGTCGTGCAGCGATCACTTGGCGAGTGCTTCTACACTGTGCTGGAACGTTTCAGTCTTCTAGTGCAGTTCACTGTACTACTGGCTTTCATTTGCTTTTTAAGGACAAATCTATCAATTCTTATAAACATATTATTTAAAAAAATAAGACATATTTTTTCCTATTTTCGAAAATCTTACATTTTGCAGAGAAGAATCACGTTATTTTTCAACGCTGCAAACTTGTCACCTGCCTTCACTGATCATTTGATAATAGCCTTATTCAATATTGATTGAAACATTGAAATAATAAAGCAACCACCACTACATATTTGATTATTTCAAGTAGGCCTAGGTTCCAGAGCTGCCACCTATGATTAATACTTGGTATCAAATTGAGGGTACACTCTATTAAATTGGAAGAGATAAGGCCATTTAGTACTCAACGGAACATCAGGTGGAATTCGACTTCCACACAGGACACCTTGAAAATGAATCTATAATTTTGAAATATCTTGTGTTCACCATATTTGACATTTGTGGTGTGGGGGAAGTGCGGATGAGTAGTTGTTGTGTTCCATCGTGGACAGTTATAAGGAGAAAATGACTATCGCATTGCAAACACAGGTTAGGTACCGTTGGGTGATTCTCTGAGTGCACGAGGTGAAGTCCTGCGACACACCCTAGTGTTGTGACACAGCGGGTGAGAACTAATATTGTAAATTCTGTTATGATCTTACCTAATAGTCTGCACGAGGTGTAAGTAATGAGGTCGCCACATGCCCACACCGTCGCGAATGGATGGGAATATTAATTATTACCACTAATAGGCTTGGCACTTTGACAAGCTAGCACCTTGCTCTTCATCATATACGTGCTAATCCGCCAACATCCACAGTGTTTACAGCCCTGTGCCTTAGCAGTGCGTCCTGCCTGCAGTGCCATATATTAAAGCCCTGCGCGGATGAGGATATCCGCGGATAAACCCGCTGATATCCGCAGAATGTTTCGCTATGCGATTATAGTTGACGTGGCTGTGTGGATAGCGGATAAGATGCGAATAATGTTTGGAGTAAATTTGCGGATAGTTTTTAGATTACAATCCGAACTTGTTGAATATCATTACTGGGACCTGGATGTTCATGACATATCATATTTTACCGTTATGTTTCTTTCATGACAAATGTAAGATGATTTACGCTAATATCATTCAAATTATGTCATTAAGCCCAGTCTTGAGGAAAGAATTCACGATGAAAGTTAATAAATGTAAAACAAAAATATTGTAATGAAGCCGAAATAAATCAGAAACCTCTATGTACATCAAACTGGCAGGTGAAAAACTAAAGGAAGTAGGGGACTTCTGTTACTTAGAAAGCAAAATAACCAGTGATAGACGAAGCAAAGAGGATATAAAACGTACGTTAGCTCAGGCAAGGAAATCATTTCTACAGAAAAGGAATCTGTTGACATCGAATATAGATTTAGGTATTAGGAAGTCATTTTTTAAAGCCTTTGCCTGGAGCGTGGCGCTCTATGGAAGTGAAACTTGGACTATTGGTGCAGCAGAAAAGAGGAGAATTGAAGCGTTTGAAATGTGGTGTTAAAGGAGAATGATGAAGATCAGATGGGTAGGTAGGGTTACAAACGAAGAGGTATTAAGACTAGCGGGAGAGGAGAGATGTTTCTAGCGACTGCTAATGAAGAGAAGAGATAGGTTGGTAGGACACATACTAATACACCCCGGAATAGCAAGTTTAGTTATGGAAGGAAGGGTCGAGGACAAGAACCGTACGGGTAGACCAAGGTTAGAATATGTTAAACAGATTGTGGTAGCTATGTAGAGATGAAATGATTATCTCAGGACAGGGAGGCGTGGAGAGCTGCATCAAACCAGTCTAAAAACTGAAGACTCAAACAGCAACAAGCTCAGTTAACGCTCCAAACTAAAAATGGTTGCAATTCTGGCTGTATAACTTTCATTTTAAACATAGCCTAGGGGAACGACTTTGTCCTCAAATGACTAAATATGTTGCTTTAATAAAAACTTTCTTCGGATTTTCCTAATTAATTGGGGTCGCCGGAGCCAACCAGGCTCATTTTGGTTTCGGTCGGGGATTTAAGGCCGGATGCCCTTCCTGACGCCACGTGATTTTTCAGGTGAAAATTTCACCCCGCTGTCACTGGGATTCGAACCCCGGTTGTCCAGGTAAAAGACGAGCAGATGAGCCACTGCGCCATCGCGCTCCCCAAATATGTTGCTTTAATGAAAATGAAAATCCACAGCCTGCTTCCAGTCTCCGCCCATCTAGCGGCGAGGATATGAACTGTGCCGGCTGCCGAGGCCTGACGCACTCCTCTGGGGCAATGATTAAATGAATGACAGATGAAATGAAATGATAGTGGAGAGTGTTGCTGGAATGAAATTTTGACAGGGAAAACCGGAGTACCCGGAGAAAAACCTGTCTGCCTCCGTTTTGTCCAGCACAGATCTCACATGGAGTGACCGGGATTTGAACCACGGACCCAGCGGTGAGAGGCCGGCGTGCTGCCGCCTAAGCCACGGAGGCTTCATGTTGCTTTAATACATTATCTAATTAAAATATTATTGTAATGCCAGTAGATTCGGACAACAAACGTGCGTATGCAGATGCGGGGCGGGTTCGTATAAGTTAACAGTCGTGTGGATGCGGGTCGAATGCGGATAACGTTTTGTTTATCCGCACAGGGCTCTATAAAGATTTGATAGGCCTACTTGTCATTCTACCGATCACATTGTGATGTAGTGACTAGCGTTCTAGACTGTAGTTCCGGAGGTCCAGTTTCAATTCCCGGTTCTGACATGGAATTTTCATTGTGGTGTGAGGGCTGGAACGGGGTACACTTAGATTCGTGAGGCAAAACTGACAAGAGGAGGGTTTTGATTCCCACCTCAGCCATCCTGGAAGTGTTTTTCCGTGGTTTCCCCACTTCTACTCCAGGAAAATGCTGCGATGGTTCTTAACTTAAGGCCACGGCCGCCTCCTACCAAATCCTATTTCCAATTTACAAATACAAACACTATTACAGCCATCACAATAACACAGGTCATCACAGTAATTGCACACACTCACACACACATAAATAACCGGGAAAGGAAGGAAGCTTGTAGTTTTACGTGACCGTTAATCGTGCAATCTTGAGCCACGTAACCTCCCTTTTACGTGGAATCCGAACTACAGGACATGCCATTTTGCTTCGAAATTCTCACATGCATTGACCGGGAATCAAACCCGACCCATCTTGGTGAGAGGCAAATAGCTTGACCCCTGCACCACCATGCCCCAATCCAAATAATCGGGGCTATAATGACCACGGTGTCGCAGTCCCTAAAATAAGCAACACCAACAACAACATGTATTTCTACCACTTGTTATAAGAATTGGGAAGTAACGATTACAGCTATCGTTACAATTTTCTGTAACGCCATCGTTACCTTAAAAGCCCTGAAACGAGGATTGCTTAATCGTTACAAGTATCACGCAACGGCAGTTACCTTTTATGGGAGAAGGGGTTGATAGCTTCTGGTGCACGTGACTATCATCAACATCAAAACAAGGAAACGAGGGAGGGATAAAGGACTGGATGTTGAGACAGAAAGTGAGGTTCTAGCATTTCTGCATAAGTTACTATAAAACTACACTGAGAGTGTAATTGGGTTAGCAAGAAATTGATTTGTAAAATCATTAGAATTGTGCCTTCATCCGGTCATAGCAAAAGACTGTAGAGTGCTGCAGGGCTCCTCTCAAACCGGAGAGGGAGATTTGCAGTTAAACATTTTGAAGTGTAGTTATTGTTAAAATTTAACAAAGAGTTACTAATTAGGGTCCCGTGTTACAAAACGGCGTTTATGATCGACCCTGGCGAAATGTAAATAGTATACGTTAGAAAACTGTACTTTAATGAGGCCCATTATAGTAAAAGTTTTCATTATGGTACAGTTTCTTCCTCCGATCAGAGCTCAAGAAACAGTTGTGTGACCAATTGGGTAATGATAGCATCGCACCTGCGCTGACTTCCACGGCCTCCTATTTTAAATTTCACTGCGTGCCTAGTGTCGTAGTGTGGTATTCCAGGAGGCCGTGGTATTCTCTGCGTCTCATGCACTCTGTTCAGTACATAAAACTGGCGAAATCTCGACAGATATTTATGAATATTTATGTTCGAACATAAAATAGTTATAATTATCGTCGAACATAAACAGTCATATGCAACTCGCCTATAATAGTAATTAAGTCACTCGTAAGGAAATTATAAAACTCGCTTCACTCGTTTTGTAAACATACTCGTGTCTTAATTATTGGCATTATAGGCTCGTTGCATAATGTACTATTTATTTATTTATTTAACCATTAAAATAACTAGTAACTGTGAATGAGGAACTGTAACTGCAGTTACATTTTATTAAATGTGTAATTTGCAGGTCAAACTCATGTAATTCCATGATACTTATTACACCCCAGCTCACATAACAAACTGAAGTCTAGACATGTCTAGAGATGTCCCAGCTAAGTGCCTTCCTCCTCCTAACAATGCCTCAAGTAGCCGGGCATCGACCAGTGAGGAAGCAAATGCGAACCTATCATCCACAACGAAGAAAATATCTGAAGGTGACGACTGGCTTTTTAGGGTTAGTGATGGCCATTTATCTATACTCATAGACGTCAGGAAATGGAGCAAATTGGATTTGTTGCTCTTTTTGTGGAACTCCTTACCACGAAGAGTGTCAGAGAAATGAAACTGATGATGACATTTCCGTGTGTGATTCTTGTGCCGAGCAATGTTCAGAAGCTGATGGTGACTAATCATGGGCCTACGATAGCAACAAGGCTCTTTAGATAATACAATATATTAAAGTTAAAATATGCGAAATGGAGATGGAAGAAACGGCGCAACGATTATCTGGTACCGTTAGGCATAGGCTTGTAGTTTTAAAATGGGAAACCTCGGAAAACCATTTCAAGGTAGCTCAAAATGAGTTTGAGCCTATTCCTCTTCAAAATCTGAGGACCATGCCCTCAAGGCCTTACGCCCCAGTTAGGAAATGAAACTTGGCAGTCTAGATGTTAATCCAACCAAAAACTCCAAGTAACCCAGACAGCAATAAAAAAGGACCAATTTAGGAATAACTAGCAAAGACAGGAAGATCAATATTTGGATTAAATCTCAAACCTGCATGAAAAATGCATAGCGGAGGCTATAACCTGCAAAGCAAGTAGGAACGTTGAAAAAGCAGATATGTAGTCTAAACCCCTTGTGTGACGGCAACTTCTCTGCTTCAAGTGTGTATTATTACCGTACAGGTAAAATACAAAGATTCAGCCATTCAAAGCTTTTGCCTTTCAACTTGATCGTCCCGCTGAGACAGCTCTTATTACTTCAGGCAACCCAACTTATTGAACTGTATTATGGATTATAACAGCATTATCGTTTCAGTGACTACGGTACTTAAAAGACTGTTTCAAGTTAACTGTCAAACAGGAGACTGGTTCGATTCTCGGTTCTGCCAAGAAATTTAAATTCTGGACTGAGGGCTGGAACGGGGTACACTCAGTCTTGTGAATTATTACTAAGAAGAAGGGCTCGATTACCATCTCAGCCATCTTAAAAGTGGATTTCTGTGGCTTCCCAATTCTATTCCAGACAAATGCTGGGATGGTTCCTAACTTAAGTATTGGGAAGAAGCGACCGTGGCCTTATCTGAGAAACAAATATACACACTAATACAGACATCAAAACAACACAGATTATCAAACAAATTTCACACACACACACACCCAAGTACACGGGGCTACATGCCCACGATGTCACAAATCCCCTAAATCAATCAACAACAACAAGAACCAACAACTGATATATTGACTCAATAATACTGATCGTGTAGCGTCCATATCCGATCATCTGAGGAACATCTACAAGCGTTCACTTGTTCTTCAAGAAGTTCAGCTTGCTCTTGGAAAGGTCGGAAGTTAGATAAGAACCATCTCTCCTGAATGACAAAGAAGCTGTGTTTTGCAACATTCAGAGCAAGACCACATGCGACCTCGACTCGCTCTAGTGTGAACCAGTTGGTTCTAGAGTGACGCAATGGGGCACACGGCATTGGACAGGAGACTTTCTCAAGAAATGCTGTGCATCCCCCCATCTCCATACCAATTCTAATGCCCACTCTAATTCAGACACCAGAACATCACAGGTACACGCTTAGGTGCTTTCCTTTCCAGTGACCGGTACTATAGAACTTGAGTAAGAGAGATTCATTTTTAGCCTACTTTTCACATTTTGCAAAAATGAGGAAAAAGTAGACTTATGAGATCGATCCGGGAAAATGTGTGTCTGCTGATTGTCTGTCTGTCTGTCTGTCTGTCTGTCTGTGTGTGTGTGTCCCCCTATCAACTCCTAAACGGTTGCAGCAATCAAAACCAAATTTAGTATGAGTAAAGATGTGCACCGGAATATCTCACGTCCATATTTGAAAATGATGTCAGTGCTACCAACTGCTGAAAAAACGCACTAGAAATTTGAGCTCCATGTTGGATATCTCGCAAGGTATGCATGGGAGCTACAGTGTTGCCAAAATAATTGTAAGCCTTCTGATAGGTCCAATGTTTAAATGCATATAACTTCTACACTATCAATTGGACTTCAACCAAATTTTGTATGTAATATCTGTATATAAACAGATATGATTGAGCGCATTCTTAAGAGCCACCAGGGCTGCCAACTGTTAATAATTGCTCTCTCTCTATTTTTTATCCAAATGCCAATATATCAGAAAGTATGCAAGCCAACAGCTTTAAACTATGCACACGTATATTCTGACATTTTAGATTAATTTTGAGTAACTTATATACGTCAGTTGTACCAACATGATTATAAGCCTGCTGATTGTACCAATTTTTAAATACATGTAACTTCTATACTATCAGTTGGATTACAACCAAATTTCGTATGTGCTATGTGTACCATAACAGAATGACTGTAAGTATTGTTAAGAACAATCAGTGCTGCCAACTGTTAATAAATGCTGACTATATTTTTTTACCCTAATATCAATATATCAGAAAGTATGCAAGCCAACAGCTCTATAATTTGCACACGTATAGCACCTGACATTGTAGATTAATTTGGAGTAATTAATACAAGGCAGTGCTGCCAACATGATTCTATGCCTGCTGATATGTCCAATTTTAAAATACATGTAACTTCTATACTAACAAATGGATTTCATCCAAAATTGGCACAACAAGATATCATAATATTTCAGATTATTTCTGACCAGCACACGCATGGTATTGTTGGCAACATGCTTTTACGCGTGCTGATAGATCCAGTGTCTAACTGCATGTAACGTCCATTGGACTTCAACCTAATTATGTATTCTGTACCTTAAGAGATGGAACTAAGAATATATTCAGTCACCAGGGCTGCCAACTGTAGTGCTCTATTAGGCTACATTATACCAGGTATATTTTGAACTAATTTGATATTTCGATATTACCAACTAAATTTTGTCATTATTCTAGATAGGTACTGTAGAATAATCATTGGCATGAAAAGTAGGCTGTATAGTTCTTCACTGAACTTCTTGTTAAATAATTAAATATGCGTAACATCTGTAATTTACAATTACACTATAGAAATATTAGGAGCAGATGACCTTGGTATTGCACCCCTTAAAACATCGATCATTGCCACTCCCACACTGGAAAGTTACACAAGAATATTTAACACTCATTGTCTGTTAATTATTCCCGTAGAGATCACAGCTTTGTGAGACGGGTAAGAGGAGATCATTTCAGGGAAGCTCATATCCTCGCCATCTATAAGTTATGAAAACTTTAATAGCATAGTGTCGCAGCTATTTATGGCATGTTAAAGAACCTTCCACTAATTACACCTGTGTGAAGCTAAATTGTATAGGTTAAGAATGTAAACAACGCTCTTAGGTTCCTACGTTCGTTGCCAAGAGCCGACTGCGGTGGCGTCTGGTAGCTAAGTTCTGAACCCGTAGTCGTTGACGGTGGCGTTAGGCGGCAAAAGTAGGAACTATTTGAAAAATTCAAAAGTCGTCAGTCCTTACTTGAATTACAAAACAGATAACACACACTAATACAGTCATCACAATTAACACCGGTTATCAGACAGATTCTACACACACCCAAAATACACGAGGCTACATGACCGCGTTGTCACAGCCCTTAAACTTAGGAACCAACCAACCAACCAGTGTCGCAGCTGATTATTAGTATAAAAATATTTATACAAACGTTTTTCATCAATGGGCTCAATAATGCGCGACATATAAAATAATAACTCAAGAAACACGCACACGCCATCTAATTCATGAATACACCATTTATGATAAATGTACCAGCATATTTCGTTCATCGAACTTGTCTACTTTATCACCTTTCACTTCGATACGATTAATAGGCGCTAAGTAACAGGCGTCCATTTTAGAAAACAGACACGAGCGCTATCTATTAGTGAAGAGAACTACATTAGAAAATTATTTGCTAGTACAGTTTAATCGTCTTTTTTTTCTTTTTTTTTCTTTTAGCGTATGGCTTTTATGCCGGGAGTGTCCGAGGACATGTTCGGCTCGCCAGAGTTTGTAGCTGTTTCTATGCGGACACCCATGGGGTAAGCTACAAGTACAGTCTCGTACGGAATGTTGTCTGGGGAGGAAAGTGTTATTGTAAGGACGAGGAATTGGAAGGTAGCGGCTGTGGCTTATAGTTAGGGACCAACCCCGGCATTTGCCTGGAAGGAAGATGGGAAACCACAGAAGACATTCTTCAAGGTTGTCGGCGGGGGGATTCGAACCTCCTCATCTCCCGGATGTGAGTGACTGCTGCAACCACAATCATAGTAATGATACATAATAACGAACTTCGCTGAGGTCGAATCATTCAATGACCTGTTGCAGAAATCTCTGAGTAATTGATCTATACGCCATCACGTTTACACAATGGCAGTGATTCAATAATATATATCAGGTTCCACGATGATCGAATTATTCCTTGACGAGTAAGAGGCATTCATATCTAACGAAGTGATATGCATGCTATCTATTATTTTTGAAAGGAAGCAAGAGATTTAGAATATAGTACTATATGTTACATTTCAAAGTGAACCGATCATATTGTTCTAGCTTTTTACCATCACCTCAGCACAGTATTCATATGTTATTTCTGTATTATAGTTTACAATTCTACCGTAGTTCAGGGCTTATTGGTTAAGTTTATCACAGCAAGTGTAGCTACACCTCCATAGAATATTTGGTGGAGGGAAACTGCTTGTTGATGGGATTGTCATTTCTCAGTCTTGCAGCATTGTAGGCGAATAAATAGTGCATGATGCTTTAGTATTTAACAGTAAAAGTTGGCACTCTTCCTAAGTTTTGACGGACTTTCCTATATTTTTTCGGGGGGAGGGAGGGAGGCGAGATCTGATGACGCACCCTTGACGAGCGAAACATGTCATCCCTTAATTATCTCCCTCTTCAGTAGTCCACAACTATATACTGTACAGTACTATATACAGTACATAGGCCATAAATAAAATGACATGCATTTTTTCCGCATGTTCCAGTAATTGGAATTCTATAATGTTGAGCAACAGTAAAGTTGCCATATCAATATTGTTAATAAGGTAACACTGAAAAATGGCTTCAAAACTCTCTATAAGTTTCTTTAAGATAGCTCCAGCCAATCAAACTTTAAAAGTGGGACCCACTCAGACAGACTTGAATAAACGTCGATTTCATAAGTCTAAATTTCATATGATGAGAATAAGCTCGGAGAAGGAAGGCAGGAAGGAAGGAAGGGAGGAAGTGGCCATCGCCTGTTGGAAGGTACCTCTCCGGCAATTGAACCAAAGATAGGATAGCGCGATATACCACTTCCGAAACGATTGACGCCGTGGTTAAGACCATAACATTATCCTTGATCTAGTGATCGATATTTTCCTGTTTACCATTTCTTGATAGATACAGTATTTTTACATTATTTTGTATGTTGGCACAGGCAAGAGTAAAATGATGTTATTCAAGGATGTCTCATTCCTATGGAAGTTACTGAGGTATGGGTTGTGCTGAGTAATGACATTTAAGACCCAGCCAGTTCCTGTGAATACTGTCAAAGGTTGTACTCATAGACTGCTGTAAGACTCAATGAGGAAACAATGGCAAACTACCTCCCCAACTACCGTGCCTAGTACGCCACATTATATCACTGCCTTGGGTTTCTGCTCACATTACGTACGGTGGCACTTATTGAGGATATGACCAGCCTCCAGGATGGCTACCTGACAGACGGTGCTCGATATGAACAACACTGATCTGGACACGAAGGAACGGTGGGTCTCGCAAGCTTCCAACCTATGATCAGACTATCATTGGGGGTTGCTGGCCTGTGTCCTTGTGTCAGCTGAGACTTCAAGGTTGGTCATCACCGTACAGTACATTTGCCACTGGGTTAATAATAATAATAATAATAATGTTATTTGTTTTACGTCCCTTTTAACTACTCTGGCTTTTAGAGACGCCGGGGTGCCGGAATTTTGCCCCGAAGGGGATCTTTAACGTGCCAGTAAATCAACTGACACGACTCCCTCGCATTTGCGCACCCTCAAATGCCAGCTGGCTGCGCCAGGATTTGAACCTGCAACACTGGGTTAAAAAGAGGTGCTCGTACCAAGAGCTGTCAGACAGTAGTTACAATTCCAGCTGCTTCCGGCCAGACGCCTCCAAGATTTGCATTCTGTCCACCAGCTGATGATCTCATTAAGACATTCTCACTTTCAGCCCCAATAAAAACTTGTGCCATCAAGGGCACCCGCACAAATTCTTCTTGACGGGGCGCACAGAAGTGCTAAATGTAGGAGACGATGCATTTCTATTGCTACTATTGAAGATCAAAGTAAATCAGCATCCATTCCTTTGTAACGTAATCTTGATTTCGGTACAAATTATTATTATTATTATTATTATTATTTGTAAAGTCATTGTGTAATTATTATTATTATTATTATTATTATTGAAATATCAAAGTTATATCGTTTTATTCACCCATTAATATCAATGGAGGGGCTATACCATATTCACGTCATTACCATAATCATATATAATATTGTCAAGTGCTTAGATTAAGAAACAGGGTTTTTATAGAGGTCTAGGGCTGTTTTATTAGTTAAATTGTAAAGACAGGACGGGCATGGTTGGAAGAAGTTACGGACGGTGAAGCAACATATTGCAAGAAAATGTATTTCTGGAACGAAGCCACGCTGACTGGAGACAAGGGCTTGGTGAAAGATTTCGGCGGAATATATATATGCGCAACGAGAGGAATAGCGGGTTCTGAGTGGAATATTTGAAGTACGCGGGCCTGTATTCCCGCTCGGAGAAGTTTTAGCGTCGCTTGAGGACTGAGAAATGCTTTGCTATAATTGGTCTGATGGGTCGCGGGCAAATTTATGCCGCGAAACATCGGGACCATTCAGAGTGTATAAAAGCCCAGCGCGACTTCAGCACTGGCTATTCTATAGATTCTATTCTGTCATTCACTTATTCGATCACGCACTCACTCATTTACTTTGTGAGTCGTAGACTCTGTCAGTCCCTCAGTAAGATGGGACTTAGTGAATTCAATTAGCCTGGTTTGTTCAAATTTGCTTACCATGGTGATCAAACTCAGAAACAAGCAGCAACAACAACAACAACAAGAAGAAGAAAACATATGTTTTCAAAGGTCAATAAACGTGTGTTGGCGTAAGATCTCAAATTAGACTGCAAGCAGACCAACGAGATGAACTTTGAACCACAAGGCACCAGGTATGTGGACCAGAGTTATTATCAACACAGAAGATCAGCGCTAGCGAGAAGACAGTCAATATTGCCCCGCAATTAGGGAATATTAATGCACATATTGTACACAGCTCGAAACCTCAGATCAAATGTTAATAATTTTGTTGTAAATAAACCAGTATTAGTTAAAATGTCTTGTTCATTGGGAGTTGAATATATAGGATAGTTGGAATGCAAAGAGTATCTCATAGAGCAAGTTTATTGCCCTACGCTCCGATGATAGATCTTGGCTCAAGGAAGGGAGCGGCCGTGGCTAAATAAAATTTTAATATGTTATCTTTACGATAACTGGCGCCCAGTAAATCTAAATTAATAAAGTGTATGTCGTCTGTCTAGACAGGCCAATGCTAAATAAGAACGATGAGGTGGTTTTAAGGAGTCTTGAGTGTAATATCTGTAGAAACGTTATAAATGATCGCCCAACTTGTAGAGCGATATCCAACGACAAAGGTAGCCGTTACACCTTTTCCTACTAGTTAGAGGATTGGGACACCACAGTATTCAGCCTTATCTACTCACACATAGGGTGACCCGAAGGACACTGATTAAAAAGAGGGCAAAATGATTATAAAGGAAAACAAGGCCGGAAAGAAGAAGATACAATAAATTAACCACTCTGCACAGTTTCCCTTTACAAGGAAACGATCAGAACTAAAGTGTCACAACAGGTGCTGATCGGGATGGTCGAACTGCGCTAATGAGATTAAACCCAAACAGTCCTGTCAGCTGACGCTAATGGGTTTGGGAAGAGAGTGGGGGTAGGCAACCTCTCCTGAAATGTTGGTTAAGCCATGACTAGACTGACAGCTACGTACATCTGAACCCCCTGGAGTTTCCGTAGATATAATCAGTGCAGCTAATATGTCATCCATGTCGCGTCAACGAAGTGGATAATTGCGAGTTATAGGAAACTATACAATGTTGGAAGTTTGAACCACAACGGGGCCAAAAGTGGAGGTGTTCCAAAAACGAATTCATTTACGATTACACCTTATTTTGTTGCAGAATACATACAAGCATTTTGGTTCCCACGATATCGTTTTAAAGCTCATAGTGCAGGCTATAACGCTCATGTTTACGAAGCTATACCATAACAAGATGTTCAGTAAAGAACATGTAGCCTACTTTCTCCTAAATACATGGGTATTGTTATAACTCCTTGTCCTTTTCAAGGAGTATAATTGAATGTTGGTTGTAGTAGCTTCTTGAAATACAACGTGCTATAGGGATATTAAACATGACACTGAGATGCCCTTTGCTAGTGCTACCTCTGTAAAAAAAATTCATTCAATTCGGATTCACCGTGTTTGAATTGATATGGGGAATGGATTTACACATACTTGGTCACAATCTGCAAACTATTGGGCAGATGATCTTGCAGTTTGGTCAGGATATGCTTTCCACATAAAGATATGACGTTGCAAAATTTGGTAGAGACTAGATTATTAGGTTGGTCGTATTTACATTTTAGCTTTTAACATTTGGGTGGCCGCGATTACGTTTCCGTCAAGATGGCGGTGATATAAAACATGACACTGAGGTGCCCTTTGCTAGTGCTACCTCTGTACCAAATTTCGTTCCATTCGGTTTCACCGTGTTCGAATTGATAGGGGGAATCGATTTTCACACAAAGATGGCCGCCATCAGCAAAATATTAGGCTAATGACCTATTATTTTGGTCAAAGGATGCTCCCTCCATAAAGGTATTTTGTTGCAAAATTTGGTAGAGATCGGATGATTAGGTTAATCGTAATTTGATTTAAGCTTTAAACATTTGTGTGGCCGCCATTACGTTTCCGTCAAGACGGCGGCGATATGAAACATGACACTGAGGTGCCCTTTGCTACTGCTACCTCTGTACCAAATTTCGTTCCATTCGGTTTCACCGTGTTCGAATTAATAGGGGGAATCGATTTTGACACAAAGTGGCCGCCATCCGCAAACTATTAGGCTAATGACCTATTAGATTGGTCAAATGATGCTCCCTCCATAAAGGTATGTTGTTGCAATGTTTGGTAGAGATCGGATGATTATGTTAGTCGTAATTTGATTTAAACTTTGAACATTTGTGTGGCCGCCATTACGTTTCTGTCAATATGGCGGCAATATAAAAAATGACACTGAGGTGCCCTTTGCTAGAGCTACCTCTGTACCAAATTTCGTTCTATTCGGTTTCACCGTGTTTGAATTAATAGGGGGAATCGATTTTGACACAAAGATGGCCGCCATCCACAAACTATTGTTCTAATAACCTATTAATATGGTCAAAGGATGCTTCCTCCATAAAGGTATGTTGTTGCAAAATTTGGTAGAGATCGGATGATTAGGTTAGTCGTAATTTGATTTAAGCTTTGAACATTTGTGTGGCCACCATTACGTTTCCGTCAAGATGGTGGCGATATAAAATATGACAAAGAGAAGCCCTCTGCTAGTACTACCTCTGTACCAAATTTCGTTCCATTCGGTTTCACCGTGTTCGAATTATTAGGGGGAATCCATTTTCACACAAAGATGGCCGCCATCCGCAAACTATTAGGCTAATGACTTATTAGTTTAGTCAAAGGATGCTTCCTCCATAAAGGTATGTTGTTGCAATGTTTGGTAGAGATCGGATGATTAGGTTAGTCGTAATTTGATTTAAGCTTTGAACATTTGTGTGGCCGCCATTACGTTTCAGTCAAGATGGCGGCGATATAAAACATGACACTGAGGTGTCCTTTGCTAGTGCTACCTTCGTACCAAATTTCGTTCAATTCGCGTTTACCGTGTTCGAATTGATAGGGGGGGGGACAGACATTCAGAGTCCACACACTCACACACACACACACACACACACAGACTCACACACATACACACACACAGACAGATACACTTTTTTTCGCCCTGTGTTGATCTCATAAGTCTACTTTCATTTTTTGCAAAAATCGAAAGTAGGCTAAAAATTAAAATGTGCAGATCTGAATATTAACTGTGAAACACAAAGAAAATGGCCAAACGAGATCTTTATCAAGTGCAAGACCAATGAAATCCAGGAATCTGGAATAATACTAAAAGTTGCTAATGAGAAGTATTGAATACGTCTTTGAGATAACACAAGTAGATAGTGAAGAACACCGTGGGGATAAGCGCAGGTTGACACGTTCCAAAATATATTTACCTTCACGTCCAGTTTGGAGTGGGAGCAGTGAAACACGCCTCATGCAACTTCTCCTGTTATGATTTTCCTTAATTGACCCCCCGTGGAGAGAACTCATTAGTGCAGCTCCGTATCACCCGTCCTGATATGTTCTTTTTCTGTAAGGGTAAAGAAATACACTGACACACTGTAGCTGCACTGTCTTATTTATTAGCGAATTTTTCCAAATGTTCTGTACGTGGAACCGATTGTACACGACGTTTATAAGCCCACCACGTGGCTATGTGGCTGAAATCCGGGTTCGATACCTGGCTCTACCAAGAAATTTAATTCTGGTCTAAAAATGGAATGGGGTCCACTCAGCCTCAGGAAGCAGAAATGAGAAAGGGTGGATTCGATTTCTACCTCAGCCATCCTGGAAGTAGTTTACCCATTTCTACTCCATGAAAATGCCGGGATAGTAGTCTACCAATATCAAGGTCACGGCAGCCCCATTCCCAAAACTCATCCTTAATTATAAAGACAAACATTAGGGGCAGATGACCTCGTAGTTCCGGCCCTTAAAAAAACAATAACTCTAACAAAGACACACATTACCACAGCTGACCACCTCGTGGACTAGCGGCTAGTGTTGTTGGCTGTCGCTCTGGAGGTCTGGGTTCGATTCCCGGCTCTGCCAAGGAATTTATTTCTGATCTTAGGGTTGGAACGGGGTACACTCAGCCTCGTGAAGCAAAACTGAGAAGAGAAGGGTTCAATTCCCACATCAGCCATCCTGGAAGAGGTATTCGATGGCTTCCCACTTGTACTCCACGCAATTGCCGGGATTGTGCTTAACTTAAGGCCACGGCCGCTTCCTATCCAAAACCTACCTCAATTAAAAATACACTATCGTTAAAATCCGTCGTTATGCTTTCCTTTGGAGGGACGTAAAGCCGGTGGGCCCATGTCATAGATTTATGGCATGTAAAAGAACCAGCACTACAGTTGGTAGTGTGTTGCTAAATTTGTAGATTTTTTTTGTTAAAAACGCTCTATCAAGTTCCAAAATTCGCCACTAGGTGTCAGTGACAGTGGCATCTCTGGTAGCCCAAGTTGGAACTACTTGAAATTGAACTTGATGGGGAGCCTACGGGCGTTCAACTAAGATACCCCGCTATGGCCATTGGCTACAATTCAAATATAACTTAACCCCTGGCACTACAGCCCATGAAGGGCCTAGACCTACCAAGCGGCCGCTGTCCAGCCATTTGGCCTGCAGGTATTGGGGTGACGCGTGGTTTGTGGATCGGGTCACCTCGGCCGTTAATCTTGGTTTTCGTGACCGAAGCGCTGCCTCACTGTCAGACAGCTACTCAATTGTCCTCACGAGGCTGAGTGTACCCCGTTCCAGCCCTCACGTCAGTTTCTAAAATCCCTGATTGAGCCGGGAATCGAACCCGGGGCCTCCGGGCGAGAGGCAGGCGCGCAACCACAACACCACGGGGCCGGCTGCAATTCAAATATAATAATTACAAATACACACATTAGTACATAAGTGGCACAGGTTATCAAACAAATTCGACACACACCCAAGTTTACGGCGCTACAAGACCATGATGTCGCAAAGCCCATAAAGAATCAACAACAACAATAATTTACCGTTTTCAGAAGTGGAGTTGTTGTATTTCAATTAGAACTATCGCCTCTGTACATATAGTCCATTCAGTCTCTCTCGCAACCCGAAGTGTGGAGCTTAGTAATTTCCATCCTCCAAAAACCCTTTCGGACACCACAGTAGACCAGGCAGGCTGACACAGCAGGCTTGGATGTGAAACACGTCGCAGCCGCACGCACAGCACAGGTATTCTGAAAGCAGCTCTAAATATTTAATGAAATAAGACAGCAGGGCGGCAGCGACACTTGAAGATGCAGCACAGAGATAATACAGCCTTTATTACACGTGTCAGCACTGACTGGATCGATAGTTCACAACAGTATTCACCTTTTACTTCAACCCTAAAGCTGTACAGCAGAAAGGCCATTGGAAACAATACGAAGTACCACTGGGAGAATTTTCAGTTTTGATGGTTGGTTCCTCAGTTTAGGGGCTGCGACAACGCGGTCATGTAGCCCCGTGTACTTTGGGTGTGTAAGAAACTGTCTGATGACCGGTGATAATTGAGATGGCTGTATTAGTGTGTGTTATCTGTAATTCAGGTAAGGACTGCAGACGATCAACTTAAAGTAGTCCCTACATTTGCTATCAAATGATACCGTCGACAACACCTAGCTGTGAACTTGACTACTAGATGCCACCCCACCAGCACCTGGCGACTAACTTCGGAAATTAAGAGAGCATTATTCAAATCTAACCTACAAATTTAGCTTCGCACAATTGTAGTTAGTGGAAGGTTCTTTTACATCCGTAAATCTATGACATGGGACAGCCGGCTTTACTTCCTCGCCAAGGAAGGCTTACCCTGGGAGATTTCCAACGCTCATAAAAAATCCGACGACTTCGGCCGGGTTTGAACCTGCGATTTTGGGCATTGAAACTCAGCATGCTACCAACTACGCCACCGAAGCCGCTTCTAGGTTTATGATAGCCTTAGTGTTATTGTGCTGTCTGTTGTAGTGTGTATAATTAATTGTAATGCAGGTGAAGATTGGCAAGGAGGTGGTCGTGACCTTACTTTAGGAACCATCCCGGCATTTTTCTGGAGTAGAAGCGGGAAACCACGTCCAGGATGGGTGAGATGGGAATTGAACCCACCTCTTCTCAGTTTTGCCTCTCGAGGCTGAGTGTACTTCTTACCAAGGAAGGCCGATAGGAAAGATGGCAGAGAAGAAACCGGCACAAGTAAGTGGAAGCAATGCCAAACTCTGCTAGGGTCCCGTGGTCGCTAACTATGTCCTACTAGTCGTGAGCCCCTGGGGAAAAGTGATTTTAACTGTCATGTCTATTGCTTAAAGTGACTAAAGCGTCGGGAAATTAATTAAAAGGAAAGAAAAAAAAAAACGTTGCTAAGCGCAATAGTTAACGTAATGACACAGGAGACGAGGGATACACCCAGGGTGCAGTACCTGAAACAGATTAGGGAACACATAGGAACTGATTCTAATGAAGAAGTAATGAGACCAACAAAGCTCACAGAAGAATGGAGAAGAAAATTGCTGCCAACCAAATATTCGGATTCAAAATTCAACTTTCGAGTACCTAATAAAGTCAGAGAAGTAATATATCGCATTCACAATTTCATTTTATGCGCCACTTGATATTAATTTGAAATGTAGTAATCCAATTCATTCTCTCATTCGTAACAAGTGGAATCAGTTGTAATATTGATGTAACGTTTACTCCTGTTGTTACTTCAAATTGAGGTTTGGGATATCTTGGATCATCCTCTTCTCATACTTCATGTGTGCACTATATTTGTCTGATAACAAAAGTTCGGTGTTTTTCAGTCGGTCAACACGAATGTACCCAAACGAGTTGGGTTATACCCTGAAAAAATTACATGAGATTAATAAATACAACAGGATGACCAGTTTCGATCGTCAAGCGATCATCATCAGATCCATTACACTTAGGCTATAATATATGTTTGAAAATACGGGTGAAAATATTTACTATAGGTACACTTATATAGTTGCAGTATTGGTAATGCATCTCGTCGGTATTTGTTAGTTGTAATCTATATGACGTTTGGTGAAATGCGAAAATGGTGATAGAACTTCGGAGTTTGTCTGTTTGGAGTGACTCTGTGGTTGTAAATGGAGAATTTTGATTGTACAGTATAGTAGAGGTTACTTATTTGGCTGGATGTCCATTTACAACTATATAGTCACTCCAAACAGACAAATTCCGAAGTTCTATCACCATTTTAGCATTTCACCAAACGTCATATAGATTACAACTAACATATACCGACAAGTTGCATTAACAATACTGCAACTAAACAAGTGTACATATTGTAAATATTTTCACCCGTATTTCCAAACATAGATTTTATAGCCCAAGTGTAATGGATCTGATGATGATCGCTTGACGATCGAAACTGGTCAGCCTATTGTATTTATTAATCTCATGTAATTTTTTTTAGGGTATAACCCAACTCGTTTGGGTACATTCGTGTTGACCGACTGAAAAGCACCAAACTTTTGTTTAACTTACTAAGGCAACACTGTAAATGGCTCAAACCCCATTATGTTTGTCTGATAACCTGAGATATTGTGCTGTGTGTGGTATTGTGAGTAATTTTCGCAGCACGGTCTGTGATTGGAGCTAGCTCCCGGAACTTCACAGGGTGCAATCCCTGCATTAGACAGGAAAGTGTTTGGATAAACCCGAAAAAAATGACTCTTCTGGCTGGGAACTTAATGTTGAAAACATGACTTGGAAATTAAGATTTTAGGATAAGAAAGAAAAGAAATAATAAACTTTACATAAATTTAGTGAATTTCATACGACAAAGGATGTGGTCTAACTATTGGTGTCCATGATTTGGCAGTCAAAACGGAAGTAGATATTTCGATTTTAATTTGACCCTGTATGGGTCAACACTAGCGCTCGTAGTTATAGATTTAGTGAACTACATACGACAAGGAATGTGGTCTAATGCTTGGTTTATTTATAAATAAGATGAGCTTTTCAAAACATGCAGTTTGACAGTTTTTTGGTACAATTATTATCAAAATAGCTTAAAATTTAAGATTTTGCTAAACTGGACCCCTATAGTGTAAGTGCTCTTAGTGTCGTTTAATCAATGTTCTCAACATTAAAAACAAGTAATTATGTAAAATCCACAGACCTTAACAATTATGAAGATGGTATTAAATATTATCCGTGTTGATTTATATTAATCGCCTTGTCAAACACTAGCAAGTACTTTAATAATTAAATTAACACGTACATGTTTCGTTATGTCAATGATAACTTCGTCAGCGTGAAAATACTTAGAAACTATCTTAACAAAAACCAGAAAGAAAATTGATATCCTTAAAAAGGTAATTAATTTAAATAAATGAAAGGTCATAATAGTACATTATGCAACGAGCCTATAATGGCTATAATTAAGACACGAGTATTTTTATAAAACGAGCGTAAGCGAGTTTTATAATTTCCATACGAGTGTCTTAATTACCATTATAGGCGAGTTGCATACGACTGTTTATGTTCGACGATAATTATAACTTTATTATATGTTTTAACATAAATATTCATAAATATATGTTCAGTCACTACAGTAGAATGTTGTGATCGGGTGCTGCGGTGGGTAGTATATCTCTCTTGTCCAAGCTCTCTGGACAACCGACGCATGCGCTCTGTGTGCATCAATACCATATGTTCAGATTGCGCACCAGTATTCAGTAAAACTGTCACTGAAGTCGTGTCAAAACCACGCGCTGTGTAGAAATTGGTTTTGGGGATATTAAGGTACCGGTACAGTGCTATTTCTTGTCTCATATTCGCCAGTTTATTTACGCGAACATATGGACGGTGCGTATTCCATTCGGTAATTTATTATAGTTCGATGTTGTGTTTATGTCCGACATGTTGGATTTTGAGTGCATGCGCGAAGGTATCGTTACCTAATTGGTCAATGAACGAGCTGTGATTGGCTGGAGAAACTGTATCATAATGAAAAACGGTGTTATAATGACCATCATTATGATACAGTTTTCTAACACATAATAGTGAGGGTCGAACATAAAAACAATTAATAAATAATTATAGGATGTGTGAAATACTTGGACATTGATATTCTAACCGTAAATGAAACAATAACATTGAACCATATCCACCTGAGATATCAGTCACTTCAATAAATTTTGCACATGGGAAAGTTTGCTTTAGGACATTGTCCTGCTAAGAAACATCTGTCGTTATGTACAGTATGTATGTATTAATCAGAAGGTTGAACAACGTAACATTTTTTTTGAAATTATATATTTATATAATTACCTAGCAAATATACACACATCAAAAAAAGTTTTGCATCACCTCGGTTCCCAGATCTCCGGCATATAGACGTTGACTGTGTATATTGTATCAAAGATACAGTCCCTTTGACTGTTCATAGATGTCACTAAAACTGCTCAAAGATGTAAACAACCATGCATGAGCAGGGCCTATTAGACGGAGGGGGTACGACAGCCGATCAGTTCCAGTCATTCCACCAGGACGAAGGTACGCTGGTCATGTTGTCTGTAGTTCTACCATGCCTAGAAGGTCAATACCGCAGTTCGATCGCGTCCGCATTGTTACTTTGTGTCAAGAAGGGCTCTCAACAAGGGAAGTTTCCAGGCGTCTCAGAGTGAACCAAAGCGATGTTGTTTGGACATGGAGGAGGTACAGAGATACAGGAACTGTCGATGACAGGCCTCGCTCAGGCCGCCCAAGGGCTACTACTGTAGTGGATGACCGCTACTTACGGATTGCCGCTCGGAGGAACCCTGACAGCAATGCCACCATGTTGAATAATGCGTTTCGTTCAGCCACAGGACGTCGTGTTTCAACTCAAACTGTGCGCAATAGGCTGCATGATGCGCAACTTCACTCCCGACGTCCATGGCGAGGTCCAGCTTTGCAACCCCGACACCATGCAGCGCGGTACAGATGGGCCCAACAACATGCTGAATGGACCCCACAGAATTGGCATCACGTTCTCTTCACCGATGAGTGTCGCATATGCCTTCAACCAGACAATCGTCGGAGACGTGTTTGGAGGCACCCTGGTCAGGCTGAACGTCTTAGACACACTGTCCAGCGAGTGCAGCAAGGTGGTGGTTCCCTGATGTTTTGGGGTGGCATTATGTGGGGCCGACGTACGCCACTGGTGGTCATGGAAGGCTCCGAAACGGCTTTACGATACCTGAATGACATCCTCCGACCCATAGTGCACCCATATCGGCAGAATATTGGAGAGGCATTTGTCTTCATGGACGACAATTCTCGACCTCATCGTGCACATCTTGTGAATGCGTTCCTTCAAGATAACGACATCGCTCGACTACAGTGGCCAGCATGTTCGCCAGACATGAACCCTATCGAACATGCCTGGGATATGTTGAAAAGGGCTGTTTATGGACGTCTTGACCCACCAACCACTCTGAGAGATTTACGCCGAATTGTCGTTGAGGAGTGGGACAATTTGGACCAACAGTGTCTTGATGAACTTGTGGATAGTATGCCACGACGAATACAGGCATGCATCAATGCAAGAGGACGTGCTACTGGGTATTAGAGGTAGTGGTGTGTACTGCAATCTGGACCACAAATGCTGAAAGTCTAGCTGTATGATGGTACAACATGCAATGTGTGGGTCTCATGAGCAATAAAACGAGCTGAAATGTTGTTTGTGTTGATCTCTATTCCCTTTGTATTTAAAGGTTCCGGAACTCTTGGAACCGAGGTGATGCAAAACTTTTTTTGATGTGTGTACATTAACCATTTTGAGCAGCAGACGGAGATAACCAACAGATTCGAGGTTAATTGTTTTTATCACTTCAAAAAATTGTTACGTTGTTCAACCTTCTGATTAATACGTATGTATAAACGACAGATGTTTTTCTTATTACCTCAAGTCAATATATTGTACATTAAAACCGTACCGGTTTCGTTCACACTGTGACCTTCCTCAGCGTAGCATAGCATAAGTAAATGTGCAATAACATAAACTTAATAACATTTTGCCATAACAGAGAATACTACAAATATTTTTGTTCCAAAAGCTCATAAAGTAAAATTTCAAAAATCAGATCTGTTACAAAATGTGTTAAGAAAAACATGAAAAAGTCTTGATTAAACAGCGTTGAATTGAAGAGATCTAAAAAGAGAGAAACAAAAACACGAAAACAGAACGGAGAAAGATATAAAAACTATAACACTTACTTGGATGTGAAAGTAGATATGCTGAATAAGTTAGGTTATAAATGATGGTTGATATGTATTTGCTAGGTAGAGAAATCTGTGTAAAGAGAAGAAACAAACAATATGAACAGCCTTGTATATTGAAAATAATGTGTTCGAATATTGAATCATGAGAGCAAGAACTTCCTTTACTTACATTGTAGAGAGAACGTTGAAAATAGTTGTGACGAAGTTGCTATGAATTGGTAAGAAATGTATTGATTATATAGTTTCCAAGAAACTAAATAACGTGGTCGAAATAGATTGCCTGGATGGAAAGGATGATATGGACAGATATGAACAGAATGTTGCCTCGATACTAGTATCTAGAAACCTCCTATAGAGAGCATGTGAAGAATGAAGCTTGTCGGAAGTCCCGTTACCATGAAAATGAAAAGAATTTGGAGAAGGCTGCTTGTGCTGAAGTAATGAGGTCGTATAAATTAAGAAAACTGGAAAAATAATAAAAGTGTGTTCCCTTCATTATAAGAGATTATTTATATGAATATTGCTGGAAGAATGACATGTAAATTTGAAGTATATATAAAATCACCATATGATTTTGTTATATAATTCAAATGAAAACGTGATTATTCACTAAATATTTTAACAAAACGTAAAAAAGCGGATTATCTGTTCGAATGATCTCATTGTTAAATAAAATATAGTAAAGTATGAGAGTACATTCTTTATGCATTCTTTTTCTTATTCTTCGAATGTGTATTTAGGCATCTTGAATCTGGTCGATTATATTAGCAGTTTGCCTTTTCTACCACTATAAGCGCTAGTGTGAGTCAATGCCGAGATTCACTTAAAACCTTATAACTATTTCCGGTGTGAAGTCTTTCCGAAAAATCAAACAATATCTGAGGGTATTGAACCAAGGAACATATTAAAGGAGTTATGTAAATAAGTTAATTTGGCGAGGATTTGATTCAAAAAGAAAACTAGTAAAGAAACCAGCGATATTAGGCTATTTTTCTGGAACGACATTTACGCCGAAAGTGATTTTCCAAATTTGGTTCTTTAGAACTCTCCAAGAATGACAATTTGAAATATTTCCGGGCCCTTAAGCCCTTCAAGGTTTGGCAAAATTGAGGAAATTGCTTAGTTTTACGTTATTGCTAAGATGGAGACCCCTATTTTGCCTGCTAAGAAACATTTTCAACAATAAATAATAATAACTGGTTGGCTTTTATCCAAATTTAAACTCCGTATTTGAAGAAGATTTAGTTTACTCGTTCAAGCGCTGAGCTGAATTATTTATTGATTTTTGGCACTTGATTTTTAAATTATTTATTTGTGTATATTTTAAAATATTTATTACAAAGCTTGATAATTTATTTACACTTTAGTTACCATTAATATTTCTTATTTTCTAACTGCATTTTTGAAAAATTATTGTAAAAGACCAATATTGAATTTTATTTTATTTAATACTGCATTGTAAGGATATCCATTTTAGTACTGTATTTCACTTTATTACAGTTTTTATCTTTAAATTTTCACTTCTTATTTAGATTTCAGTACATACATATTATTTCATTTTAATCCTTGATTTTCATTTATTTTAAGCTGAAGATGACCTCATCGTAAGGTCGAAACATATCCAATAACTTATATAAAAATATATATTTGTTGAGTATTGATTCGGCGTACCTGTATAATCTTAAACTTTTAACAATAAAAATACACACTAAAGTACAAGGGGCTAAATGACCACGATGTCCAAACCCCTCAATTGAAACAAAAACAATACATCTGTAAAATACGCTATTTCATTGACCTTTTAGTACAGCAACTGAAGAGAAATAAGATAGCGCGAGGAAAGAATGTTATAAATATACAAAGTTAACATCGTATAGCCTTGAGGCAGCATTTGAATCCACTTAGAGACTTGAGAAATGGCTTTTATCTATACAGCTTCTGACACATGAATCAGCGAAGCTGTTTTTTAAAAGACAGCAAGCAGGAAGTGCCAGTCTGTCTTTCGTAACGAAGATCAAAGCAGGCTGGATAGATTTAGAGAAGGGGATCAAGGAACACCAAAATACATGCTGAGCATGGGACTGTGGTTGCTGCTACCACTGCTTACGAGCAACAAACGTTCTTGTTTACTGTGGTCAAATACATAGCGACAGTTCAAGGGTGGTAAGTTAATTCCTAAAAGTGAATGCGTTATATTTACCGTTATTTACCAGAAATAATAACGATAATTAATTAAATGCTCCGCCAATCAATAAAAATTATATTCAAATTAGTACAACACCGTGCATGTTTCGATCCAACATCGGGACTTTTTCATCAAATTAGAATCAAACCTTAAGAAGCTAATTCATTAAAACTGTTAGAAGTAATTTGGTTAACATTTGTATAAAATTTAAGTTTAACCAAATTATTGGCAAGGACATCCATTGTATTTTAATTCAAATTGATTCTATTATTATTTTACAAAAATACTTATCCATTACATTTTAAATATGTATTGTTGTGAATTTTTTTAGTTTGTATTTTCATCGTTCTTATTCATTGTTTTTCCAGTTTCTTCATTTCATCCTGTACAGTATGTATATATATATTAGTTAATTTCATTTCTCAATAGTTTTATTAAATTAGTTTCTTAAGGTTTGATTCTAATTTGCTGAAGAAGGTCCCATTGTTGGACCGAAGCATGTAAGTTACTAATTTGAATATAATTTGTATTGTTTGGCGGTGCATTTTAATTACTTATCTCTTAATCAATACGGCAATTCATTTACATTTTCCTATACAGGTAAATGTTTTTCTTTTTTATAATAATAACGATGCAAAAAAGCAAATATATTTGGTCTGTCCGCCAAGTCAATATATTTTATTTATCCTAATTTTATTTCATTTGAACATGTTGCAAGGTGACTCGACGGACTGACTCCACAATCTCCAGGCCAAATAGCTGGGCAGCGGTCGCTTGGTAGGCTTAGGCTGTTCATAGGCTGTGGTGCCACGGGATGTGATACAACAATATTTAATAATACTTTTATTGCAGCCAAATAGCAATTGAAAATAAAGTATAAAAATGTACACTAAAATTGCACTCTGACACTTTGAGTTGCATAGTCTTTGATTGATTTTGTCCTTTTCCTACAGAGCTCTAAGTGGTAGCGATCCACATAGTTGGCATACACACGTCTCTGTAGGTTCATGGAAATATTTGCTAACGCAAATAAGGTGGTGAAAACCACGGACAGCCTAAACATATGCCTCAACTCAAAGTTGGCTGTTGTCCACGTCCGATCAATCATGGCTCCGGTTCAATAAAATTCTTGAGGTATACAACAATATTTAAAACTATTACATTACATGCCGTGATATTACCTTACTTCAATTTGCAATTCTGGCAGGCGTACTTTCTGTCTGCACCACACTAAAACGGTCTATGCCCAAGGGAAATACAACTCTAAGTCTTTAGATGACGGAAGCACAGCGATTTACTGGAAATCGACAAAATATCATTGATCTCGATGGATGATATAGCCAGCATAATAATATAAATACATTTTACAACTTGGAGGTGTTTTGGTGATCACTATGGTGTTAAACGAGATCTACTGCTTCAGTTTTAGAAGTTAATCCTCCATAATATTCATTTTCTAGACTATGAACCAACATCATAGCAACGTTAAAACACCGGATCCGTGAAATCTGTAGTGATATTGAACGAGGTCAAAACCTGGATAGGTAACCGATTCTGAGGGTTATATACGGTTGACTAGAGAATCCAACTATCCTCTATCGCTTGTCTGATTGTTTGTTTCGATGCATTTCTAGCTTCCACATATTTCTCCCAGTCATCACTCCTCTTACTTTGTACATATTTCTTCCATGCTTTTTCCTCTCCTTTACTGCCTCCTGCACTACTTCTTACCGCAAGTAAGATCTGAAGGCAAAAACTATATCTTTCTATATGCTAAGCTGATCTGTAAGTAAATCTCAAACTCAGTATGATCCAATTTCTTGAATATATTTCTAAAACATTACTTTGCTCGAGGTTTTCTATTTCTTGCAACATAAAGGCTAGCTGAGTGTCTTCAAATGACCTTCTACCTCTCGTAAGAGGAAGCGGTACCAAGAGAATCGTGAATACAATTCTGCATGTCTGAGGTAGTGAGAGCAGAGTTTACCTCCCCTCCCAGGACAGACATTGACCCCTGTGTAAAGAGCTTGATTGGGAGCGGATTGTGCCTCAAGTCTCTGGGGTTAGCTACTGTGTATCTTCACTGCGACACGCAAAGATAGTAGCCAATCTCTGGGGACACCCATTATTACGTCCGCAAGGTATTTGTAGTCAGCATTGAAGACGAAATTTCTCCAAGTTCGTACTGTGGGTGGATCGGTCAATACTTCCTACAGTTAAACATCCCCGTAAGTTCCGGTCAAATAGGGATTGGAGTGCGGAAGCAAATATCATAGAAGTGAAGGATCTAGAACAGAGAGGAGGAGGGGCGCCAATGGATGAGCTACCTCTGAGTTTCTGTTTATCTTGAAACGTACTCTGAAGCTGTTGTTAATTTATTTAGGGGCTTTGCCACATCTCGCCCGCTGTGCCCATTTGAGGGTGCGTAAATGTGAGAGATCCGTGTCAAAAGATTTACTGGCACGTTAACGATCCTCTTCAGGGCAAAATTCTGGCACCATGGCGTCTCTAAAAAAAGGAAGCTTGTAGTTTAACGTGACCGTTAATCTTGAGATCATGAGCCACGGGACCTCCTTTTTACGTGGAATCCGAACCACAGGACATGGCATTTCACTTCGAAAATCTCACATGCATTGACCGGGAATCGAACCCGGACCGCCTTGGTGAGAGGCATACATCTAGACCGCTGAGCCACCACGCCCCACGCGTCTCTAAAAGCCACAGTAGCTAAATGAGACGTAGAACCAATGACATTAATTAATTCGGTGTGCGTGTGGAATTTGTCTGATACCTGTGTTATTGTGATGGCTGTATTAGTGTGTGTATTATTTCAGGTGAGGATTGGGGAGAAGACGGCCGTGGCCTTAAAGTAGAAACCACCCCCGAATTTGCCTGGAGTAGAAGTGGGAAATCACAAACAAATACTTCCAAGATGGCTGAGGTTGGAATCAAACCCATCTCTTCTCAGTTTCTTGACTCACAAGGCTAATTATGCCCTTTTATAGACCAGAATTAAATTTCTTGGCAGAGCTGGGAATTGAACCCGGGCCTCTGGATGGACAGTCAAGCATGAAAGCCACTACACCGTGAGTTGGTCTGAAGTATTTGGTGTGAAAAGTTATATTACATAAATTAAATGCCGCTATTTACCACCCTGTGCCAATCATTGTGAACTTAGGACGATCGATTTAATTCTGGAGGTAGTTGTCTGTCAGCTCCGGACAAATGTAGATTGAAGTAGAGAAACCATGAATATGGCAGTATCGGATTCAGAAAAAAAAAGAAGGGCAGGGGTACCCCCAGCTGCTCTACGTCAGAGATTGTCTTGATCTTGCTAAGTGTTAAGAAGTTCAGAAACCGTAACATATCAAGGAAGACGAAAATCAGACTTTTTAATACCAATGTGAAAGCTGTCCTACTGTATGCATGTGAAACATGGAAAGCCAATCCTATTGGCCACCAACTTGAAGAATTCATCAATCGTTGTCAGCACCGAATTCTGGGTATACGATGGTCAGATATAATTCCAAACGAAAAGCTGTGGTAAAGGACTAACAACAACCTATAGAAGTCCAAATTAAACAGAGGAAATGGGGCTGGACCATGGATCAGGCATACTCTGCGGAAACAGAATGCTGCCGTAGATAGGGGAGCTCTAGATTGGAATCCTCAAGAGCTTGGTGATCATGAAGACCAAGGAAGACCTGGAAACGTACCACTGAATAGGAGGCCAGGAAAGATGGAAAGACTTGGAGGGAAGTGAAGAACTTGGCAGCACACAGAGTCGGATGGAAATCATTCTTAGATGCCTTATGCTCCGCATGGACTGAAAGGAAATAAGTCAGTCAAGTTCATTATGTCCCGAAGTATTTGGACTGGAGAGTTCTCATATACATATCAATTCAATGCCAGCATTCACTGTTCTGAAGTATAAATATTAATGTCAATCTTGCTATCAGCCACGTGGAGGATAGTGGTGATTGTTTTTATAGGGACAACACATCGATGTTATTTGCTCCATTTCACTGAGAGATTGAATTCTCAAGGGAAACAAACAGTTGTAGTAACACATTTCGGCAGAAATTTGTAAAACTGTAGTAATAATGACGAATGGACACTCGAAGACGGGTGAACTCGATGTTCTTTCCCTTGAAACAGCAATCACCAACACCGCCACTGACGCGGCGACTGTTGTTACGCGTAAACCACAGCACATGAACATTTGCAGACGTAAGGATTATCTACGGAAAGAAATCAGTTATAAAATCAAATTTGAATTAAAATGAAATTAATAAATGTCAAATTGATTGTTGTTACAAGATGCGAAATATCTATGTTATTTGCCCCAGTCCACTGGGAGAATCAATCCTCAAAATAAATAAATAAATAAATAAATAAATAAACAAAGGAAGAAATAAATAAATATTTTCATTCAAAACAAAGAAAATTGGAAAATTGAAAGAGATCTCCAGGAAATCAACATCTCAGAAGACATTGCACGGGATAGATGTAAATTCAGAACCAAGATCGACAATCACCAATTTGGAGACAAACCCAACACCAGAGCCACTATAACTTGGACAGAAGAACGAAGGAAGAAGCTCTGTGAGAGGATGAAGAGATTTTGGGAAGAAAAGAAGGCCAACATATCAGCTAATCAGGTTCAACCGTGCTCCTGAGTAGGGCATAACGATGTAAAGTAAAAAAGATACATTTCAAAAATGTGATTCTGAATTTGCATACTGAGCTCTTTTCATTGGTTGGCATAAACCAGCCGTTAAGAATTCCATACATTATTAACGGAACAAGTAATTTTATTTATTATGAATCAACGGTCACTCCTTTTTTTTATTTCGCTTTCTTTTCGATAATATATGATTTTAATCCCTTATTTCATCTACCAGGGGGACATTATGAATTGTAATCACTAACCTTGGTAACTTCTGCACCGACTGCACCAGATATTTGCACTAAATCACGTTAATATGTGTTTTATTTATTGCTAATTTCGCAAGGGCTGTCATGTTCGACAAATTTTCGACTGCGTATCTAGTATGTTAAGGTGCCGCAAAAGCGCACACAATGTCGTCACTAGTTGCCAACATGTCCGATACAAAATACACCACACAATTATTGAATTAGGCAAAAACCATTCGTCTGGATGAAAACTATTGAGCGTGACTACCCCCACTGTGCGTGACAAAAAACAGGGGCGTTTATATTGCATAACGCGGCCCGCGGTTTAGACAAAATCCATTGGTCTGGATTGTACAAATTTTAATAACATAACGCCAACAAACCAAACTTTTATTTACTAAAGCAACACTGAAAAATGGCTTCAAACCCCACAACATAACGCCATTTTCGCTATTCTATTTTGTTCAACGGTAGCACGTATATAGGCTACATAGTACCGTAAGCGCGGGGTTGGCAATACGACAATTGACGGTAACTGACGCACAATATGGCGGACACAGTTGGAATTTCACCTATATAAGTCGTGATCATATTTGGGATGGCTGATGGGTTACAAACAGCGGAGGAGTAAACATCTCATACTACCCAGATTTTTTCCACACCATTACTACAGGTATTTTGACAAATTATTGTACTTTAGAAAAGTTATCAAGGAGTGATCGTTCATTCATGTTTACCATAATTTCTTCAGTGCCCGCGTTCTGGCCCAAATTATTACACAAGTTTCATGATTAATCCGTGGTAGAGAGTTGTTGCTGTAAATTAGATTAGGGTCTTTGCGACATCGTGGCCATTTAGCCCCGTGTAGTTGGCTGTGTGCATGTATAATTTATCTGATAACCTGTGTTATTGTGGTAGTTGTAGTAGTAGTGTGGCTATTTGTAATGCAATTGAGAATTGGGAAGAAGGAGGCCTTGGCCTTAAGTTAGGAACAATCCCAGCATTTGCTTAGAGGAGAAGTGAGGAAACCATGTAAACCACATCCAAGATGACTGAGGTGGGAATCGAACCCACCTTATTTTCACCTTACGAGGCTGAGTGTATCCCGTTCCAGCCCTCAGACAAAATTTAGAATTCTTGACAGATTCGCGAATCAAACCCAGACCTCCGGGGCAACAGCCAAGAATGCTAGCCCTTACATCACGAGGTAGTCAAGTGTAATTTTGACGGGTGAACTTATTTGTTATAATCATAACTAGAAGACCCGTGCTGCTCCGCAGCATTCACTTCAATCCTACAGCACTTCTGTCCATAAGACATTTGCATGTGTTCATGCTAGTGACCTGAACAGACATTTATCGTACCGTCGCTTTTGGGTAAATGATGAACTAGACTTATGAGATCAAATGTCCTCTGTGTGTGTGTGGCACTATTTACCCAGCGTAAGCTTAAAAGGCGCACGGACGTCAGGTTCCAGACGCAATTCTGAAAAGCCGAAGTGAACAGCTAACTCCAAACACATAAGCTATACTCTTCTCTGAAGTACGTGGGTTGGTGACCACGGGACCCCAGCTGAGTCCGGCATTGCTTCCACTTAATTGTGCCGGGCTCCTCTCCGTCTTCTTTCCTGTCGACATCCCTTGGTCAACTCTTGTTCTTTTCCGACCCCGACGGTATTAGGGTATCCGAGGCCTAGGGAGTCTTTCACTTTCCTGCCTTAATTGGCCCTTGTCTCATCTTTCCTGATCCCTCTTTCTTCGAGGGGTCAGACCACTTGTTTTCTTTTCATTATATTTCCTTTAGTCTTTAAGATCCCGAACAGTTTTTTTAAATTGGCTCCCGTGTATCTAAATTCCATTGAGCGATTTCTTTTGCATCCACACTCCATTTTGTAGGTGTTTTCAGACTACGTTGCATTTTTTAAGTCTTTTCGATCTACAGTAAATTGCATTTTGCTAGTGTTTTCAACCTCGATTGCATTTTGTAAGGATCGACAATCTAAATTGTCTTTTAGTAAGTCTTTCAATATAGGGGATGGGACTTTTGTGAGTATTTTGAATCTAAATTGCATTTTGTATGGTGGTCATTTTGCAGGTATTTTGATTCTCAATTGCATTTTGTGGGTATTTTGAATCTAAATTACATTTTGTAAGTATTTTAAATCTAAATTGCATTCTGTAAGTATTGTCCATCCAATTGAGTAGTTTGAAACTACCATGCATTTTGTAAGCATTTTATCTTCAATTGCATTTTGTAAGTATTTTGAATTTCAATTGCTCTGCGTGTTGTTTTTTTTTTTGAATCTGAAATGCGCTTTTTTCAATCTAAATTGCATTGTGTATTTTCAATTTTAATTGCATTTTGTAAGTACTTTGAACCTCAATTGCATTTTGTACGTATTTTCAATCTCATTTGCATTTTGTAAGTATATTTCAATCTATTCCTTTTGTGAGTATTTTCGTTCTAAATTTCCTTTTGTAAGAATTACCGCTCTCCATTTTGTGAGTAGTTTCAATCTGAGTTCCTTTTTGTAAGTATTTTCCTTCTCACTTAATTTTCGTTCTGGTTTCCACTTCATTGTCATTTTCGCTATCACCCAGACCATTAGGGGCCGATAACCTAAATGTTAGGCCCCTTAAATCAACAATTATCATCATCATCTCTGAAGTATTAACTCGACACGACGCGACAGTTTGATGCTGGCTGAAGGTTGGGTGATAGGTCGCTGGCAAGCTCGTAAACTCACTCTGAAGCTAGTAATTTAAATTTCCACTGAATGGAGATTGCTTGAAGAAATGAAAACGTAAAAACACTTCCAGTAGTCGATGTGGGAGCTGTCGCGATCTTTCCTGCAGAACATTTCGTGCTGAACAATTCTCAGAGTATATCTATATTTTTAACGGATTACCCATAAAGTGTCATAAATATATTTTTTTTCTACCTAATCCTTCATCTTAATCGAGATATCCTTCACAGAATGGTTAAAACCGCATCAAAATCCACCAAATTGCTCTCGAGATTACCCGTTACATCCAAGAATTGGGAACTTTTGCTTTATACTAAGTAGATAGAGATATCAACACAATTTAATGCTACAGCAGTACAATTTGGTGATCTGTCAACTTATGATACCAATGGTATACATTTAAAATAAAAGATGGGTCTCTTATTTTTGAATTTAGAGATGCACCGTAACTCTTGGGTAACATAATTATAAAAGTGTGCAAATTAATTGAATTAAATAAAATAATTTTAATAAGTCATAATTTCTTTTATTCAAAATCATTTTATTGACCAACTTCTTTTGTTATCCTACTTAGTAGTGTTTCCACTCCCGTGGAATTACACCTTTTCCCATAAGGAATTGCGTCTGGAAACTTTCTGATTATTGGATTTCGAGGGATAAGTGAGCTGGGTCCGCTTTCAATTTTCATTGACTTTAGAATATAAGTCAGGCGATTTCAATGAATAGTTCATGAATCTTTGAATAGTTCAATAGCGTTCATCAGTTAAAAGACCCCAAATCCCTCTGCTCTAAATTCACACGTAAAGTAGAGTGAAGTAATAAAAACGAAACGTGTGGCATCTTGCATTTGCAAGGCTCCTTTGGAAATTCTAAAAAATCATTTTAATTTGAGTTTCTTACATTAAAGTATAATTAGGAGTCTTGGTTAAACATTTGAAGTAATTTCATCGAAACATAGGCCTACTTAGTGCATTAAACCGTGAAAAGTAAAAATGCAATTTTGGAAAACTGACATCGAATCTAATAATTTGCACACCTCTGTAAAGACAGCTATCGCCTCCACCACTACGTATAGAATAGTGAGTCAAGGAGATTGATGAGAAATGAAAAGATAACTCACACAGAAGGAATTAATATTTATTAAGCTGTAAATATGATTGAGTATATCTTAGTTATAGAACTGAGGGAATGAAAGAACAGGATTTAGGATAGTAATCACCGATGTAGGACAATAGCACTTTTTTACCATTACCACAGGACAGTTATCGTATTAGGGATTCGGACGTCCTTGTATAATTGTTATTTAATCTGTGCCCCGTTTTCTGATGTCTGTGCTCCTCCGCAACATTCGTTTCAACATTCTAATAGTACTTCCTTCCATACGACATTTGCTGTTCGCTTGCCTTTTGGTTCTATTTGAACTTTGACGTCACGAAAGGATTTTGCTCGCGATAGTGCGACATACAGTTGTCCGTGGCTAAACACCGGTTGAGGTAGATAAATGCCTACTTAGCTTGCCACGGTGGGTGAATGGTTATAGTGTCGGACTACCAACCCCAAAATTGCAGGTTCGCCCCTGGCCATGGTAAGTGATTTTTGAAGGCGACAATAATCACGATACTCATGTCATACGTTGTTGGCATGTTAAAGAACCCATTTGAATTCAGTAGGCCGTGTTCAATGGCAAAATTAATCTCGGGATTTTCCGCCAACACAAAGGTCCTCCATTCACTACTTGAAAGCGCTGTAGTGTCAAGGAGTTTAGATATCTAACCTCCTTGACTTTCATAGCGTTCAAAGGAGCGACGAAATTCGACATGCAAGCTACCCTCTGGGCGTCAATTAACAAAGCTTGCACCAGGCACCCGAGGCCATACGATATTATTATTATAATGCCTACTTGATCTTGTGTTTGACCTTGAGCTTTATTGATAGTTATACAAAAAGCCAAACGCACTGGAAACTGCCTCCTTTTGAAGGAAAACGGTATAGAAGTATCTGATGGCGTAAGGTCAAGGCGAGGAAGTAGAACATTGTTTCCAATATTTACGCCAGTAATAATTGCCAGGTGTAAGCAATTGTCATGCATCTTCCGAACCAACAGTCTAGTACCGTTCAACAGACCTTGGGTAACATTAATATTTCTCAACAAAATCACAATAGAGCCTTCTTTTAGTCGAAGGATATGAGGTGGCAATCCACTTATGTCTAAGCTGTCTAAAAATTCTGTTGGGAATTGTAGAAGTTCACTCTCATCTTCAGTAATTAAATTATTCACACTGATGTAAGTTCTCGATGATCCTGGGATTAGCTCTAAAACTTTGTCATTGATTTCTTTACAGTGTTCATTTTTAGGTGCTAAAATCGCAATTTTTCGTGAAATATCTTTCATTGTGGAAACTTCGTTTCCATATATTTCAGTGATGATATCAGTTTTAGCAATGATGGAGGGTGGTAAGTCGACTAATTCTGAATTTTCTCCATCGACGTGAGGGTATTCACCGTTACCAATTTGTATCAAGAAGTTTGCAAAGTCACGTTGATCTATATCCGCTCGCATATTTTTGTTGAGTTTAAAAATTTTGAATAATGGCCACAAAGGAGAGAACCTTACTGACATTTGGACTGAAGCTGATCTAGATGCGTGAGGCACAACAGGCAATACCTGCCAGAAATCTCCACCTAAAATGATAATTTTTCCTCCGAAAGGCACGTCGTTTTTCATGATGTCCTTGAGCAGCCGATTTACACACATCAATGCGTGCTTATTAGCCATAGGGGCTTCATCCCAAATGATAAGTTTTGCTGAACGAATATAAAAAACTTCCTTGCTGTTAACTTTTATTCCTGATACTGAACTTTCATGTAAATGTAGAGGTAACTTGAACTGGCTGTGTACAGTACGCCCCTGAGGTAGTAACATTGCTGCAATACCAGTCCATGCAACAGAAACTACATTTAACCCCAGATTTGTGCAACTGTGAATCAAGCATTGGTAAAGAAATGTTTTCCCGGTGCCCCCTGGACCGTCAATGAAATATGCATTACTCATCCTTTCATTGCCGTTTTGTACTAACCCCAAAATTTCTGTAATTATAGCCGTTTGGTTTTCATTTGCTTGGTTTATCATCCGACTTAATTGATCCTCATTAAGTTTTGGATAATTCATTGGTAAATTTGTCTGAGGGAAATTATCATTAATAGCTGGCAATTCGAGAGAAGTAATGGAAAGACCATGGAGCGTTAATGTATTAGAAATATGTATAAGAGTGAACTGATATGCGTTGTTAGGATCGTGAAACTGCAGATAATCTTCTGATAATGAATTCTTGAAATTGTCCCATAACTGTCTTACATTTGAAGGGGTCTGAAAGATACATATCTAAGAAAACAGTTGTTGTAACTGAGAAGGCATCTGAAATTGTAACGCTTCTGCCATACAACGCTGCCATTCAGAATCATCAATCAGGAAACCTCGCTCCTTAGCTGTTTCTTTAAAAGTAAAATAGACAACGGCTTTGTATGTTCGTAGATCATGGAAGCTGGTAGCACCTATAACGTGAAGCAATAACAGGCGTAAATAATACCTTTCTGTTTCTGTGGGCCAACCATTATACAGTATATTCTGCCTATAGTTTTTGAAACATTTCTTATTTTTTGCCACTGGTAGTTGCTCTCATTCCAGACGTAATGTACTGGTGTTCCAGGATATATATACGGACTTCTGGCTTGCGAATCTTGATTTAACTTGAACCACGCTTGTAATTCCGTGTTGCGCAACTGTGCTTGAAGTAAAATATCAGGAGCGTTATCATTTTTAAAATAGATATTTTGCAAGTTTGGCAAGTGAACTGGTAATCGCACGATAGAATGTGACTGTTCATGCATGTGAAATGAAAATATCCTGTATGCGGCTTCTGTTGGACCAACATATCTAGCATTTAGAAAAGAAGTAATTTCATCGTAGTTCACCGTTTCGCCTTCAGGACATATTTTAACATTGCAGCCGTCATGACCTTTATACACATACTTGTGGATGTATTTAGCACTCCGAACACTCGAGCATATTTCAACATTAATATGAGCTTGAAAGTAAAGTAAAAGAAATTGATTGTAGGGAACAATGAGTCGACTATCGATTTCAATGTCAATACCTCGAATTGTTTTTACAATAATCCGTCCATTATTTCTTCTCCTATACGAAGGATAACCATTGGCGTTATCTTTGGTCTCTTCCTGAAACTGTTTAGGGAAATCTTTCTTGCATACGCCATCTTTCATACAGACTGAAGAAGGATTCAAAGATCCGCAAGGACCATGTACCATATGACGCCTTACCAACTCGTATAGCGCTTCATCCTTGAGATCTGGTATTTCGGCTGACACCACACTGTCAATGTCAGAAATTTCTCGAAACTTACTATCTTCCGTTAACGTTAATAGTAAATGGATGTGCGGGAGACCTCGTTTTTTAAATTCCACTGTATATAGATATGCTTTTACTTTACCGAAAATTTCCTTAACATTAATCAATCGTAGCAATTCCTTTTCTTTGCAATGGAAAACTCTCACTACAATATCAGGCCTATTATTAGCCGTTTCCCAAGGATGAATGCTGTTAAGTATTTCTGGCCAGCCCGCATTACAGGTGAATGTAATGAATAAATCTGGCTTTCCAAACTTCCTCACTATCGCCATCGCATCCTGATAATTTTGCATCATATTCCTTGGGCTACCTGTAAAAGAAGATGGCAAAACTACAATACGACCGACTCTGAGATTTTCATTTTCTGCTCGTACATGCAAGGCGTCTGCTAAACCGGCATATGTATCAACTCGCAACTTAGTTTGTTGATGACGTATATATTTTAACCGGTCACCTTCCTTACGACAGTAGTAATCCACGAATAGCTGTTGAGTCAATTTACCAGCGTTAATAAGGGGATTGAAATCGAACTCAGCTCCTAGACCTCGAATTTCAATTCTGTACAGAATATACTCACGCATTGTGACAGTATGAAGTATTTTAGTTTGTCTCACTCCAGCGGTTGGCATTGAAATGTGCCAACCAGACTCTCCGCAAGGCCAAATCAAGGTATACCACATAGGATCACAGTGAATACTATCATAATCAACATTCCTCAAGCCACCTTCTCTCTCATATACTGCAATGTGTCGATGAGATGGTGGAGCTCCACCAACAGTTCCAAATACAGCAGCAATTTCTGAATATGTGGGGTCATTATAACGTCTTGGATCTGAGGAAGGTTCGTGATGGAAACCCATTACCAATTCCATTTGACGACGATTTTCTTTTAGAGCTGATTTTTTTCTCTTCACTTACTTTCTCGTGCATTGTTTTATAAGAGCGCACGGAAGGATTGTGCTGATCTAGTAAACGATTTAAAAGACTGAGGGTATCTTCTCTCAGTTCGTGATTAGCATCATTCTGTAGCCTTAAATCATTTGCCTCTGAAAATTCTATTATGTATAATTGGCCATATGAACTGTTTTCCTGTTTTCTGGCATATAAAGGGGAAATTCTATGATGAATGACACCATTGATTTTGAAACAGTAAGGCCCATGGCTCGGTAGTAGCTCAGCAGTAGCACCAAAGGATACAAACGACATAGCATTATTATACTGCCGAACATTTTTTCTAAAATTTTTACTGATTTCGTCACAATTCGTAAACAACTGCTTAATTTCTGGAAGTATCGCGTATGGTGGAAGTTTCACTTTGCCATCGCTACAACAAAAAGAAAAGCGACCAATTGTATTTTTAGCCTACTTTCGATTTTTGCAAAAAATGAAAGTAGACTTATGAGATCAACACAGGGCGAAAAAAGTGTGTCTGTCTGTGTGTGTGTGTGTGTGTGTATGTGTGTGTGTGAGTCTGTGTGTGTGTGTGAGTGTGTGTACTCTGAATGTCTGTACCCCCTATCAATTCGAACACGGTGAATGCGAATTGAACGAAATTTGGTACAAAGGTAGCACTAGCAAAGGACACCTCAGTGTCTTGTTTTATATCGCCGCCATCTTGACGGAAACGTAATGGCGGCCACACAAATGTTCAAAGCTTAAATCAAATTACGACTAACCTAATCATCCGATCTCTACCAAACTGAGCAACAACATACTTTTATGGGGAGAGCATCCTTTGACCAAACTAATAGGTAATCAGCGTAATAATTTGCGTATGGCGGCCATCTTTGTGTGAAAATTGATTCCCCCTATTAATTCGAACACGGTGCAACCGAATGGAACGAAATTTGGTACAGAGGTAGTACTAGCAAAAGGCACCTCAGTGTCATGTTTTATATCGCCGCCATCTTGACGGAAACGTAATGGCGGCCACACAAATGTTCAAAGCTTAAATCAAATTACGATTAACCTAATCATTCGATCTCTACCAAATTTTGCAACAACATACGGTTATAGAGGAAGCATCCTTTGACCAAATAAATAGGTCATTAGCCTAATAGTTTGCGGATGGCGGCCATCTTTGTGTGCAAATCAATTCCCCCTATTAATTCAAACACGGTGAAACCGAATGGAACGAAATTTGGTACAGAGGTAGCACTAGCAAAGGGCATCGCAGTGTCATGTTTTATATCGCCGCCATATTGACAGAAACGTAATGGCGGCCACACAAATGTTTAAAGCTTAAATCAAATTACGACTAACATAACCATCCGATCTCTACCAAATTTTGCAACAACATACCTTTATGGAGGGAGCATCCTTTGACCAATCTAATAGGTCATTAGCCTAATAGTTTGCGGATGGCGGCCATCTTTATGTCAAAATTGATTCCCCCTATTAATTCGAACACGGTGGAACCGAATGAACGAAATTTGGTACAGAGGTAGCACTAGCAAAGGGCACCTCAGTGTCATGTTTTATATCACCGCTAAATTGACAGAAACGTAATCGCGGCCACCCAAATGTTAAAAGCTAAAATGTAATTACGACTAACCTAATAATCTAGTCTCTACCAAATTTTGCAACACCATATCTTTATGTGGGAAACATATTCTGACCAAACTGCAAGAACATCAGCCCAATAATTTGCAGATGGTGGCCAAGTATGTGTGCAAATCGATTCCCCCTATCAATTCAAACACGGTGAAACCGAATTGAACGAAATTTGGTACAGAGGTAGCACTAGCAAAGGGCACCTCATATTCATGTTTAATATCCCTATAGCACGTTGTATTTCAACAAGCTACTACAACCAACATTCAATCATACTCCTTGAAAAGGACAAAGAGTTATAACAATACCCATGCATTTAGGAGAAAGTAGGCTATATGTTCTTTCCTGAACATCTTGTTCTCTTTTGAAAAGTATACAGCTGAGCAGTAGTGACAAATGTTACACAGACTTCCAATTGAGAATGGTTCTATGTAGGGAATAGTATCAAAAATAGCACATCGATAAGTGGCTGAGAACGGTTTTGTGACAATCTGTTTCTGTTATAGATTTGAGTCGCGTAGTGCTCGTTTCTGTTTCTTGGTATTGACGTTTTCGACCATAGTTGACTCTGAGTTAGCACTGATATCTAGGACATCATAGTGACCGTTCCGGCCATCTCCAGAATACAGTAAGGAAATTATTCTATTTGGTGGCGTATTTTCGGCGTTTACAGTATGCGTTTTATTATTAGTAACTATGTTACATTTTGTAAACTTGAGCAGCGGCAACTAACTCAACATGACCTCCATGAATACCATTCATAGACATATGCATTTTGTAATCATCGCTCGTATTGATAGCAGTTTCGTACATATCGCTGTTGTCAACAATAAAGGAAGAATACTTATTCCAATTGTCTGTAACATGTTGAAGAATTCGTTTTCTAACCTTTGTAAATAAACTCTGACTGTTGTACACACAATATGCCAATGCCCTGAACAGACAATTTCCGTCACCTTTAATTCTTATCACATTTTGTCTCTCGCTATCTGGTTCTGAGGTTCGCTTCCGACACGATCCTGGGGTATTACTGCACGCAAACCCACTCTTAGTTTGAAACTGTAAATCAGCCACTGAATCGAGTGACTTGGCATCCACGTTCTCAACTGAGTTAGCACTGATACCGGTATTTAAGACGTCATAATGACCGTTCCACCCATCCCCAGAGTATAGCAAAGAAATTATTCTATTTGATGGCGTATTTTCTGCTTTTACACTATGAGTTTTATTATTAGTGATTATGTCAATATCCATTTTGTAAACTTGAGCAGCGGCAACTAACTCAACATGACCTCCATGAATACCATTCATAGACATATACATTTTGTAATCATCGCTCGTATTGATAACAGTTTCGTACATATCGCTGTTGCCAACAATAAAGGAAGAATAATTATTCCAATTGTCAGTAACGTGTTTTACAATTCGCTTTTTAACCTGTGTAAATAAACTCTGATTGTTGTACTCACAATGAAGCCTCCGTGGCTTAGGCGGCAGCACGCCGGCCTCTCACCGCTGGGTCCGTGGTTCAAATCCCGGCCACTCCAAGTGAGATCTGTGCTGGACAAAGCGGAGGCAGACAGGTTTTTCTCCGGGTACTCCGGTTTTCCCTGTCAAAATTTCATTCCAGCAACACTCTCCACTATCATTTCATTCCATCTGTCATTCATTTAATCATTGTCCCAGAGGAGTGCGTCAGGCCTCGGCAGCCGGCACAGTCCATATCCTCGCCGCTAGATGGGGGCTTCATTCATTCCATTCCTGACCCGGTCGGAGACTGGAAGCAGGCTGTGGATTTTCTTTCTTTCTGTTGTACTCACAATATGTCCATGACCTGAACAGACAATTACCGTCACCTTTAATCTTTATAACATTTGTAATTGAGTGTCGCCTCACATTCATCATAATATGATTCATTGTTTTGATTGAGCACACAACCTATAAGGACGAATGATGAAACGAAAAGAAGACAGTTTGTAGCTGGTGAGACCAAAGACTATATAATTGAAAGATCGGATACACAATACAAAATGGCGGTTCCAACATTCGACTGTAGCGGCATCTTCGTGAAATTAGTTGTCTTTCGTATACAGTAAATGTTGTCATTCAAAGAGATGTTGACATGCCAGTGTCATTAGCAAAATGGCTGCTGATTGTGCATGAGCATTTCAGTCTCAAAGTAATCCATTCTTTGAGAAGTTTTAATTAAATTATGTGCACATATTCCCCTTCTGCTTATTGTATGGACACATGCGACATTAGCGCCCGAGTGGAACAGGTAGAAGTTAACGATATCATGTATGGTTACATGCGACATTAGCGCCCGAGTGGAGCAGGTAGAAGTTAACGATATCATGACGTAATTAGGGAACTCTCTGTTAATATCAAGTTAGATTTATTATTGGGGCGGCGTTGAATATCATGATATAATGTTAGTCGTTGTCGCCTCGCGACAATATGTCCGTCAAGTCATTCGGTTCTATTTTCGTGAGACCTTGAAGGAAGTAATATTCGCTATTATTTTAATACTCGAATGATATAATCAAGTAAGGTGGGTATCAATCGAGAGAGCGTGACAGGCATTACATTTTAAGACAACAAACGTCGTCGTAGCGCAAATACTTCCCGAGATATTTCAGTTTTAGTAAAGGGTGAATTTTTTTGAAAACTATTTTAATATACAAGATGTTATTGGTTTTACGTCTGTCTTAAATACTCCAGCTTTTAGTGATGTCGGGGTGCCGGAATTTTGCACCGAGGGGTTCTTTAACTCTTGAGTGCTTATGCCGGGCTTCCAATGCCCCGGATGTGATTTATTAATCATTTATGGCAAACGTATTCGGACCTCTAGTGTAAATTTCCCAATATTCCTCCCACAGTTCAGGAGAAAAGTAGTAATAGAACCAGTCAACCATTATCGCTAATACTGTAGTTGAGTAACAAGGTAGCTTCATTGTAATTTACCACATATTTACAAGAGCCGGTTCTTTTCGTCTATTGTTTTAAAACCATTCAGTTACTTATTCATTTTATGATACATGATGTGTGGATGTTGACAGAAAACTTGACAAAAACCATAGTTTGTTAATTTAGCGAGGACGTCATGGTTTCATTCTGTGTGATGGTGTTTCAAAATCACAATTTCGTATATATATACACTGACGAAAATGGAAATTGCAACACCATGAAGGCATTGGTCGTTTGTGTTGATTTTCAAGATATGGAACGATGCCATGTTGGTATGTAAACGACCAAAGATTCAGACCCATTGGATTGTTGCTACAGGTCTCCCCACGTGATTGGTCGCGGAGAAATCAACTCCAGTATACGGACTCTGGTGTAGCGTAGTTGACTTGCAGTCTGTGCAGTGAAGTGTTCCCCGTCAAACATGCCTCGACGACAGAGAAGAGCACGCTATCAACAACTGTCGCCGTTTGAGAGGGCTCGGATAATTGGGCTGTGTGAGGCTGGATTATCGCTAAGGACTGTCGCTGCACGTGTTGGCCGACAGGCATCTACGGTACAACGTGTATGGCAGCAGTGGTCAAATTAAGGTACCCACACTCGCAGACCTGGCACAGGTCCAGCGCGACAGACAACTGTAAGAGAGGATCGCCGATTCATTTGGATGGCCCGGATGGAACCCCATGCAACAGCAGCGCAAATTCGAGCAGCTGTGGCACTCCACGTTGGTCATCGCCTGCGTGCAGCTGGCTTACGATCCCGTGTCCTTGCAGAAGGTGTTCCATTAACCCCACAACAGCGACGTGTAAGGCTGGCCTGGTGTCGAGAACGATCGACATGGGTCGACGAATGGCATAGGGTCGACTTTAGTGATGAATCGGGCTTCTGTCTTGCCCGCAGTGATCGCCGGAATCGTGTGCGCCGACGTACCGGGGAGAGGGGCCGCCCAGACCTTATTGTCGAGAGGCAAACAGGGCCAACACCAAGCATTATGGTCTGGGGAGCTATTGGCTTTAATGTGAAATAACAATTAGTGCTTGTGGAGGGCACTATGACTGCTCGACAGTACGTTAATAGGGTACTCAATCCAGTGGTTGTCCCTATGATGGCGGACATTGCTAATGGGATGTTTCAGCTGGACAATGCCCGGGTTCGCACTGCATGCATCTCCAGAGAAGCTCTCGACGACATCACAACCTTCGAATGGCCCGCCAGATCCCCGGACCTCAGTCCTATTGAGCATGTGTGGGACATGAAGGGTCGACAACTGGCCAACCGTCCTCAGCCACTCACAACTCTGGAACAACTGACCCGTGCAGTGCAGCAAGCATGGGCCACAATTCCTGAGGAAGCGATCCAGGGCCTTATTGACTCCATGCTTCGCCGAATTCATCAATGTATTGCAGATCGTGGTGGCACATCCTGTATTGATTGTTGTCCAAACTTGCAGTCAGAGGGACCCGAAAGTGTAATCATCGAATCACAACCGAAGACTCGTCCTGCATGTTCAATTGCACCAATGTAGCACCACTCCTTCTGGGTGTTGCAATTTCCATTTTCTTCAGTGTATATTCACATTTGATTCAATTATTTCCTCATTTGGATGTTAAATTTCCATTTTAGAACCTAAATTAAACGTAGTGAAGTATTCAAATTTCAATCGTATTATTAATATTGACGTCACACCAGTATTTCCTCTATAGTCCATACCCACGCCTCGCAGGCCTGGCTTATGTAATTCTGTACAAAAATGGCTTATGCACTCAAGGGTTTACGAACCAGTAAATCAACTGACACAGCTCTCTTGCATTTAAGCACCCTCAAATGCCAACTGACAGCGCAGGATAGTGTACTGTATTTGTAGCTGATACTAGGATTTGGGCAGGAAGCGGTCGTGGCCTTAGTTTAGGTAACATCACGGCATTCTCCTGGAGGGAAGTCAGAAACTACGGAAAACCCGTTCTAGGATAGCTGAGGTAGGAAGCGAACCCACCCCTTCCACGTTCTACCCCACGAGGATGAGTATACCATGTTCCAGTCCTCAGACCAGAAATAAATATCTTCGTAGAGACGGAAACCCGCGATGACAGCCAAGAATACTAGTCACTACACTACAAAATGTCGAGCGCAATCCCACTCGCGGCAAACCAGGCATTCACTCTCGTCTACAGTGCAGCACTCCAGCTGAAACGCTCGGTCATAAAGCCCCGTTGTAGAACATTAAGCCCTAGATGGGCGCTCGTTCAGTTCAGCGAGGGCACTTGTCGAGGAGGCTGGATAGGGTAATCCGTGGTAAATGAAAAGAAACTACTCCACATCCACATTACATCCAAACATTCATTCGGGCCCTGTACTCCCAACATTTCTGGCTTTACTGAATGACTAAATAGGCGAAAGGACGGCATTTAAAATTTTGGAATGCCATATTATACCGTAATATGAATGTTGCCATTAGTTCTCGACAGCAGGAGTTATTCCGGAATATGAAGATAGATCCTTTAGAGCAGTCACTGCTATCTTCTTTGCGTAATTAATGTTATTGGTTTTACGCCCCTTTTGACACCGGGTTTTAAAGACGCCGGGGTACCGGAATTGTGCCCCAAAGAATCCTTATCGTGCCAGCAAATCTACTAACACGGCTCCCTCGCATTTGCGAACCCCCGTATGCCAGATGACTGCAACAGGATTCGATCCTGCAACCGTGGGCACAGCAAGCGAGAACATTACTGCTGAGCCACGCAGCCAGCCGATCTTCTTTACAGCTAATGACTTTAAGTATTAAAGTGAATACCAAATGGTATTGAATTAATTTGTTCCACTGTAGTCAATAATATACAGTGACAGCTTTCCCTATAGAACGGAGCATTGCCGGCCCTTGTGACGCACGGAAAGCCTTAAGTCAGCGCCAGATAACTAGCATCTACCATCTGGCCATATTGTGACCTTTGTCAGCTGAGTGTATGTTGATCTTAACAAACTAAAACAATTGTGAGCATGCACCAATTGAATCAAATCGAACCGTTCTAACAAACAACAGAAGGAGAAAATTAATATTTGTCCGCCTCGTTGTGTAGTGGCTAGCATTCTTGGCTCGCACCACGAAGGCCCGGGTTCAATTAGCGGCTCTGCCAAGAAATATAATTCTGGCCTGAGGGCTGGTCTGGGTACACTCAGCCTCGTGAGGCAAAACTGAGAAGAGGAGGGTTTTATTCCTAGCTCAACCATATTGGAAGTGGTTTTCCGAGGTTTTCCCATTTTTACTCTAGGCAAATACCGGGATGGTATCTAGCTTAAGGCCACGGCCACTTCCTACCCAAATCCTACCTGAATTACAAATACACATACGGGTACAGACATCACAGAGACACATGTTATCAGATAAATTCTACTCACACCATTGTACACGGCGCTAAATGACCACGGTGTCCCAAAACCCCTAAAGAATCAACAACTACAATATCATTACAACTGCGGACTTTCAGGATTAAAATGAATACCAAATGGTATAGAACTCATTTAGTCTACCTGTCAATAATATAATTATAATGAATAGAAATTAATGAATTAAATTGTAATAGTTTAATCAGATTGTGGCCTTCTTCAGCTGAGTGTATGATGAACTTAACAAACTAAAGCAATTGAGAGCATGCACCAATTGAATTAAATCGAACCGTTCGTTCTAACAAAAGAAGAGGAAAATTAATATTAATTTAAAACTTTCTGTATAAATATCGTGTAAATTGCCTGTAATAATGTAATGTTATCCAGAAAAAGCCAATGAAATAAATATCGAAATGAAAAATTAAAAACTAGAGTAGATAATTTTATCTAATGAAAATCTGAAAAAAAAAACCCCTAAGAAGGTAATAAAATCAGATCTGTTACAAATGTTGAAATTAATATATAAAATCTGGTATTATTGATTCATAGGGACAGATGGCGTCGCTGTTCCGCCCCTCAAAGCAACAATAACTATTATTGATTCCTGGAAAATAATTTTAATATGTGTCATGGAAATGTGGGGATTCTTCTTCCGTAACTGTTAAGCTACAATATCATAACAATAGGTCAATAGATGACGAAATCTTGTGCCTATCATATACAATAATTAGGGATGGTGATTTTTAGTATTATGAAATGAGAAATTTAGCATTTTGATTTTAACATTTAGCATTTTGTAGCCGTTATACATTTGCAATTTGGCATTTTATAGCATTTTGGAAAAAAGTTAATTTGGGTTAATTTTTAACGAATGACTAAAATCTTGCGTAATTACATTAATGTGAAATTAAAATCACATTTGTAAAATGTTAATTGTGAGCTCAAAATACATGAAGTACTCTAAATTGCGTATTTATTTTAAATGAATTAGGTTAAAATACCGGTAACATCGAAGAAAAGTTTTACAGTCTGAAGCATTACACCAAAGAAATAAAATTTAAACCATATTTTGTGTGTGTGTGTTAGCGTATAGCTTTTAGTGCCGGGAATGTCCGAGGACATGTTCGGCTCGCCAGTTTTGTAGCTGCGTCGAGGCGGACACCCAATGGGTGAGCTACAAGTACCGTCATGTTGTCTGGGGAGGAAAGTTTTTGAATGTAGGGACGAGGAGTTGGAAGGTAGCGGCTGTGGCCTATAGTTAGGGACCAACCCCGGCATTTGCCTGGAAGGAAGATGGGAAACCACAGAAGACCATCTTCAAGGTTGCCGGCGAGGGGATTCGAACCTCCTCGCCTCCCAAATGTGAGTGACTGCCAGCAGTCACGCCGTAACGACCACGGCTAACTCACCTGGTACAGCATAATAATACAAAGTAGGCCTAAGCAATTCTATTCGTACTAGCAGAGCCCGCGTCGAGTATCTACGCAATATCAGTGCAATTAAAAAAACTGCCCGAGCTATTATTAACATTACATTTATTTACGAAACAAAACTTCACAAACTTAATATGTTGATACCAGTGCAGGAAGTAAATATCCAACTGGGCTGTGAAATGATAACTTCACAGAGGACATTTGGGATACAACCAGGACTTCTTTCACATACAGTAGTTCTCGAGTGAGGTGTACAGAGTTGCATCTAAGGAGCTAAATCACATTTCTTCCAAGAGAGTGCATTTTGTTAAGGTACTTTTTGAATTTATCAAAAATTTCCCCAAACACACAGTTGGTTATTGTGTTGCTTGGTGACATAACCGATAGCGAGCTAAACGATCTTACCCGTGAAAGGGCTACGAAAAGCTGTCCATATGTAAAGACGGGGTTTGTCATATAAAGGGAGATTTTATCGAAAGTCTGACCCTGAGATTTATTTATTGTCATTGAGAAAGCCAATCGTACTGGAAAATGTCTTCTTTTAAATATAAAAGGCATGTTCGTATCAGAGGGGATAAGGGTTATCCTGGGTATGAAAACGATTTCTCTCTTATCAGAATCTATAATAGTTGCCTCTATTATATTAAGTAGTAACTCGTTCACTATTAGCATCGTCCCACTGCAGACCCCATTTGTGGGTATACTATTTCTTAGTGACATAATGATAGTACCTTTCTTAAGTCTAAGTTTGTGTGGAGTCATGCCAGTTGGTGTCAGACTGTTCAAAAATTCTGCAGGGTAAGCCAAGTGATCTTGTGCATGCTCACCACAATACAGTCTACACTCTCGTAGACTACCTCATCTCTAGGTAAACGCTGAAGTACTCGATTTTGCAGTTCAAGTGATGCTTCATTGGCGACCGTAAGAATAGTTCTTCCTTTAAGCTCCTGTGGGGTGACAGCAGTAAAATCAAAATCACCATATAGCTGTTCGACTGGATCTTGTACCTAGGTATTTGTGGATAGCATGTAGATGGTACCGTAACTTCCGCTCCCGTCTTGCCTTCTCCTATTTCTAAAAGCCATGTTGAAAATTCTGTTTCAGAATTTAAAGCGCGCATGTTCTGGGGAACTTTAAGTACATGGAATTTATTCCAGAGGCCATGCCGCTTCAAAAACTAGCAACTGTCAGAAAACGTGATCCTCTCATTATACTCGTAACAGGAAGGACTTGGCGAAAATCACCACCCAGTAAGATAAATTTACCATTGAATGTTTCAGTACAGTTGGTCATATTCAGGTGTGCTCAGTGTGTTGTGAAGGGCAGGTAACTCCAAAATGATGTTTCCAAATGTGTGTATGAAAAATTGTTGTCTGCCAAAATGTGAGGGACATTTGAAGACAGTTTTTGCCATTTTGTTTGTCTGAATGCACCCATTTGATTAGAAGCAGATTGACTGGTTATTTTCTATCAATTAATGACTCTAATGAAGGTATCTGTTAATATCTGTACGAAATTACTAACTGTCGAGTCTGGCGCAGTCAGCTGGCATTTGAGGGTGCGCAATTGCGAGGGAGCCGTGCCAGTACATTTACTGGCACGTTAAAGATCCCCTTCGGGGCAAAATTCCGGCACCCCGGCGTCTCTAAAAGCCAGGGTAGTTAAAAGGGACGTAAAAACAATAACATTATTATTATTATTATTAACTGTCGAGTATTTCAAAGTCCTGTTTAATTTTATTTTGTATTGGTTTTACGTCCCTGTTAAGTACTGCGGCTTTTTGAGGCGCTGGGGTACCGTAATTTTTCCCTGAAGGGGATATTTTACGTGCCAGTAAATTAACACGGCTCCCTCACATTTGCGCACCCTCGAATGCCAACTGGGTGCAACCTTGGGCAATGCTGGCGAGAACGTTACCGTTGAGCCACAGCCACAGCCAGCCTAAGGCATATGTGAATAGAACGAATGATTCATCAGTGAAAAATCTTCCACTAAAAATATCAAGCTGAATAAGATGTTATAGGTGTGATTTGCTTTATAAGATATCTGTAGGCGAGTCAAACTGCTGTCATAAAATGACGATCAAATGTGTTAATGTCAGTAGAAAAATAAAATTCATATTACTGCCCCTTTCGGATCAACATCCATCTCCCCTCCTTATAATATGCCACAATAAGTACCGGTACGCGAAGGACATAATATCTGTATTTCCTTGGGTTTTAGAAGTCGAATAGTGTTATAGGCTCTGCGCGCGCCAATCATAATGGATGTTTTCGCTGTTTTATTGCATGTTTTATGGAAGAAATACTGTAACTCCTGCATAACTCACTTACAAAATGTAAACGTTAATAATACTCCTTCATGAAACAATATTTCTGTGGTTAAAAAAAACTGCGCCAAGACGTGGGGACGATCCTGGGCTCTTGCGATCCGGAGGCATTTGCCTTATCCACTGCGCTATTGCTTCACACAATTTATGAGTTGACGCACCAAGTCACTATATCAATAACTGGCTGTCTGGAGAAAAATAGTCCTTCCTTCATTTAAATTGCACACTCGTATACGTTCATACTCTTACTTTATTTTATTTTCAGGACTTGCTTAATATCCGTCTTCAAATACATGCAAGCCTTATGCATGTGCGCGTACAGCTATTAAATACATTAAATTTTAATGAGCAGTGGTTTGGCCGTGCGGCCATGTTTAAATTGCAACAGCTACAGATTCATGAGCGCAAGGAAAATATTTAATCTTGAAAAATAAAATATTTCCGTTGAATTTTCGAGAAATGCAAGATTTTTCCTGTACTATTGAGACAATTTGGAAGATTTTGGTACAAACCACAACTTCTAACTCCCTCTGGTTTAGGAGCTTGAGTTTTATGATACATACACCTTAGCGTAGTATATATATAGATTCTTATCAAACAGATTTCAATATTGATTACTAGAAACTATCAAAATATATGGGAATATACCTAGCCCTAGTAATGACGTAGAAAAATTTCTCCACACACAGTCTAAATCAGTGTTGTGGATAGGCACATTGCAATGGTAAATGCTTGTGTTTAACTCAGACTAATCGAGGTTCCGAGTGGGATATTCACGTAATGAGCCAATAAAACAGAGTGTTGCACGACAGCAATAACAACGCATAAGGCTGCTGATGACCTAGTAATTAGCACATCTCACTAATGCTAGAGGCGTTCTAGATTCTGTAAGTGGGACAGCCTTGCAGTCGCCAGACACTCCCATGTGGGAGTACACTATCACACACAGACAGAAAAATGACATCCGTATTGAATTCCAAGTTACACTAGATAAAAGAAACATGAGCTAAGAAAAATAAAACAATACAAAGTCATACAATAAGTGGAATATTTAAACGGCAAGACAATTTATGGCAGTTAACTGTAAACTGTAGAACAAGTAAGTGTAGTTGTTGTGTAACTGGAGAAGAAACTTGAGCCGTTATTCACTTCTGACCCGACCTATAGGCTACTCCACAAGAACCAAACTTGAGCTCGGGCGATTCAAACGTGACTAACTCGTCTCCTCGCATGGTGTCAGTTGCTGAAATGTCATTTCAACCACTACAAGGTCTTATCATCGTCTATGCTACGTACATACAGGAAGGATTTTAACGTACTGTACTAGTGCATTCTTTAGCCTATTTTAGGCTTATAAGATCACCTGTGTTTCCCCCTCTAATGAATTATGATTGGCTGAAGAAATTTCAATGACGCTTGCTAAGCAGTTACTGCTATCCCGTCCAACCCCGATCGTGCCATTCAAATTTCAATAAGTGTCACCAATCCAACAAGGCCGAGTGAAATATTTAATCGATTCTCAATATCCCAGCAACTATTACAAAAATCAACGTGAAATTTTGTACGATGATAGAAGACAATAAGCTAACCAGTCCATAGCACTCAGAGTCACTTGGTGTAGAGTCCTCAGATAACCGTCAAATGATCGAGGTGGGCACTCCTTAACAATGTGGTCTATAATTGTCTGCTCCCCCGCTCTGCAGCCATAGTCAGCAGATGAACGGATACCCCACTTATTCAAGTTGTAAGCACACCACCCTTGACCCATCCTATTGCGGTTCAGCGTTGACCAGGTTTGACGCAGGAGTTGAAATCCCTCAACCTTCATTGTTGGATCCTGAACCAGGTGAGCATTGGTGGGTGGATGCAGCGTTGTCGACACTTGAATGTCACATCAAAAGTATGTATATATTCTAAGTCAACCCAGGGTGATTTTCGTGATTTCAAACGAGTTGTTGTTGGATCGTGTAGTGCATCAAACAATGGAGGGCATGTATCAAAAGCTGTTAGTCCATCATATCGAAAATACGTTATATAACGGGGAGTTTTGAGAAGGAAAGTACCAACAGAATATATGAAAATAGGTTACATTAGTTCTTCACAAAACTACGTGTTATAGTATTTACATCATTTATCATACAATGTTGTCATTTATGTTTGTGTTGGTTGATTAACAACAAACAAACAATGTTGGAATCTTACCAGCTGTATGTTTTAGAAATGTCATAACTCAATATATGGCCTGACAGTAAAAAATATGGTTATGATGTGAAGACACGTTGTTTCTTTTAGTTTTAAGTGAGAGAGAAATTAACTAAGCCAATAAAACCAGAAATAGCAATGATGATGCTTTTATTACAGAAGTCGAAAAGGCATAAGTTGTCCGTGGTTTACTTAAGCGCTAGTCCCGGTATTTTAACTGAGAGTGGATGAAAATTGTGAGAGTACCATTAGTTATGTTCACAGGATAGACACATGGCTAATACAGATACTAGGCTATGTCTCAATTACACAGGCTATAGGACAGTTACAACACGCTTCCAAGCAAACGGGATGATGACCAGGATACTCCTAACCTTCAAATAAAACAACAACAACAACAACAACAACAACAACAACAACAACAGCAACAACAACAACAACAACAACAACAACAACAACAACAAAATCAACAACTGTCTGATTATAGGATCTGTTGGAATTTGAGGTGAACGTTCTTATTTACTCATCATGCATACGCACAATAAGATATTCTCGTACTGGATCACCAGATGAAGGTGTGAGACGACCTACTAAATTAGTATAGGAACTGTATGCCATGGTGTACCAAATATACCGTATTTATTTCGATAGACTCTTAACAATTCGTCAGCAGAAGTTGGGTAATTCGTCACCACAACTAACTAGGCGTCGAATATTTTTCTACGCTAATTCCAGGTATCAGTGTTGAATGTTTCTTGGTAAATTATGCTATTGGTTTAACGTCCCTCTAAACTTCTGCGGCTTTTAGAGACGCCTGGGCGCCAGAATTTTGTCCCGAAGAGGATATATAACGTCCCGGTAAATCTACTGACACAGCCCCCTCGCATTTGCGCACTCTCAAATCCCAAAATGACTGTGCCAGGATTCGATCCCGCAACCTTGGAAACAGCAAGCGAGAACATTTCTTGGTGATATCGAAGATAGGTATCAGAATCCATTGGGTTGTTGCTGGCACCTTCTAGTTCCTAATACGTCCTTCCCTTAGTTTTAGCCTATTTTAATTTATGAGAAAAACAAGATGTTCAGTAAAGAACATATAGCTTACTTTCTCCTAAATGCATGGGTATTGTTATAACTCTTTGTCCTTTTCAAGGAGTATAATTGAATGTTGGTTGTAGTAGCTTGTTGAAATACAACGTGCTATAGGGATGTTAAACATGAATATGAGGTGCCCTTTGCTCTGTAAAAAAAATTCATTCAATTCGGTTTCACCGTGTTTAAATTGATATGGGGAATGGATTTGCACACATACATGGCCGCTATTTGCAAACTATTGGGCTGATGACCTTGTAGTCAGTCATTAGATGCTTTCCACAAAAAGGCATGTTGTTGCAAAATCTGGTAGAGATCAAATTATTAGGATGGTCGTAATTTGATTTAAGCTTTTAACATTTGGGTGGCCGTCATTCCGTTTCCGTCAAGATGGTGGCGATATAAAACATGACACTGAGGTGCCCTTTGCTAGTGCTACCTCTGTACCAAATTTCGTTCAATTCGGTTTCACCGTGTTTGAATTGATAGGGGGAATTGATTTGCACACATACTTGACCACCATCTGCAAACTATTGGGCTGATGATCTTGCAGTTTGGTCAGAATATGCTTTCCACATTTAGATATATTGTTGCAAAATATGGTAGAGACCAGATTATTTGGTTGGCCGTAATTACATTTTAGCTTTGAACATTTGAGTGGCCGCGATTACGTTTCCGTCAAGATGGTGGTGATATAAAACATGACACTGAGGTGGCCTTTTCTAGTGCTACCTCTGTACCAATTTTCGTTCCATTTGGTTTCACCGTGTTCGAATTAATAGGGGAAATCGATTTTGACACAAAGATGGCCGCCATCCACAAACTATTAAGCTAATGACCTATTAGATTGGTCAAAGGTTGCTCCCTCCATAAAGGTATGTTGTTGCAAAATTTGGTAGAGATCGGATGATTATGTTAGTCGTAATTTGATTTAAGCTTTGAACATTTGTGTGGCCGCCATTACGTTTCTTTCAAGATGGCGGCGATATAAAACATGACACTGAGGTGCACTTTGCTAGTGCTACCTTTGTACCAAATTTCGTTCCATTCGGTTTCACCGTGTTTGAATTAATAGGGGGAATCGATTTTGACACAAAGATGGCCGCCATCCGCAAACTATTAGGCTAATGACCTATTAATTTGGTCAAAGGATGCTTCCTCCATAAAGGTATGTTACTGCAAAATTTGGTAGAGATTGGATGATTAGGTTAGTCGTAATTTGATTTAAGCTTTGAGCATTTGTGTGGCCGCCATTACGTTTCCGTCAATATGGCGGCGATATAAAACATGACACTGAGGTGTCATTTACTAGTGCTATCATTGTTCCAAGTTTCGTTCCATTCGCGTTCACAGTGTTCGAACTGATAGGGGGAGACAGACATTCAGAGTACACACACTCACACACACACACACACACACAGACTCACACACACACACATACACACACACACATACACATACACACAAACAGAAACAGACACACTTTTTTTTAGCCCTGTGTTGATCTCATAAGTCTACTTTCATTTTTTGCAAATATCGAAAGTAGGCTAATAGACTTATGAGATCACCTTTTGTCCGTGTGTGTGTGGGTGTGTTTTTGTGTGTGAGTGTGTCCTTATGTGTGTCCTTAAGAAATCTAAACGGATGGAGTGATTTCAATGAAACTAGGTGAGATCGTAGCACCATTTTGACCAACCCCAACCGTGCCCTTCAAATTTTATTAAGTCTCACCAATCGAACATGGCTGCTGTGCGAAATATTTCACCACCATTCTATATATCCGAAACTATTACTGATATCACCCTGACATTTTTCACGGTGATGAAGGGTACTACTAGAAGTTTACCTGCGAGACTTTCAAAAACCTGTTAACTAAAAAACGAACATGGCGGCCAAGCGAATTTGAAACATTTAAATAGACATTTCTCGCGATTTAACCTTCCAAATGCAATGAAACTTGGTACATCGTATGCTTATACAAATTATAATGCACTGGCATTTAATTTAGTTCAATTGTTTACATAACCTCAAGATGGCGGCTGTGCGAAATATTTCACCGGCATTCTATATCTCCGAAGCCATTACTGATATTACACTGAAATTGTGTACGGTGATAAAAGTTCTTACTATAAGTTCATCTATGTAACTTTCAAAAACCTGTTAAGTACTTAACTAACAAGGCGGCCAAGGGAAGTTGAAACATTTTAATAGACTTTTCTAGCGATTTAACCATCCGAAATAGTAAAATATGGTACACTAAATGTTTACACACATTACAATGCACTGGCATCTAATTTAGTTCAATTGTTTACATAATCTCAAGACGGTGACAGTGCGAAATTTCAAAATTAAGTGTTCATTTCTTATGTATTATACATGCGATCCAAGTCAATGTTTGACTAATGAGCCTACGCAATAATCGTCATCCACTAGTATAGATCTCTATGGCCTACACATATAAGAATCCAACATGGCGACCATCCGAAATATTTAGACGGTTCTCAATATCTATTAATCTATGACAGCAATCAAACTGAAATTATGTAGCCTATGTGGATAGAGGCTATGCACATAAGTTCACCTATCGGACTTTTAATAACCTGGTGAGCACAATCCAAAATGGCGGCGACGCGAAATATAAATATTAAAATGGACTTTTCTCGCGATTTAACCACCCGAGCGCTGTGAAAATGGTACGGTAAATGTTTATACAAATTTTAATCAACTGGCATCTAACTTATTTCAATTGTTTCCATAACCACAAGATGGCAGCGTGTGAAATTTTAAAATCTCGATTTTATATCTTTGTCCTAATCATGCGATTGAAGTTTGAATACTACACCTACACAATAATCTTCATGTAATAGTAGATAACTCTAAGACGTACTATAAAAATCCAACATGGCGACCATTTGAAATATTTAGACGGTTCTTAATATCAATGAATCTATTACAGCAATCAAACTGAAACGTTGTATGTTGATAGAGGCAATTAACATAAATTTCGAATTGTTTCAAAGATCTTTGTTCATAAACTGATTTTTGAATGATAGGAATCAAGACGATGCGTGTATGAAGGCATCTAATTCATTTCAATTGTTTCCACAAACACAGGATAGCGGCTGAGCGAAATTTTAAATTTTCATTTTTTTCTTGTGTCCTAATCATGCGATTCATGTTTGTATTATACACCTACGCAATGATCTTCATGTAACATTACATAACTCTATGATCTACAAATACAAAAATCCAACATGGGAACCATCCCAAATATTTAGACTGTTCTCAATAACTACGAATCTATTACAGCAATCGATCTCAAATTTTGTATGTTGATAGTGGCTATTAACATACGTAGGATATATGAAAATAGGCTACTTAATTCTTGATGGAACTAATTGTTCATGATAGTTTACCAAATGAGGTTTATCGTGAAAAATACAAATTTCAATACTCCCCATAGTAGGTCTCACCGACAAAGTTGCTTTGAGTTGACCGTACTCGTTATCCCAGTAGATGTACAGTACCTTCGCCAAAGCGGAGAGAGCGTGATGGCTCCGTTGGTAAGGGCATCGGGCCGGAAATCCAAAGGTACCATGTTTGAGTCTGGGTCGGGTCAGAATTCTCTTTTTAACATCTTGATGGCTTGTAGGCCTATTTCATGTACACAACACGATCTATTAGTTGAAAAACTTGTTTGGGATTGCAAAGCAAAACACAAAACTCAAAACAAATTACAGAAAAATAGACTACACACAAAAGACGCAAAAAACAAAACACAAAGAATACAAAACAATACACACAGAAAAGCCCAAAACACAAAATCAAATCTAAAAACACAAAACACACATAAAATCAGTACACACAAAAAGCACAAAACGAAAAACAAACACAAAACAATACAAAAAGAAAAAAACATAAAACAAAACAAAAAACACAACATAATATAACATAAAGTAAGTACAACTATAATTATTTGGGTCAGTAGTCATTCAAACGAGGATGTGTACATACGCCGGAATACGGTGGCTTAAATGTATGGAGTTGGTCCTTCTTGATATTAGCCTACTTTCGATTTTTGCAAAAAATGAAAGTAGACTTATGAGATCAACACAGGGCGAAAAATTGTGTGTCTGTCTGTGTGTGTGTATGTGTGTGTGTGAGTCTGTGTGTGTGTGTGAGTGTGTGTACTCTGAATGTCTGCCCCCCCCCCTATCAATTCGAACACGGTGAAACCGAATTGAACGAAATTTGGTACAGAGGTAGCACTAGCAAAGGGCACCTCAGTGTCATACTTTATATCGCCGCCATCTTTACCAAAACAGAATGGCGGCCACTCAAACGTTCAAAACGTAAAATCAAATTACGGCTAAACTAATCATCCGATCTCTACCAAATTTGGTGACAACATACCTTTATATAGGACGCATCTTTCACCCAACATTCAAGGTCATCGGCCGTGCCATTTCAGGATGGCGGCCGTGTGAATTATTCAACCATTTTAATCAATAGCTTAAGACTCACCAATTCCGATTATCGAGCCTAGGTTGGTTTAAGCTATCCTGAAGGTCGTGATCCGTTATTTATTATAATTTAATATTATAATATTATACTGTATGAGTGGCTTAAAAGAGCTGAGCCGTCTGTGTCACACAACAAGATGGCAGCTGTCCTCATGTGCCTGTCTTATATTTCAATAGTTTTAGTATGTTGTATACCCTACTGATACAATAATATAAACTTTGTATGAAATTATCTTTAATGAAGATGTTCTGCTGTGAAGAAATCGTTTATTTAAAGTCATTATTTGCCAACAGGTTGTATCTAATATGTCAGTTAAGAACACCTTGATGTTAACGATAGGATTAGCTCTGGGCTAGCGTGTTAGTCTGTCACGCAGTTGACTGGGGATCGAGTACTGCTACAGTTAACTTTTTTTTTCTTGAATTCTTTTGCAAATGATGTGCACGAGCTCTTTCCACAGATACTGAATAAGATGTCATTTAGCTCAAAGGAGAGGCTAATGTATACACTCGTTTATTAATAAAATCACAGCCCCAGCATCGCACATAAACAGAAGACATAAGGAAAAGGAGAATAGAAGAACTAGATACACGTTGTCATTAACCACAGCCTTCTTAATGCCTCTGTACGGTGCTGTCCTCTTGTGGGTTATGTGGGTAATATTGTTCCAAACTTACCGCTTTGTAAATACCTGGCCTCCTGAAGTATGACAATTTTGTAATACTGGTAGTTCAACTATTAGCCACGATCGCGCTCCGATTACCTTTAAACACTGCCAGCTGGATCGCCTCCCTCTTGGCTACTTTAAACTGTGTACTCATTCAACACCCTTACGCCACTGTCATCGTAGTACATTACGATGGCAGTGCATAGGCGTACAACATAGAGATTAATTCACTGATAGGTCGCAGCACAAACCTACTGTGATCGGCGCGGATTTTTAAAGGGGAAGATACCCAAAACGAAAGATTCTTAACTTTGCAGGCTGGCTTAATATAGAGATTAACGGACGTGAATGCATTACAATAAGTTAGTAGTTTTGTTATTCAATCATCATAAAGTATATAATATTTATTTTGTCAGGGTTACTGGCTAATCTAATATATAAAAGTGAAAGTCTGTATGTATGTATGTATGTATGTATGTATGTATATATGTTGGTTCCGTATACAAATCTACACCGTTCCACCAATCTCAACCATATTTTGCATACACATAGTTTAGGACCCAGAAGGAACCACTGGCTACATGCATTTTCGATAGTCTTTCTCATTCTTCTGATTTCGGCCCTTTTTCACTCAAAAACAGGCTAATCAAATCATAAAATATACTCATGAAGGAATGGCAAGGCAGATAGTTTCCATGGCAACATAGCTCAAGTCGAGACACGGCCGACTTGATGCCAATTGCGCTCAGCACTACCGGTATAGAAAATGAGGATCTTTACTTGAAATCCCGTTAGTTACTCAACTGCTCACACAGCACTGTCAACCGAGTTTAGCATAACAAAGACTTGACACTATCTTCTTTCTACTATATATTTGTCAAATACCACTCACTCACTCACTCACTCATTCATTTATTCATCACGAAATCTCAGAAACCACCGAACGGATTGGAATGAAATCTGGTATGCAGCTTCCTCAAGGGCCGCAAATGCCCACTAAGAGAGACATTTTGGCTATTCAGGTTCTAAAGGGGTGTTAAGGGGGTAGACCTGCATTTAATTGAATAGCAATATCTCCCGATTGGTTTCATGGGGGGGGGATGTGATACTCGGCATATAAACTCATCATTAAAAAAATAAGAAGACATGTGTCTGAGGGTTTTTCGATGTGGTGTATATTATGAGGTGAAAGGGGTGAAAAGTGGGGATTAAAAGATTCTTAACGGAGCGTGTGTCTCTTAAATGACATAGGCGAGGAGTTTGAAACACAGCGAAAATAAAATCAACATAAAAAAGAAGTAAATATGTGTTTGACAGTTTTTTCATAAATCCAATTTAAGGGGCCCATGGGGAGAGATGAAATTCTGGGGGGGGGGACAGGAAAGAAAGTGTCCTAACTGATTGACTGACTGGCTCACTCATCAAACTCAGGGGGAAAAAACTGCTTTAAAGTAAGTAAATAGCTGTTGGACAGTTTTTTTTCATAAATCAAATTTAAGGGGTTCATGGGGAGGGGGTGAAATTCTGGTAAAAAGAAAATTGAAAGAAACTGTCCAGACTCACTCACTTACTCACTCACTCATCATCGCCTAGCCAAAATTATTGAAGTTAGAAACATGACAGTTTTGAGGATATGTTCATTGTATGTCAAAACCGTCTACTAAGGGAGGATTTTCGGATATTCAGGTTCTAAAGGGGGTTAAACCTGCATTTCATTGAATAACATTATCTCCCGATTGGTTTGATTGGGGGATGTGATACACGGCATATAAACTTATCATTAAAAAGTAACAAGACACGTGTATGAGGGTTTTTCGATGTGTTTATGAGGTTAAAGGGGTGAAAAGTGGGGATTGAAAGATTCCTAACGGAGCGTGTATCTCTTAAACGACATAGGCGAGGAGTTTGAACCTCAGCGGGAAAAAAATCAGCATAAAAATAAGTAAATATGTGTTTGACCGCTTTTCCATAAATCCAATTTAAGGGGCCCATGGGGAGGGGTGAAATTCAGGGGGGGGGGGGGGACAGGAAAGAAAGTGTCCTAACTGATTGACTGACTGACTCACTCATCAAACTCAGGGGAAAAAACTGCTTTAAAGTAAGTAAATAGCTTTTCGAAAGTTTGTTTTTCAATCAAATTGAAGGGGTTCATCGGGAGGGGTGAAATTCTGAAGAAAAAAAAAAAATTGAAAGGAAATGTCCTGACTCATTCACTCACTCATCATCGCACAGCCAAAAATATTGAAGTTAGAAACATGACATTTCGGGGATATGTTCATTGTATGTCAAAACCGTACACTAAGGGAGGTTTTTTGGATATTCGGGTTCTAAAGGGGTCTTAAGGGGGTTAAACCTGCATTTCATTGAATATCAATATCTCACGAGTGGTTTCATTTGTGGATGTGATACTCGGCATATAAACTAATCATTAAAAACAAGATGTTCAGTAAAGAACATATAGCCTACTTTCTCCTAAATGTATGAGTATAGTTATAACTCGTTATTATCAAAGAGTATAATAGAACTATTCTTTGTTGAAGACCTTAGAAACGATTTACCTCTACCAAACGCCACAACCTAGATAAAAACTGCTACCATCATTGAAGAAAGAAAGAAAGAAAGAAAGAAAGAAAGAAAGAAAGATAAGAAGTATATCAAGAATGTTATGGATCTGGAGACATAATCGACCGGACTGGCTGCGTGGCTCAGCGGTAACGTTCTCGCTTGCTGGGCCCTAGGTTGCAGGTTCGTATCCTGGCGCAGTCAGCTGGCATTTGAGGGTGCACAAATGCGAGGGAGCCGTGTCAGTACATTTACTGGCACGTTAAAGATCCCCTTCGGGCCAAAATTCCGGCACCCCGGTGTCTCTAAAAGCAGCAGTAGTTAAAAGGGATGTAAAACCAATAACATTATTATTATTATTATTATTACATATACGACCTGCCGTGGGCAACATCCAACTTTGAGTTGAGGCATGTCTTTACACGTCTGGTTGTGCATGGCTTTCACAACCCTAATTGAAAAAAAAGGAAGGAAGATTGTAGTTTTACGTGACCGTGAATCTTGTGATTATGAGCCACGGGACCTCTTTTTTACGTGGAATCCGAACCACAGGACATGGCATTTCACTTCGAAAATCTCACATGCTTTGACCGGGAATCGAAAACCCTAATTGAATTAACAAATCTTTCCATGACCCGACAGAGACGTGTGTATACAAACTACTATGTGAAATCGTTTTGTTCTTTACTTCAAATAACATTTTCAAGTAACGCAAAATAGGCTGTTACAAACCCTTTAAAATAAAAAGTAAAAATGTATCGTAGTATCATCTTGTCATTCTTCAAATTCGATGCGCATAGAATGCCAATTGTATAGTAATCAATGGAGCCCCACGTAGACTAGTCGTGACATCTACTGGTGAAATATCTAACAATATAATCCTAACAGAGCGAGTGCATTCTAGCGGCCAGAAGAAGAAACTTTTCAATAAAATCTGGAAGTTAATAAGTAGGTCGACGTGCAGTTACCTTTTTGGCAGCTAGATGTCTCGAGTAAATCTGCTGGCGAATTATGTTTTAATTAAATATATATTTTACACCATAATATGCACAATATAACGCTTAATTTTAAAACATCTGAGTCATTACAAAACAATAAACATATAACATTTCAAGCAAAAAACCTAGCTCTGATCGGTTTTGAACCATAGGCATTTGAGCGATAGGCTGACGCTCTACCACTGAGCTAATTGTGTCAACGAATATCGTTCTATATAAAATGACTTACATAGAACTTGTTAGCAAATAATGATTTATACTAAACGATTTCATCACTTGAGTATATTATTTTTATATAAAGCATTGCATACAAAGTTTATTTATTTTGTATCAGTACGCTATATTGCATGCAATACTCAAATTAGTGAAATATAAGTCAGGCACAAGATATCCGCTGCCATCTTGTCTTATTACTGAATCAGCTCAGCTTTTTAAAATCACGTCTGCACTATAGTATTACAAAATAAACTTTTAATTTCGAACGTGCCTCTTCCTTTAGAACAGTTAAAACGATTCTCGGCTCGATAATCGGAACTGGTGGGTCCCATGATATGGATTATAAAGTTTGCATAATTCTCACGGCCGCCATCCTGAAATGGTATGGCGGACGACCTTGTAGTTTGGTCACAAGACGCATCCTATACGAAGGTATGTTGTTACCAAATTTGGTAGAGATCGGATGATTTGGTTAGTCGTTATTTGATTTTACGTTTTGAACGTTTGAGTGGCCGCCATTCAGTTTTAGTAAAGATGGCGGCGATATAAAACATGACACTGAGGTGTCCATTGCTAGTGCTACCTTTGTACCAAATTTCGTTCAATTCGCATTCACCGTGTTCGAATTGATAGGGGGGGACAGACATTCAGAGTACACACACTCACACACACACAGACACACACACACACAGACTCACACACACATACACACACACACACACACAGACTCACACACACACATACACACACACAGACAGACACACTTTTTTCGCCCTGTGTTGATCTCATAAGTCTACTTTCATTTTTTGCAAAAATCGAAAGTAGGCTAATACGCAGACATGTGTCTAAGCGTTTTTCGATGTGGTGTATTATTATGAGGTGAAAGGGCAGAAAAGTGGGGGTTGAAGGATTCCTAATGGAGCGTATAGGCCTATCTCTTAAACGACATAGGCGAGAAATTTGAAACTCAGCGAAAAAAAATCAGCTTAAAAAGTAAGTAAATCGGTTTTCGACTGTTTTTTCATAAATTAATTTAAGGGGCCAATGGGGTGGGGTGAAATTCTGGGAAAAAAAGGAGAGAAAATGTCCTAACCGACTGACTCAGGGGAAAAGGACAGCTTAAGAAATAAGTTAATAGGTGTTCAAGCATTTTTTAATCAATCCAATTTAAGGGACCCATGGGGAGGGGTGAAATTCTGGTAAAATAAATGAAAGAAAATGTCCTGTCTGACTCACTCACTCATCACGCCCAGCGAAAACTATTAAAGTTGGAAACATGAAATTTAGGGAATATGTTCGCTGTATGTCGAAAACGTTAACTAAGGAATGATATTTGTTTATTCGGGTTTTAGGGACGTGTCAAGGGGGTAAACGTGCATTTCATTGAATAACGATATCTCATGAGTTGTTTGTTTGGGGATGTGATATTCGGTATATAAACTAATCATTAAAAATAATCAGACATATGTCTAAGGGTTTATCGATGTGGTGTATATTATGAGGTGAAAGGGGTGAAAATTGGGGGTTGAGGGATTCTTGACGGAGCGTGTATCTCTGAAACGACATAGGCGTGAAGTTTGAAATTCGGTGGGAAAAAGCAGCTTAAAATACAAGTTTTTTCATAAATCCAATTTAAGGGGCCCTTGGAGAGGGGTGAAATTCTGGGATAAAAAAATAGGAAAGAAAGTGTCCTAACTGATTGACTCACTTACTCACTCATCAAACTCAGGGGGAAAACAGCTTTAAATAAGTAAATAGGTGTTTGACCGTTTGTTTCATAAATCCAATTTATGGGTTTCATGGGGAGGGGTGAAATTATCAAAAATAAATGAAAGAAAATGTCCTGACTGACTCACTCACTCATCATCGCCCAGCCAAAATTATTGAAGTTAGAAACATGACATTTTGGGGATATGTTCGTTCTATGTCGAAAACGTCCACTAAGGAAAGAGTTTTGGATATTCAGGTTCTAAAGAGGTGTTAAGGGGGGTAAACGTGCTTTCCATTGAATAACAATATCTCACGAGTGGTTTCATTTGGGGATGTGATACTTGGCACATATAGTAATCATTAAAAATAAGCTGACACATGTCTAATGGTTTTTCGATGTAGTGTATATTATGAGGTGAAAGGGATGAAAAGTGGGGGTTGAAAGATTCCTAACTGAGCGTGTATCTCTTAAACGACATAGGGAGGAGTCTGAAACTCGGAGGAAATCTATCACCTTAAAAATAAATAAATAAATAAATAAATAAATAAATGAATAAATAAATAAAATAAATAGGTGTTCGACCGTGTTTTCATAAATGCAATTTAAGGGGCATATGGGGAGGGGTGAACTTCTGGAAGAAAAACGTCCACTAAGGAAGGATTTTTGGATGTTTGCTCTCATCGACCAACCAAAACTATTAAAGTTAGAAGAATGATATTTTGGGGAAATGTTTGTTGTGTGTCGAAAACGTCTACTAAGGAGGGATTTTTGGGTATTCAGGTTCTAAAGGGGTGTTAACGGGGTTAAACCTGCATTTTATTGAAAAACAATATGATACGACTATGACGCGAGCGAAGCGAGGCTAAAATTGAGATGGTGTGTGACTGTGTATTACTCAATCTCGCAAGTACCACTCGTCCGATTTACGTGAATTTTACATGGAAGTAGCTGATTTACCTGGTTAACATATAGGTTACTTTTGATTTCAATACTTTGCACTATTTAAAATGGCGACCATTTTAGTGACGTCACTACACCCTTTGGTTTCAAACTTTCATATTTCCATTTCAAATAAAAAGAGAACGCTAAGAAATAGCAAACTTTTGATGGCATATGCGAGGTTTAAAATTACATTTTCTATCCGAAAGGTATCTGCATCTGTTAGCGAGTAAAATCTAAATTTGTGCTATAAAACACGGTCAACGCCGAGCGGTGTAGTTGGACAAAATGTTCCATCCTTAATCTCCCTCTGCGCAGCACCTCGCCTATCCCCTGTTTTAACTGTCACCTTCACATTTTAATTTATTTATGACGCGTAGCGAAGCACGGGTACTTCAGCTAGTTATCGATATAAAAGAAAACAAACAATACATTGTGGTAAAGGTGATTGTGTTAGGGATGGGGACAAAGAGTCATAAATACCCATACATTTAGGAGAAAGTAGGCTGTATGTTCTTTGCTGAACATCTTGTTTTTCTTTGTGGTCAACAAAGTGAATTTAGTTTATTTACAAATATATCCATTTCTGATGCGGCAATCACTGTGTTGACCGATAATCATACCAGCCCGTTAAGTGGCAAGTTTATGGACAGAAAAAGAAACTTGATAGCACATTTAAGAAAATACCATAATTGGACATGACCCAAAAAGGTCAATCAGCGATTATCATTAATCACCACATAAAATACAGCCATACAAATAACAAGTTCTGGTCACTGGTTGTAGGGCATCTTCTCGACAGCTTGAATAAAGTGTGAAGAAATATGAACAAAACATGTGGTGTGATAACAGTTAATACTATTGACGTAAAGGAATATTTTAAGTGATAACCAATATTCTGAGAAATACCAAGCTTGTTAGACATCTAATACTCAAACTATCATACTCCCAAACGGTCTAGATTCTCCAAGAAGTCTCCTTTCGTTCTGAATGAAAGACAATTGTCAGGCAAAGCAAATGGAAACACGTTTCAGCAGTTTGAATGCTTAAAAAGTTAAACGTAACGATCGCCATTTTAAGGGAACCAAGTACCCTTAAATGGGATGAATTTTTATTTTTTTATTTTTTTTCACTTTCATGCTGAGGGATGTCTAATAAATGTAATTCTAGAGTTTCATATCCTAAATCCATCTGGAAATGTCTCATTTTTAACAATTAGTGCATGCTTGTAACCTTGGTGACGCCCCTTTTCATATGAAGTTCACTTTATCAACTTCTATTCCGTTACTTTTTGTGTCAGATTGATGTGCGTACCCTCGTTTTAAAGAGGAATTAACGTAGCTGAAGTTGGTCCTACTGTCTTTATGTCACCTTTTGTTTTTACACAGGGAGTTGGTATATTTTGATCCATAACACAGGGAGTTATTTGTTTTGATACAAACCATATTATCTTGTTTGCCGGAGAAAAATGGGTAATGTTAAGAAATTTGGCCGAAGAAAAACTCATGGAAATCAGTATAAGAACAAGAATACACCTTTAAGGAGCAATAAATGTAGTGGTGCAGGTAGTGGAAGTGTAAGAAACAGTGAAGGAAATAATATTCAAAGTGAGGTTAGGCCTACAAGCAACAGTGGGTCCACTCTGACTGTACAGATAGTCCAACAAGTGCATCAAGGAGGAAAATTTCTTCTTCAAGATCTATGTTTAATAAATTTGGCAACAGTAATACAGATGTAAATAAAGTGACCACAGGTTTTCAGTTTGTAGATATTGAACTGCTGTCTGAAGCTTTGAGACAATTTGTAGAGTGTAAGTATTGTAATCATGTGGATTGCATATCCGTGCATGAAAACACTGACAATCGAATGGGCCTTGCTAGTGTCATATGTATAAAATGTGATTATTGGGAAAGAGAGTATCAATAAGAGAAAATGTGCATGACTTGGAAAAGATGAGAAAAGCAGTGTGGTGCACATATTTTCATAAGCTCTCGACAGACAATCAACCTCAACATGGACTCTGCCCAACAGATTCATGGTGTAAGTATAATTCTTCTGAAAGGGCAAACTACAAGCACCAAGGCCTTCCTGAGCCTATTTTACATGCCATAAAACCCATATATCGGGATTTGGCTCACCCAGACCTGCTAAGAAAATGCTTACATGGCAAAATCCAGAACCCGAATGAGTCGTTTAACAACATTATATGGACTATAATACCCAAGAATGTGTTTGTTGGGTATGATACCCTTAAAATTGGGGTGCTGGAAAGTGTTCTGTGCTTCAACATGGGAAACATTGGAAAAGCACAAGTGCTTGCCCACCTAGGGATTGAACCAGGCCTTAACACCATACATCAGCTTCAGAAAATGGATGACGTGCGTGTGAAAAATGCTGATCGACAGGCACGACAGATGACCAAATTAGCAAGAAAGAAAAGGAGAGGAGCCAAACGGAGAAAGGAAGACATGGATGATCCAGAGTATGGAGTTGGAAAGTTCTAAACCACAAAAAGTGCATGTTCTTTTCTAACTTAACTTTGAAGTTAAATATCTGGAAACATTTTTTTTTTTTGGTGTGGGGTGCTCATCTTGGAAACTACGAAAGATACAAGGGTAAAACTAATACCACTTTTGAAACTAACACTGATCTCCATGTTAAACACAAATTCATTATAAAATAATTCATACTTTGCTCATAAAAAAATCATGTGCAAGAAAAAAATTAGTTTTTTTTACTTACATGAAAAAAGTAAAATATAAAATGAAATGGATGAACTAATTTTGTTTAAAATGCATTTAACACAGAGATAAAGGCGACTGTTACAACAATATCAAATTTCACTGCTCTATCTGCAATACTTTGGAAGATGAGCACCCCCAAGTTTTACTAAATTAACATTGTTCGTATAGGGAGTACTTGGTCCCCTTAAAAGATACTCTCACCCATAAGAGTGACACCAAGTCGATGTTTTCCTTTGAAATGAAACACACATGAAAAGAAACTAGGCTATGTCAATAATAAGGGGTCACATACTCGAGCTTTCTTGTACATAGACCTTATAATCAAGCTCATGTCCGTACTGTGAGCTTGCAAATATATGAACCAGAGGCCACATGCCATACTGTGATGAAAAATCAGCGGTTCTTCTGTTTTATCCCCTTAAGAGGCAGTCTAGGAAAACAAGCCGAAACATGTATCGGTTTACTTTCAATTTACTTTCGTGTTGGGATGACATAAATTTAATCCTTGCTACTCCTCCATACTGGCTAACACTCTTTTCATTATAACGATTTTCATGCTAGATTAAGGGATTAGGCGGCCCACCATTAAAAATGTCACACAAGAAAATCGACTAATATAATAAATGAAATTATTTGGTTGTGAAGTACTTGATCTAAAGTTGATTTAACCGATTGAAGTAGAACCACATATGGGTCAGCCGTCACTACGTGAAACTCCAGACATGATCGACTGGTGGAATTCCAAGAACATGTGGCAACGGCTCAGCAATCCATTTCTGAAGGAAGGAAGATTGTACTCGTTAATCTCGTGATTATGAGCCATGGCACCTCCTTTTTACGTGGAATCCGAACCACAGGACATGGCATTTCACTTTGAAAATCTCACATGCATTGACCGGAAATCAAACCCGGTCCGCCGTGGTGAGAGGCCAACAGCAATACCGCTATGCCACCACACCCCCAATCCATTTCTGAAGGGTCATTTATGTCCCTACAGTTTCCAGAAAGTGTGCTGTGACGGAAGGTGATTATTTGTCATATCTTGCATTTTGCTAGTTGTATGATATCATTCATTGAACGTTTCAACCACACTAACATTCATCCCCAATTTCATAATAATAATTTGTAAGACCAAAGGACAACTTTCATTTTCAAAAACTATGATGAAAATATATAAATTAGGAACTTACAGTGAAACATGTGACATGAGTCTTGTGGCAATATGCAATATTTAAGATAGAGTAACTTCCTTAATAAAAAAAACTTATCTAAGCGTCCGTAGTATTGTTTGCGAGAATACATCCGATTTTATTGAATACTAGCTGAAGTACCCGTGCTTCGCTACGCGTCATAAATAAATTAAAATGTGAAGGTGACAGTTAAAACAGGGGATAGGCGAGGTGCTGCGCAGAGGGAGATTAAGGATGGAACATTTTGTCCAACTACACCGCTCGGCGTTGACCGTGTTTTATAGCACAAATTTAGGTTTTACTCGCTAACGGTTGAAGATACCTTTCGGATAGAAAATTTAATTTTAAACCTCGTATACACCATCAAATGTTTACTATTTCTTAGATGGTCGCCAGCCTTAAATAGTGCAAAGTATTGAAATCAAAAGTAACTTATTTGTTAACCAGGTAAATCAGCTACTTCCATGTAAAATTCATGTAAATCTTACCAGTGGTACTTGCGTGATTGAGTAATACACAGACACATCATCATCTCATTTATAGCTTCGCTTCGCTCGCGTCATAGTCGTGTCATATCGTTATTCAATGAATTGCAGGTTTAACCCCATTAACACCCCTTTAGAACCTGAATATCCAAAAATCCCTCCTTAGTAGACGTTTTCGACACACAACAAACATATCCCCAAAATATCATTCTTCTAACTTTAATAGTTTGGGTTGGTCGATGAGAGTGAACATCCAAAAAGCGTTCCTTAGGGGACGTTTTTCTTCCAGAATTACACCCCTCCCCATAGGCCCCTCAAATTTGATTTATGAAAAAAACGGTCGAACACCTATTTATTTTATTTATTTATTTACTTTTAAGCTGATTGATTTCCTCCGAGTTTCAAACTCCTCGCCTATGTCGTTTAAGAGATACACGCTCCGTTAGGAATCTTTCAACCCCCACTTTTCATCCCTTTCACCTCATAATAGACACTATATCGAAAAACCATTAGACATGTGTCAGCTTATTTTTAATGATTAGTATATATGCCAAGTATCACATCCCCAAATGAAACCACTCGTGAGATATTGTTATTCAATGAAATGCACGTTTACCCCCTTAACACCCTTTTAGAACCTGAATATTCAAAACTCTTTCCTTAGTGGACGTTTTCGACATACAACGAACATATCCCCAAAATTTCATGTTTCTAACTTCAATAATTTTGGCTGGGCGATGATGAGTGAGTGAGTCAGTCAGGACATTTCCTTTCATTTATTTTTGATAATTTCACCCCTCCCCATGAACCCCTTAAATTTGATTTATGAAACAAACGGTCGAACACCTATTTACTTATTTAAAGCTGTTTTCCCCCTGCGTTTTATGAGTGAGTAAGTGAGTCAATCAGTTAGGACACTTTCTTTCCTGTTTCCCCCCCCCCAGAATTTCACCCCTCTCCAAGGGCACCTTACTTTTAAGCTGATTGATTTCCGCCGAATTTCAAACTTCTCGCCTATGTCGTTTAAGAGATACACGCTCCGTTAAGTATGCCTCAACCCCCAATTTTCACCCCTATCACCTCATAATATACACCACATCGATAAACCCTTACACATATGTCTGATTATTAGCCTACTTTCGATTTTTGCAAAAAATGAAAGTAGACTTATGAGATCAACACAGGGCGAAAAAAGTGTGTCTGTCTGTGTGTGTGTATGTGTGTGTGTGAGTCTGTGTGTGTATGTGTGTGTGTGAGTCTGTGTGTGTGTGTGTGTGTGTCTGTGTGTGTGTGAGTGTGTGTACTCTGAATGTCTGTCCCCCCCTATCAATTCGAACACGGTGAATGCGAATTGAACGAAATTTGGTACAAAGGTAGCACTAGCAATGGACACCTCAGTGTCATGTTTTATATCGCCGCCATCTTTACTAAAACTGAATGGCGGCCACTCAAACGTTCAAAACGTAAAATCAAATAACGACTAACCAAATCATCTGATCTCTACCAAATTTGGTAACAACATACCTTCGTATAGGATGCGTCTTGTGACCAAACTACAAGGTCGTCTGCCATACCATTTCAGGATGGCGGCCGTGCGAATTATGCAAACTTTATAATCCATATCATGGGACCCACCAGTTCCGATTATCGAGCCGAGAATCGTTTTAACTGTTCTAAAGGAAGAGGCACGTTCGAAATTAAAAGTTTATTTTGTAATACTATAGTGCAGACGTGATTTTAAAAAGCTGAGCTGATTCAGTAATAAGACAAGATGGCAGCGGATATCTTGTGCCTGACTTATATTCCACTAATTTGAGTATTGCATGCAATATAGCGTACTGATACAAAATAAATAAACTTTGTATGAAATGCTTTATATATAAATAATATACTCCAGTGATGAAATCGTTTAGTATAAATCATTATTTGCTAACAAGTTCTATGTAAGTCATTTTATATAGAACGATATTCGTTGACACAATTAGCTCAGTGGTAGAGCGTTAGCCTATCGCTCAAATGCCTATGGTTCAAAACCGATCAGAGCTAGGTTTTTTGCTTGAAATGTTATATGTTTATTGTTTTGTAATGACTCAGATGTTTTAAAATTAAGCGTTATATTGTGCATATTATGGTGTAAAATATATATTTAATTAAAACATAATTCGCCAGCAGATTTACTCGAGACATCTAACTGCCAAAAAGGTAACTGCAAGCCGACCTACTTATTAACTTCCAGATTTTATTGAAAAGTTTCTTCTTCTGGCCGCTAGAATGCACTCGCTCTGTTAGGATTATATTGTTCGATATTTCACCACTAGTTGTCACGACTAGTCTACGTGGGGCTCCATTGATTACTATGCCATTGGCATTCTATGCGCATCGAATTTGAAGAATGACAAGATGATACTACGATACATTTTTACTTTTTATTTTAAAGGGTTTGTAACAGCCTATTTTGCGTTATTGAAAATGTTATTTGAAGTAAAGAACAAAACGATTTCACATAGTAACTGAATTCAAGCCGTTAGTGTTAGTTCAGGTTATTAATTACTACTTTTATTTCAGGCAAATACCAATCGAAAATATCCACATAGTTTGTATACACACGTCTCTGTAGGGTCATGTAAAGATTTGTTAATTCAATTAGGGTTGTGAAAGCCATGCACAACCAGACGTGTAAAGACATGCCTCAACTCAAAGTTGGATGTTGCCCACGGCAGGTCGTATATGTAATAATAATAATAATAATAATAATAATAATAATGTTATTGGTTTCACATCCCTTTTAACTACTGCTGCTTTTAGAGACACCGGGGTGCCGGAATTTTGGCCCGAAGGGGATCTTTAACGTGCCAGTAAATGTACTGACACGGCTCCCTCGCATTTGTGCACCCTCAAATGCCAGCTGACTGCGCCAGGATACGAACCTGCAACCTAGGGCCCAGCAAGCGAGAACGTTACCGCTGAGCCACGCAGCCAGTCCGGTCGATTATGTCTCCAGATCCATAACATTCTTGATATACTTCTTATCTTTCTTTCTTCAATGATGGTAGCAGTTTTTATCTAGGTTGTGGCATTTGGTAGAGGTAAATCGTTTCTAAGGTCTTCAACAAAGAATAGTTCTATTATACTCTTTGATAATAACAACGAGTTATAACTATACTCATACATTTAGGAGAAAGTAGGCTATATATTCTTTACTGAACATCTTGTTTTTAATGATTAGTTTATATACCGAATATCACATCCCCAAAGAAACAACTCATGAGATATCGTTATTCAATGAAATGCACGTTTACCCCCTTAACATCTCTTTAAAACCCGCATAAACAAAAATCATTCCTTAGTTGACGTTTTCGATATACAGCGAACATATTCCCAAAATTACATTTTTCCAACTTTAATAGTTTTCGCTGGGCGTGATGAGTGAGTGAGTCAGACAGGACATTTTCCTTCAATTATTTTTACCAGAATTTCACCCCTCCCCATGGGCCCCTTAAATTGAATTGATGAAATAACGCTTGAACACCTATCAACTTATTTTTTAACCTGTCTTTTTCCCCTGACTTGGGTGAGTGAGTGAGTTAGTCAGTCAGTTAGGACACTTTCTCTCCTTTTTCCCCCAGAATTTCACCCCACCCCATTGGCCCCTTAAATTAATTTATGAAAAAACGGTCGAACACCGATTTACTTATTTTTTAGCTGATTTTTTTTTCGCTGCGTTTCAAATTTCTCGCCTATGTCGTTTAAGAGATAGGCCTACACGCTCCGTTAGGAATCCTTCAACCCCCAATTTTCACCCCTTTCACCTCATAATAATACACCATATCGAAAAACCCTTAGACACATGTCTGCTTATTTTTAATGATTAGTTTATAAGCCGAGTATCACATCCACAAATGAAACCACTCGTGAGATATTGTTATTCAATGAAATGCTGGTTTAACCCCCTTAAGACCCCTTTGGAGAGTGAATATCCAAAAATCCTCCCTTAGTGTACGGTTTTGACATACAACGAACATATCCCCAAAATGCCATGTTTCCAACTTCAATATTTTTGGCTGGGTGATGATTTCTTTTCCTTCGGAATTTCACCCCTCCCAATGAACCCCTTCAATTTGATTGATAAAAAAACTGTCGAACAGCTATTTTCTTATTTTAAAGCAGTTTTTCCCCCTGAGTTTGATGAGTGAGTCTGTCAATCAGTTAGGACACTTTCTTTCCTGTTCCCCCCCCCCCCCCAGAATTTCACCCCTCCCCATGGGCCCCTTTAATTGGATTTATGAAAAAACGGTCAAACACATATTTTTTTATTTTTTATGCTGATTTTTTCCCGCTGAGTTTCAAACTCCCCGCCTATGTCGTTTAAGAGATACACGCTCCGTTAGGAATCTTTCAATCCCTACTTTTGACCCCTTTCAGCTCATAATATACACCACATCGAAAAACCCTCAGACACGTGTCTTCTTACTTTTTAATGATGAGTTTATATGCCGTGTATCACATCCCCCAATGAAAACAATCGGGAGATATTGTTATTCAATGAAATGCAGCTTTAACGCCATTAAGATCCCATTAAACCTGCATATCCGAAAATCCTCCCTTAGTAGACGATTTGACATACAATGAACATATCCCCAAACTGTCATGTTTCTAACTTCAATAATTTTGGCTGGGCGATGATGAGTGAGTGAGTAAGTCAGGACATTTTCTTTCAATTTTCTTTTTTCAGAATTTCACCCCTCCCCATGAACCAATTAAATTTGATTTATGAAAAAAAAAAACTGTCGAACAGCTATTTACTTACTTTAAAGCAGTTTTCCCCCCCTGAGTTTGATGAGTGAGTCAGTCAGTCAATCAGTTAGGATACTTTCTTTCCTGTTTCTCCCCCCCTCCCCCCAGAATTTCACCCCTCCCCATGGGCCCCTTAAATTGGATTTATGATAAAACGGTCAAACACATATTTACTTATTTTTATGCTGATTTTTTCCCGCTGAGTTTCAAACTCCTCGCCTATGTCGTTTAAGAGATACACGCTCCGTTAGGAATCTTTCAATCCCCACTTTTCACCCCTTTCACCTCATAATATATACCACATCGAAAAACCCTCCGACTCGTGTCTTCTTATTTTTAATGATGAGTTTATGTGCCGAATATCACATCCCCCAATGAAACAAATCGGGAGATATTGCTATTTAATGAAATGCAGGTCTACCCCCTTAACACCCCCCTTTAGAACCTGAATATCCTAAAATCCGCTCTTAGTGGGCATTTTCGGCCTTTGGGGAAGCTGCATACCAAATTTCATTCCAATCCGTTTGGTGGTTTCTGAGATTTCGTGATGAATGAATGAATGAGTGAGTGAGTGAGTGGTATTTGACAAATATATAGTAGAAGATAGTGTCAAGTCTTTGTTATGCTAAACTCGGTTGACAGTGCTATGTGAGTTGTTGAGTAACTAACGGGATTTCAAGTAAAGATCCTCATTTTCTATACCGGCAGTGCAGAGCGCAAATGGCATCCAGTCGGCCGTGTCGCGACTTGAGCTATGTTGCCATGGAAACTATCTGTCTTGCCATTCCTTCATGAGTATATTTTATGATTTGATTAGCCGGTGCTTGAGTGCAAAAGGGTCGAAATCAGAAGAATGAGAAAGACTATCGAAATTCATGTAGCCAGCGGTTCCTTCTGGGTCCTAAACTATGTGTATGCAAAATTTGGTTGAGATTGGTGGAACGGTGTAGATTTGTATACGGAACAGATCCACATACATACCCACATACATACATACAGACTTTCACTTTTATATATAAGATTAAGGGAGTCATTTATAGACAGCGCTGGTAACAGTTTTCTGATTAATCAATTCATATAACTTCTCTCAGTAACCTAGCGAGCTGGAAGCTAACACTGTAGCATCGTTAATTCCAGGGAGCCTTCGATTGCTATTTTCAAACTGTACACTTGTTAAGATAGAAGTATCAAATTTTGTTAGAACATTTGACCAGTCGACATTAGTTATTTTGCCGAGATTGAAAGCAATTCATCCTTCCATAATGAATTTGTTAGTGATCTTGAGGTACGCCTCGTCTACAAAGTTCCTAGCGTCATAATTTCTACATGTTTTACTTAAACATTTGGCGATACGATCTACATATATGTAGTCTTGAGGTACGAGTATATAAATGTATAATATTGGTCTATTGGTACGCGAGACAAGTTTCTCTATTAGTTTGGTGCGTATGTCGAAAATTAGCTGACACATTGCTGTACCTGTTAAAAATAAAGTATTGCATATAAATAAGTCCTCTCTTTTTTTAAATAGCAAAACTTACTTTCCGGATGTGCCTCGTATTTTTCCCTTCGTTAGTAACGCCCGGAAGGGCAGATGATCTCGCTGCTCCACCCCTTAAAACAACAATAACTAGCATAACTAACTTTCTCAAACCAAGATAATTCCATTTAAAATATCAGCCACCAAAATGCGGGGATTGTACGATCGCATTTTTCCAGAAATAATATTGCAGACATCAGCTTTAATACTCAATTGTCAACGCGCCTTTTTTGTTTCTGAAGGTTCATTCTCGTGCGAGGGGCCGATGACTGGAAAGTAATGTGCAGTGTTTACTATTTTCACCAAATGTATCAGTTGGCTGTCATAAGAGGTGAATAAAAGGGAAGGCCATATGGAGTATTTATCATGATTGATTCCATTCTCACATGTTAATGATCATGTAGGCATCACGCAAACATAAACTTGATGTGAATTATAACATTTTCTTATTTCTTTCTTACTTCTGATGGTCAACATGTGGTCATGACTCCTTTTCTAAACATTGTGAGTAAAATGTAATACGAGACACGTCCAGAAAGTAAGTTCCGTTTGGTAATTAAATTAAATTGTGTACAGATACAGAAAAAATATTTATTGCACAACATTCTACACCTCTTAAACTACTTTTCCACATAACTGCCGAACTTTTGCAGGCATTTGTGATAGCTTGGCACAAGTTTTTGGATACCTTCTTCATAGAAGTTTGCCGCGGACCGTAAACGAGAGTGAAGACTCCCCTGTAAGATATCCTACCGTTTGGCCACCACTGTTAGGCAAATTGCGTGCTTACCAGGAGAACTGCTTATGTTTAGGAGTTCTCCTGACCACATACGCAATTTGCCTAACAGTGGTGGCCAAACGGCAGGATATCTTACGGGTGAGTTTTCTCTCTCGTTTACGGGTCGGCGGCAAACTTCTATGAAGAAGGTATCCAAAAACTTGTGCCACGCTATGACAAATGCCTGCAAAAGTTCGGCAGTTATGTGGAAAAGTAGTTTAAGAGGTGTAGAATGGTGTGCAATAAATAATTTTTCTGTATCTGTACACAATTTAATTTTATTACCGAACGGAACTTACTTTCTGGACGTGCCTCGTATATAACTTTTTCTTTTTCATTTTGTGTTCTAAGTACTGTGTTTAAACATAAACTTGTGTGACATTTGGTTGAACTAATACTCTAAAAATTAAGACCAATGAAAAAAGGCTGAAGGATAAGACTAAGGTCCCGTGGCTAATTAGTTAGCATGCTAGGCGTTGGTCTGAAGATACCTAGGTTCAATTCCTGGCCGGGTCGGGGATGCGTACAGGCGCTGAGCTTCTAACTGAAAGGGAGTGGGTTCGATCCCCACCCGAGTAGTGGATTTTAGGAACAAAACTACCACTTTTGGAAACGCAAATAGCTCTGGGGTTTTACCAGCCTACACCCAAAATGTGCACCAGGGTAATTCCTGGGAGCAAAGACAACTCCATCCCATCTAGTGCTGTTGTCACAAAGAGTGGCTTTGCTTGCATGTAATGTCAACTGGTATATTAGGTCGTGAAATGATCGTGGTTTAAAGTCAATCAACTCTGTTATTTATGAAGTCTATAATTTAAGTTGGAGTTGTTGGTTATTATTATCATTTATAATGTCTATATTGCTCTTGGCTCATGTCACGGTTAAAATTTATCTTGTCTTGTTGTCTTCTATTATAAATTCCATGTTGTATTTTGGTGGCTTCTGTTTATGTTGTCCTAAAATTAATGGAAGAATATATTTCAATGTGCCCTTTGACGTTGGAATGTGTCGATACTATCACATTGTTGTGGCAAGTAATGTAACGCAAAAAAGAAATAAAAGCTTGAAGAATAAGGTAAGAGCTGAACATCATGTCACTAGCAAAGTGTTAAGAAAAATGGCGTGTTTAATGACGAAAGGGCGATCATTTACGACTGTGTGCATGGAATACATTGTCTTCATTCCTTATGTTGACTACGCGCTGGTTATGTGTACATACAGACTATGATACTGGAAGGTTACGTGGCTCAGCGGTAACGTTATCGCCTGCTGTTCCCAAGGTTGCAGGATCGAATCCTGGCGCAGTCAGCTAGCATTTGAGGGTGCGCAAATGTGAAGAAGCCATGTCAAGAGATTTACTGGCACGTTTAAGATCCCCTTCAGGGCAACATTCCGGCACCCCGGCGCCTCTAAACGCCGTAGTAGTTAAAAGGGACGTAAAACCAATAACATTTGACTATGAGATTTGATGCGGAGATGTACATCCCTGCCTATAACACTTTTGAGTCTGCATAGTAGTTAAAAAATTTATCCCGCTCCGTCTCTTAGAAAGATGGGCTTGGATGACAATTTTAGGTTTATACGGACCCTAGCAATGAGTTAGTGTTCTCGACCTGGACTTGCGACGGTTACAAAGCTTGAGCATCAAGATTGCCAACTACATTAAAACGAGTTGAGTTATACTTGTCAATTTAGCAGTAAATGGTAGTCATGTTTCATAGCCTTCATGAGGAAAATTGGCTGTTAAATAATGTTTCCAGTGCATTAGCTTCAAGTCGGTCGGGTAATATCTCACGGCAGGCGACCCACGCAGCGCTCCTGTACTCTCGGTGGCCTATGACTTGGGCGCTTCGCTTGTTACACGGAGGAGACAATCTCTCAACTTGCTGTAATGTAACCCGTAGATTCCTTAAGGATTGTGAGAAACATTACTCTTACTGTAAAACAGTGCAGGTATTAAATATGGCAACATTCATCAAATTATCAAGAAAATTATAAAATAGATATCGGTAATAATAATAATAATAATAATAATAATAATAATAATAATAATAATAATATTAATAAAGACTTGTTACGTTTAATATTTCCCTATCAGACATCTTGCTCAGAACCCCATTGAAACAAAAACTCTGTCAGTTTCATTAAGAGGAGGTAAAACCCAGCAAGAGATATGTACTGTACACTCGAATAAATGGAAGAAATCCCATTCCGAAAGGATGAAGGCGTGGTGGGCTAACAAGAAGAAAAAGAGTTAAGATCTCGCGGTCCCTAGTGGCCTCAACTATAAAAGTAAAATTAAAAATAATAATAATAAAATTATTCGTATTGCCTCAGCTATCTTGGCATAGACATTTTGAGTTGGCGCCATTGGGTGGATCAACTCTGATTTCGACGTTCTCTATAACCAGAACTCCACTGGGAAACATGTGGTTAGGATTTAATAATTTCTTTCTAGTATTCACCAAATGTGACACTTGACATCGACATCGTAGTACTGAATGTGCCGTGGATACTTGCTGTCCTAAAAAAAATTGAATTCCTTGGCTGTAATCGAACTCGTGATCTCAAGATCTGGAAGTTGACACCACCAATGACCCACGTGTTTTATGCATTTTAGGAAATGAAGAGAAAGGAAAGGGAAGGTAATATTGCTATTGTTGCTGTAACTTCATACAAACAGAACAACGTAATAAAGTATTTCCTGGGATAACTATGAGCTCTCTCCAAGGCACGATGTACTAAAAGACTGCTGAAGGGCCCCATTTGGAATGTAAGGGGCAGTCAAATGAAAACAAGACAAAACGAGCATGGTATGGACGGTGGTAACGCAGGTAAGTGTGTATATAGTAGTGCCCTCTATTGGAAACCCCTTACACATCCTCCATACAGTCCCGATCTCTGTCCATGCGACTTCCATATCTTTGGAGCCATGAAGAAAGACATTGGTGGCCGTCGATTTGCTTCGGATGCAGAGGCGCATACCTGGGTACAATCAAGGTTCCGGAGCCAACCACAAACATTTCTCCAAGAAGACATTGACCGTCTTGTCTCACAGTGGGAAAATAGTACATTATGCAACGAGCCTATCATGGCAATGAATAAGACACGAGTATGTTTATAAGCCTCGCTTCACTCGTTTCATAATTTCCATACGAGTGTCTTAATTACCATTATAGGCTAGTTGCATACGACAGTTTATGTTCGACATTAATATAATTTTATTATAAGTTCTATTATATATATATTCATAAATATCTGTCGAGATTCTGCCAGTTGACTTTAGTGAAGAGCGCATGCGCTGGATTCCCACTAAGGATCAAAGTCCTTCCAAAGCTTTCTTTTTCCTTTTCTTGGGAACTGTGTGGGCTCAGCATTTGCTCTCCGCCCAATAATAAATTCCAAAGCTCTGAAACATTGTTTAGCCTGAAGTAGCACCAACAGATAGCGCACAAGTACTATGTGGGATAAGTTTGTTATTTTGGTCAAATAAAAAAAAAGGCTTTTACAAACGCTTTAATATTAAATCGTATCGTATTATCAACTAGTTATTCTCCAATTTCGATTCGTATTGAATGTCAACGGATGGCAAATCAATGGAGTCCCAAATAGAACAGTCATGACATCTGGCGTAAAAGTTTCGCATAATAAATCCCTTTACTGAAGAGAGCTGGTTTATTGACTTTCGTGGATCTAATGGCATATGCATGCTTCCTCCATCACGTTCTAGTGTGGTTATATCAACAACAGCATTCACTAAAATTGTCAGCGAAATCGTACGAATGCAAGGCCCTGTGTGGAAACTGGAGTTGTGAATATTAAGGTACAGTGCAATTTCTTTTGTAATATTCCCTAGTTTGTTTATGCAAACATTAGGGACGGTGCACACTTTCCATATCGGTAATTTATAAGGTGCGTTCAAAAAGTAACGAGCCGGAGGCTGTAATGCACAAACCGGTGACGATATGGGCTAATCGTGGCGTATGTAACGAGGTGTGGTCCCGACCAGAGCGTGGAAGGTCACAGCCCATCGCTAGAGGGAACGCGTGCACGTAACGTGACGATACAAAGCAAGCCGCAGCATGCATCAATCGTCCAACGTTGCCAGTCGCATTGCAAACAGTGACATGGAGACGTCAAGCGAAGAGCAAAGAGGTGTTGTTCGGTTTCTGACTGCGAAAGGAGTAGCGGGAACGGACATTCATCGCCGAATGTCACAAGTGTACGGCGAACACTGCATGTCCCTTGCAAGGGTCAAGGGGTGGCACAAGCGCTTCAGGGAAGGACGGGTGTCGTTAGCCGAAAATGACCATTCTGGGGCACCCCCTGCATTATCGATGACAACGTCCAGCTGGTTGATGCACTCATTACCCAGGACCACCGAGTGACAGTGAACGCCATAGCCACCGTGGTCGGATTGAGCGTCGGAAGTGTGCACACCATCATGAAGGAACGACTGCACTTGCACAAAGTGTGTGCCCAATGGGTGCCCCACAGTCTTCAACGACACCAGGAAGCATGTCGAATGGCTACTGTCTTGGTCTTGGTTGGACGTTTGATGCATGCTGCTGCTCGCTTTGTATCGTCACGTGACGTGCACGCGTGCCCTCTAGCGACGGGCTGTGACTTTCCACGCTCTGGTCGGAACCACACCTCGTTACACACGCCACGATTAGCCCATGTCGTCACCGGTTTGCGCATTACAGCCTCCGGCTCGTTACTTTTTGAATGCACCTTATATATAGGCTAGAAGGATGGTGCTGGAATATTCTGGACGTAGATTCCTAAATTTCTTGCATATTTTATAGTATATTCCAGTTACCGTAAACGTTCGTGCTGATTTTGTCTTTGTGTTTGGCAGTGTAGCTACAATGGTTGATCGGACATCTTTTACATTGACAAATTTCAAATCATGTAATTCATGTCCGACATGTTGGATTTTGTGTTTATGTGCGAAGCTATCAAGCTGATTCATAATGAATTAATCTCTGATTGATTGGAGAAACTGTATCATAATGAAAATGACCCTCGTTATGTAGCACACTTTTCTGACATATAATATTTACATTTCAAAATCGTCGAACATAGATATATTAAGAGTTAAGGCGAGTACTTAATTAAAATTAACACAGAATGTAGTTACTTTCTTTTCCATCTGTCTCGCTTTCAATTGACTGCATCTGTTTCGTTTTCATTTGACTGTCCCTCATACTTAGACGAAACACCACAACCAACACGGCAAAAACTTGAAAGGTATGTTGGAGTTACGTTTGCTTTTCTTGAGGTGCGCTTTATTCCAGAAAAATATGTAAACGCTGCAGGAAATATCGATTTAAATGGGAAGAACGTAGACAAACTTCTTAAAAAAGAAAATGAAAAGATGAAAGCAAAAGGTCATCACATAGAATACAATAAAAAAGCACAACTCTATATAAGATGTTAATTCGAGATTGGATGCAAAGCAATTTGCAAATATTAACTGTATTTAAGACGTCCAGGAGAAACGACGAGAAAGTATTCAAAAGCCTACAAATAATATCGATGAGCATATTGCGTTATCTGAAATGTTAGAATATATAGTGCAAGCATTTGGTAACAACTTTTATAGATGTATGTATAATTTGAAAATTCACTTTCGACCCTTAAAAGAGAGAACTCATTACTAGCTCTGCCGCATCCCTTTTCACCTCATCTACCCATTTAGATGAGGCCTTTAACCCCATGACGTAGTTGAAGATCCTTTTGGTCAGTCTGCATTCATCCACTCTTAGTAGGTGTCCGTAGAACTTCAACCTCCGCATCCTCATTGTGTCCGTGATCTTCTCAATGTATTTGTCGAGTTCTTCGTTTTTCGTCATTCTCCATGTCCCATCAGCAGTTTTCTGTAGTCCGAGTATTTTCCACAGAATCCTCCTTTCTTTCTCTTCTAGTTCTTGAAGCTCCCCCTTTTTATTTAAAATGTGACACTCTGAAGCGTATAATCCTTCAGGTTGTACTACCGATCTATAGTGACTGATTTTGGCCTCGTAGGTTAATGCCCGTTTGTTCTGCGTTAGCTTGTAGGCCAGGTCTACCTAGTAGTTATCTGGCTCTTCCTTTATTTGCCTCCTTATCTAGTCGGTTGGGTTGGATCCATTTGCCCAGGTATTTAAAATTTTCTGTCCTCTTAATCTTCCCATGATTTACCTCCATGTATCTCTCACATTGGTGCTTGTACTCCATATATTCTGTCTTTTCATAGGAGATTTGAAGACCCGTTTTTACTACGATTTCATGAAGACTCAAGCATCTTTCGAGCGTCTTCTCGGTTATTGGCTAAGAGAGCAGGGTTATCGGCAAAAGCTAAACACTTGATTTGCAGATTTGCCTCTCCCTCCCAAGGCGTATTCCTCTTATTCCTTCCAAATTCAGGGCCTCTTCCCTGGTTTTCATTATTTTTTCCATTACGATGTTGAAGTGGATTGGGGATAATCCGTCTCCCTGTCTGACCCCTCTCTTAATTTTAAACGGATCGGAAATCTCCTCCAAGAACTTGACTTTCGAGAAGGTTTTCGTCAGTGTTTGTCAGATTTCTCTCGTTTTTTTGTGAATTCCAAACTCTTTCAATAGTTTTTAAAAAGGATTATACATTATTACCGCCTGAATCAATACTTTAATGAAAAAAATATTAACAAAGTTGTTATTGGTACATGTTTCAGGGACTATTGAACAATTTTTGTCTCATTCATCAGCCTAATGTAAAGTATTAAAATAATGAAGTTATGATAAAGCGTAGCACTGAACTATCAATGGTCATTTAACCTAATATGGTGCACCATATATATAGGTTGTTGAAATAATTGAGGTATAGATCAAAATAGAGTAGTTGTTGACAGTGTGACATGTGCGAAGATAGTATTGCGGTCTGCGAAGATGCATGAAGAAACCAGTAGTCGGTGCATTCATAGTCCCACTTGAAGAAATGGTCAATAGCTGGAGATGACAAACGTGATATTAAATACATCACCATTCTGTGGGCAATCAATGAAGATGACTGTCTTAAAAGATCCAAAAGCCAATCAAAAACGGCAGCATGCAACATAAATACGACGTGGAATGAAAGGACTTTCTCTTGGCAATGAGGTTAGATTAATGTATTGGCTTGAGGTTAGGTCAAAGTTTAGACAAATCATTTTCCAGTCTAAACTTTTACCTAAGAAGAACAAAGTACTGTACCCGAGGGCATTAGGCTGACTGGTGTCGAACCTGGGACACTGAGAAACTGAGAACAGACTGGAGATGTCAGCGAGAAACGAACCCAGGATCTTTGAGGGAGTTTAAGCTAGAAAAACCCCTAGAGACAGGTCACAATAAATTACTAAGGTGATATGATATGAATTCTGACATCATTTATTAACAGAATGCAGAAAATATAAGAAGAATACGACAGTATTGGGCTGTAGAATGCTTGCAGTTTCTCAGCATAGCACCAGGAGTTGGAGCCCTTGACATTTTACAAATCGGTTTTGAAACTGGGCGGGTTTTCGTGGCGACATGTCAGTCATTTGGGACTCTTTACACCGTCTGAGGAGGGTGAGGACAAGGATATATGGTCCAGTAAATCCCCTCAAGACAACGGCAGAGTGGAGTGGAGTGAGGAACAGCAAGGATAATTTAATGATTACTCGCGATTGGAGCATGGCAGAGACATGAGAGTTGTACCAATGTGAATTAAATGCAAGGAGGTTAATTATCAAGCCATCAGACGTCGAAATTGAAGCAGATTTAAGGTAATGCGGATGGACACAGCATCAATGAGTTCAGCGCAGAGATAATACCAGGCCTTAGGGGAACCACCACCCACGCCGCTCAGTACGCGCTGGGGAAGGCAATTAATTCTAATTAATTGACCGATCTATTCTCATGCGCGCAGGCAGATATGTAATCAGCGATGCAAGATGGACCAGGAAAACATTATATCAAGCCAGGAAAAGCATTTAGAGGAGAGATGAAGCTCCAGGAGTTTTGAGGACCTACTTTTCTTGTGAAAAGCAATATAAGGTTGCAGAGGCAGGCAGTCGAAGTCAGTTGTACCAGATTCTAGCGCGGGCGTATGCTGCTCTGGTCCATGAAAGAACGCTATAAGAGCGCAATACTTTAATAGTTTGGCATTACAAAGTTATTGAAATGTTAGTGTGCATTAAGTGTACAGTGTTATGTACAAGTTAGGTCAGTTGAGCTAGACTTGACGCGGGACGTGGGTCGCCCGGGGTCAAGAAAGTACGCTACTAAGTGTGCCAAGTACGTTAACGGTTTAACATGTGTAAAAGTTATTCATGTATTATTCATACAGTGTTATGGACAGTTGGCAGTTTGAGATAGGTCAGTAGAACCTAACAATGAAGGGACTATGCATTGTTGTACATACGCGAATTTATTTATGTAAAAGGTATGAAAGGGTTATTTATGCAGAGACAATGTATTGTTATACATGTGCGTGTGACGGTACAAGTGTGGTAGGAACGTACCGCTCAGATAGACAATAACTGCATCAGTAGGACAGTTATAGTGGAAACTGTACTGATATTATGTACGTTGGACTAGCGCAGTACAGAACATATTCAGTAGACAGGTTTCTGTGTTCAGAAGTGCACAAACGTAATTATTTAGTCCATACGGGTGAATCATTTTCACACTAATAACACTTTGCTAACGATAGTAGAGCATTTCTATGACATTATCAGTTACATATCATGTAATAGCAGTCGACAGACTTTAGGAATCACAGGGATTTTTAAGAAGCAGGCGATATTCGAGAGAATCAGACAGGTGTCACAAGACTTTCAATTGGGATACAGGATTAATCTTGGAGGGAAAATCTACGTCACCTGTACTTCCGAGATGTTGCAGAGAAGTGTCGCCAAGAGCGAAAAATGTATATAAATTACGTGTGTTCTTAAGTGATTTTATGTGTAAAAAAGTATAATCTACAAGTGTAGTGGTTAATAATGTGTTATATGAAAAATAGAAGCAGTAGCTTCAATATGCTAAAGAAAAGTGCAGTGTATTTCTCAGTGGAAAACCCACGTTATATGTGTGTGTACAGTGATAGAATGCCTTGATAATAATGCAAATGGCAGGCGAAATGGATATCGTATGGGCGAATCTGCCAGCAGGATGACGTGAGTACTAACACCATGATTTTGTTGTAAAAATGTAATCCACTATATGTCAGTAATAGCTAAAGTTGTAATATATGCCAATGAAGTTGAATTTAGAAGGTAGAACCTTCATACAGTACTTTTGTGATGAATATGGTTAAGTTAAGCTGTTCGTTTTACATCGAGTTGTGTTTAAATCCGTTAAAAGTAACGTAGAAATGGCATTTGATTTAAAAGGAAATTAACGTAATGAATACGGACATTCAGTTGATTGATGTGATAACTACCGTTACGTTGTGTCGAGATAGGGAAAAATATGTCAGTAATAATAATAATAATAATAAATAAACAACAGGGAAATTGTGTGTAAAATATGTTAATTTGAATAACTGTGTATTTAAGCAGTGTTATTGAAAGTAAATGGACCGTTCAAGAAGGAAATTACTAACAGCGTTTCTATGTCGCCAATAATAATTTGATAATGTACGGAGATATGCAAAGGATGACGAGAATGGAAGTGTTTAAAAGAGAATTGAATTGCAGCTTGATAGAAAGCTTATAAGATTAATGTGTAGAGATTGTCTTATTAATTACGAACGAGTTCATCCTCACAGTAGTCAGGAAAGTCAGGTTTGCTAAAGCGACGTATGAAATCTCGTACAGCCGTGGGCGTACGGATATATATAATGCATCCGAGCGTACTTAGTGGGAAACCTAGCTCGTGGATATGCTAATTAAGCGGCCCGGATTTGAATCACCTGGCGTATGGGAGGAAAACGAGGACACCTCGCCATGACACATGTTATCAACCGAGGACCAGCTAATTGTGTGAATTAATTCATCTCTTTGGGAGTGAATTAGATACGGAGGGAAATGGACCTTACCGTGATCTTTGTGAAAGCGCCGGCTATTCCAAACCTCGACTATGTGCACGGTGAATCTCGGTTCCTCAGATAAATGTAAATGGACCTGTTGAGGCCATGTATTAATATCCTAATGATAGGAGTACATGTTTAAACAATTCCATATTCCGTGATACATCCTGTAAGAAAATAGGTCACCCGTACTTGGAGAGTCAAGAAGACTTTCTCATGGTGTCTGTGAAGCCTGGAAGGGGCAGGGGGCGACGGAACGGAGAGAGACGGAGCGGGGGAAAGCGGCAGCCATTAAACACCCGCTGTGCAGGTCCATTGTATTTGAAAGAGGGTTGGGGTAGAGACCTCACTACCTGTAAGCTTGTAGTAAGATGTATGCATTGAAATTGTATGAGACCCTGATTGTTTTAAAATTATGATTGTATTGTTGAATAATGAATCTGTGTGTAGTGAGATACATTGCTAATTAAGAATCGTTCTGATAGCTTAATATTTGGCCAAGATAGAAAATGTTAAAAGTTACATTTTTATACTGACAGAGACGCGTAGTTCCGAGGTTGGATACTATACGCTACGCCTTATCTGAAGGGTAGCAGTAAAATCCAACTCGACACAACAGTGACAGATGAAATATTTGAAATATAAACAGTTACGGCATATAGTGGATTTACAAATAAAGGTTGATTAATGCATGGTAGACTCATATACTTTGGTGGGAAGGAAGAAACAAGGCATGTTGATACGCATATTGTATAGGGGATGGTGCATACAATAGTTAACGAGAGATTGTAAGATTGACATTGTTTTGTGTAATTTTACCAGTGCATTAGCGCACATGGGAATGATTTTTATGGTGAGTTTAGTGTAACAGTAAATCAACATTCATTTGGATTTGTGAGGATAAAGTGTGAATATTAATTGAGGGTGGAATATGTTTGCATTTTTGTTAATGTAACGTAATTTTGTTTTGTGTGTGTTAAGCCATGATTTTAAACTCAAATTAAATCATTTAGACTAGAGTTGTGTGTTGTTATTGTAGAGTTGATACCCCTTAGTTTCAAATCCAAAATATGCGACTGCTCAGTGGGTTGAATGGTACACGCCCGAGGACTACTGCTAGCTGGAGGCAGAGGCATATTTTCCATGGGAATTCTTCACATGGGTACAGTACAAAGTACAAAGTATAAAGTATAAATTATTAAGTATAAAGTATAAAGTATAAAGTATAAAGTATAAAGTATAAAGTATAAAGTATAACGTATAACGTATAACGTATAAAGAATAAAGTATAAAGGAGAAAGGAGAAAGGAGAAAGGAGAAAGGAGAAAGTAAAGGGTACACAGTAGAAATTAGGAAGTAGAAAGTAAAGAATGCATACTGTAAATATATATTGGAGTGACCCCTTGAAAAAATAGGGTTTTTTTTTAGGAAAGGAAATACAAGAGCCAATTAGGGGGGAACATTAAGGTTTCAGATACCTTAATACCGTTGGGATCTGAAGAGACAAGCGATGACCAAGGGTGTTCAACATGAAACATGAAAGAGTGGAGCGCGGCGTACTTAAGTGGTAGAAGTGCGTAACTCACAATCAGTTGGAGTCCAATGACCGCCAACTCACGTCTCACTAGTTATGAGGGATGAATAGCGCAGAGCCGCAAGTTCGGAATTATGATATTAAAACAACAGAGCTTACAGTGGTTTATTAGCAGTTCCTTCCACAACCATTCCATTACTAATTCAGGTTCTCACACAAATAAAAAAATTAAAAAAAACACACACAATCATACGGAGCAGATAACCAATATGTATCTAATTCCTAAGTTAAACAACAAACAGATGAGACCCAGTCACTAATGTGGTCCGGAGGATCACTGACATTGCGCTAAGCGAACAACGGGTAATTAAAACACACAGGCTAGTCAATTACCACACCAAATGAGCTTTACATCACAAGGAATTACAGAGCATAGGCTAATAAACAAACATAACATAATCTCCTTTGATTTTATGGTGCGTGACTTTTCAGAAGCTTTGCAATAAAAATTGTAAAATGCATTGAAGTGGACTGGATCATGCTAGTAATTAATTAATTTATCAGTGAGGTTTACGTAAATGAGCATACCGTATTTTAGAGTTTATATTTGGTCAAAATAAATAGAGTTCCAATCCAAAGAGAGAAATGTTATTATATCACACAATAATAAATTGGGCGATGTAGGTTAATTATAATATAAATACTGTTAGTGACAGTAATATGAACTAGTGTTTATGGTCAGACTATTATTTTAGTGGTAATTACACTGGGATGAAAGTCCTGGCGGCAAGTTAAATCAATTGGCTCCGACAGATATAGAGTAATTGGGTGCTACTAATATTTTAAGGCTATGTACATACACGAAATAGGTTCAATACTACAACAAGAATGATTGTTGTTTGTAATAATATCGTTGATGTAAAAAAGATTTGACTATAAGACCGTTTAGTAACGATCAAATTCAGTATCTCTTTTCACAATGCTGACCGAGTATTTTCGCTCTTCTTTACAACGGACACTCTGAGAGTGAACTTTCTGGTTTGTTGGTCAGTCAGGCTCAGAGTCGGGAGATCTAAATGCAGATATTTTCATAAAACAACACATTATTTTAACCATTATGAAATACCGTATCCCGACAATACAATCCTTAGAATTAGATAAGTTACTCCACATAATAGCGCCCCTTTGAGCAGTCATATCTGTAGAGTAAGATTTGAAAAAATACACCGCAATCGATATTCGAACACAAATCTCTTCCGTTGTGGACTGACGCATTACCCCACAACAGTACTACTGTCGACCAAAGTATTATGTGCACTCGAGTTTGAAGGTTGTGTGTTAAGTAACCAACAGACTTACATAAAATCCAATAACATCATCATTTTCGTCGTTCTATTTTACGTTAGTTCATGTAGGTTTGGAATTTTTAATTTATATTTTAATATTTTTTATCGCAGTTGAAACAAAAAAGTGCCCGTTTTTAAGCGTGTTTCAACCATGCGTCACATTTAAGAATTATTATCTCAAAAACTCGTCATTAGATAGAATCTAAATCTTAACACAATATACACTGGAATGTTGTATAACTGGTTTATTAATTTCAAAACTTTGTGTGTCCAAGAAACAGAGTTGTTATCATTTTTGTAAGGTAACTTTTTCTCGGCTCGGGGTGGTTGGAAAATGTAGTTTTTGGTCGCGTTGTAATCCTTATACATCAAAAAGTTATGGTGCATAACTGTGAAACACGTAAATTAATTCACGTATTTTATATAGGTTTGTATTTCTTCGGGGAAATAAGGATTGGTTCACCAGCTAGCCGCTCCGGGAAAAGCTGTACAGCGTTGCCGAGATGGAGACCAACACGCGCCATGGCGCACCTCGCTCGGAAGTGATGGGCTCCATCTCAGCAACGCTGTACAGCTTTCCGCGGAGCGGCTAGCTGGTGAACCATGCCTTATTTCCCCGAAAAAATACAAACCGATATAAATAAGTGAATTAATTTACGTATTTCACAGTCATACAGCATAACTTTTTGATGTATAAGGATTACAACGCGACCAAGAACTTCATTTTCCAACCACCCCGAGCCGAGAAAAAGGTACCTTACAAAAATGTTAACAACTCTGTTTCTTGGACACACAAAATTTTAAAATTAATATACCAGTTATACAACATTCCAATGTATATTGTGTTCAAATTTGAATTCGATCTGATGACGGGTTTTTGAGATAATAATTCTTAAATATGACGCATGGTTGAAACACGCTTAAAAACGGGCACTTTTTGTGTTCCAACTGCGATAAAAATAATATAAATTAAAAATTCCAAACCTACATGACCTAACGTAAAATAGAACGACAAAAATGATGATGTTATTGTATTTTATGTAAGTCTATTGGTTACTTAACAAACAACCTTCAAACTCGAGTGCACATAATACTTTGGTCGACAGTAAGACCTCCGACCGACCACGGTTCATTTCCAAGCCTCTAGTGTCACCTGGTGAGCTTGGGGGGTTTGTGACACTGAGGGATATGTGCGATAAATCCATTTTTCAAATGGTCTGGGATTAACCCCCCTTTCCTTTTCCTATCCACATTTTATGGGTTTACTTCCTCACAAGTCATTCAATCCTCACTCTTCGAGGATTGGGATACTTTTCCCCGTTAAATATGTAGACTATATGATATTTTTTTAAAATTTCTTCTTCTAGTATGTAATTTCGTAGTTAGTTGACTGTATTACAGACGTAGCCTAATTAATAAATAAAGTTTTATTTCCACAATTAATTAAGATTTACCAGTTATAATAAAGAACCTGTGATTTGTTTTGTGATGTGAATACTATCATTCATAGCTGAAAATCCCCTGTTCTTAGCGATTTCGTGTCTTTATGATATCTTTGAATCACCAATGATCTTGTTCGCCAACTTTTATTTTTGTGAATAAATCATCTACCATTCTCACGAACTCGATATACAGGCTTAACACAAATGATTTAAGCGATTTCATGTACATGTATTGGCTGGCTGCGTGGCTCAGGGGTAACGTTCTCGCTTGCTGGGCCCGAGGTTGCAGGTTCGTATCCTGGCGCAGTCAGCTGGCATTTGAGGGTGCGCAAATGCGAGGAAGCCGTGTCCGTAGATTTACTGGCACGTTAAAGATCCCCTTCGGGGCAAAATTCCGGCAACCCGGCGTCTCTAAAAGCCGCAGTAGTTAAAAGGGACGTAAAACCAATAACATTATTATTATTATGTACATGTATTATTGAAAGTAGCCTTATATAGCTTACATCATTGACATGTATAACAATTTAAAGAGAGCCTCATCAAGTTTTATGAGCCTGCTTGCTATAAATAATCGACATGCTTTCTTCGCGTCACACGGCAAATATTGTTACGGTAGTCCAACTCGCACAACACAGGATGGATGGTCAATTTTAACTACAGCCTCAGGGATCCATTCCTCAGTTCAACAATATTAAATGGCATGGGTGGTATATAAACTTCATCTTTGACAAACCCCCTGAAAAATAAATCAAACAGGGTCAGATCAGGCGACCGTGGAGGCCTGCGCATAAGACACTAATCTTTGATCGAGATCCATTCAATCCAACGTTCCGAGAGTTGTTCATTAGGATAGTGGCGCACTACAAGGTGGAGATGGGGGAGAGCTCAACAGTTTTGTTGGTGTCAGACAGGCAACCGGCGGATTTTTAGCTTATTTTCATTTTATGAAAAAATAGGCTTATGAGATCACCTTTTGTCCGTGCGCGTGTGTGTGTGTGTGTGTGTGTGTCTGTCTGTGTGATGTGTGTGTGTGTCTCCCCCCTAATCACTTCTAAATGGCTGGAGCGATTTCAATGAAACTCGGTAAGGTCATAGCACCATTTTGGCCGACCCCGACCATGCCCTCCAAATTTTACTACGTCTCACCATTCCAACATGGCGGCTGTGCGAAATATTTAACCAGCATTCAATATCTCCGAAACTATTACCGATATCACCCTGAAATTTTGTACGGTGACAAAGAGCACTTCTAGTAGTTTGCTTATGGAACTTTCAAAAACCTGGTAACTTCTAAACCAACATGGCGGCCAAGCAAAGTTGCGACTTTCAAATAGACTGTTCTCGCGATCTAACCATCCAAACGCAATGAAACTTGGTACAACAAATGTTTATACACATTGTAATGCACTGGCATTTAATTTATTTCAATTGTTTACATAACCTCAAGATGGCGTCTGTGCGAAATATTTCACTGGCATTCTATATCTCCGAAACTATTACCGATATCACCCTGAAATTTAGTACGATGATAAAGGGCTCTACTGCACGTTTATCTACGTAACTTTCAACAACTTGTAAAGTACAAAACGAATATGACGGTCAAGCGAAGTTGAAACGGTTTAATAGATTTTCTCCGGATTTAACCATCTGAGCGCAGTGCAATATGGTACAGTACATGATTATACATATTGTAATGCACTGGCATCTAATTTAGTTCAATTCATTACATAAAGTCAAGATGGCAACTGTGCGAAATTTAAAAAATAAGTTTTTATTTCTTGTGTCGTTATCATGCGATCGAAGTGAAAGTTTACGTAATGAAGCTACGCAATAATTTTCCTTTGATGGTACATAACCCTATGGCCTATACATATAACAATACAAAATGCCGACCATCCGAAATACAGTATTAAGACGGTTCTCAATATCTACGAATCTTTAACAGCAATCTAACTGAATTTTTAGCCACTTTTCACATTTTGATAAAATGAGGAAAAAGTACACTTATGAGATCGATCCGGGGAAATGTTTGTCTGTCTGTCTGTCTGTCTGTCTGTCTGGCTGGCTGTGAGTGTCTTCCCCTCCCCCCCCTATCAACTCCTAAATGGCTGCAGCAATCGAATCAAAATTTGGTATGAGTAAATTTCTATACCTGAATATCTCAAGCCCAAATTTGAAAATTATGTCAGGGCTACCAACTGCTGAAAAACCGCAATTGAAATTTGAGCTCCATGTTGGATATGCATGGGAGCTATTCCAAAATTGGCACACATATGGACAATAATATTCCCAGGAGGCCATGCATGGAAGTGTTGCCAAAATGATTCTAAGCCTGCTGGTAGGTCCAATTTTTTAAATGCATAGAACTTCTACACTATCAATTGGATTTGAACCAAATTTCGTATGTAGTTATGTGTACATAAACAGATATGACTGAGTGTATTCTTAAAAGCCACCAGGGCTGCTAACTGTTAATAAATGCTCTCTCTATATATATTTTCTTATCCAAATACCAATATATCAGAAAGTATGCAAGCCGACAGCTTTAAGCTATGTACACGTATAGTACCTGACATTCTAGATTAATTTGGAGTACCAACATGATTCTAAGCCTGCTGATAGGAGCAATTTTTAAATACACGTAACTTCTATACTATTAATTGGATTTCAACCAAATTTTGTATGTGCTATGTGTACCATAAGATATGACAATGATTATACTTAAGAGCAACCTGGGTTGCCAACTGTTAATAAATGCTGTCTCTATTATTTACCCTAATATTAATATATCAGAAAGTATGTAAGCCAACAGCTTTAAATTTTGCACACGTATAGTACCTGAAATTTTAGATTAATTTGGAGATACTAATATACCGGGTCATCATTTTATTTCCCGCATGTACGCGTCGCTAGGCCGGTGAAGGTGGCCTTGGCAGACGCGGCCGCTAGGCCGGTCAAGGTGGCCTTGGCATTCTTCCCGCAATGAACACGTGCGCTGCGATCGGCAATGTTGCAATAAGCTGTCAGTATCTCCGGCGTATTCAAGCTTGTGAAGTGCTAGTTGATTTGACCTAACATACAGTGCAGTCCCGGGACAATTTTACAGTTTATGTGTTGCCTTAAAGTGATGTTTTCTATACAACAACGTGTATTCATTGTGCTTTGTTATGCGAAGTGATGTTTTCTATAGAACAACGTGTATTCATTGTGCTTTCTTATGCGAGCTGACGGACAACACTTTGAACATTTCTTGTAAAACCAGGTAAGTTTGTAGATAATTATTTTCTCTAGAAATTGCTATTAAATGACTGTATATTGACGCGAAGTAGTGGGGAGAAGTCGCGCACTTTTTACCGGCCAGCGAGTGGGTGTCAGCGCGAGAGTTTGCCGCGCCGTGATCGGTATCGGATGCGAGACTTAAATTGATGACCCTGTTCGTTAGTGCTGCAAACATGACTCTAAGACTGCTGATAGCTCAAATTTTAAAATACGTGTAACTTATATACTAACAAATGGATTTAATCCAAAAGTGGCACAACAAGACAGCATAATATTTCAGATTATTTCTCACCAACACATGGATGACATTGTTGCCAACATGATTTTACGCGCGCTGATGGATCCAATGTCTAACTGCTTGTAACGTCCATGCTATCCATTGGACTTTAACCAAATTTTGTATTCTGTACCTTAAGAGATGGAACTAACAATATATTCAGTCACCAGGGCTGCCAACTGTAGTGCTCTATTAGGCTACATTATACCAGGTATATTTCGAACTATTTAGAAATGTCGATATTACTAAGTTAATTTCGTCATTATTCTTGATAGGTCTATAAAGATTGGTATTGTGCCCTTTCAGCAAGAAATATGCAAATCACAGTATGCCAGCATTGCTCAATTCGGGATTTTCGGGGCTGCGGTAAGTTCTCCCACTCTGTGACTCACATATTTTGGATTAAATAGAGGATACACTTGCAAAAATAACAACAAAATCAACCCCAATTTTAACACATTTAATTAATCAAAATTATGGCGCTACAAACAATAAAACAAATAAACTACTGACCCATATCTTTCTACTTGTTCAAAGTGAACAAGGAATAACGTAAGAATAAAACAAATATTAGATTAAAACACATGGTTTTCTTTAAAACCAACAATTCATGATTATTTTCACTTCCATAAAGTACCTATCTTAAAGTTCCATATAACTACGAGCTTCTTTGGTTCGACACTTTTCCATAATAATGATGTCATACTTTTGTACACTTCAAGAACTATTTTTATCTTTTCTTATCATCAAAACAAATATATAATTACATTTAAAATTACATGTTAATTATCTACTTCAAGATTTTGGGCACTTCACATGTTCTCAGCATTTACCACCTCTCTCAAGTTTTGCAATTCCACTACGGTGATCGGGAAACTACTTGTGTACTCCAGAGTTATAAAGATTAATTGACAAAGTCAAAAACTATGATTACTCCCGAAATCTAGTTATCTTCACAAAACTCGTGGATTCCTTATTTCCATACAACATTACAATAGGGCTTTTTATTTAATTCATTTGTCTTATAAGACCATTATCACATAGGAAAACTACGATCTGAACTGGCAAGCGATAATATCAATCTACAAGGACCTCGGTTCAACGCCCGGGTCATTAACAACTTTAAACACTCACGGTGTATTCATTACTTCTTACAAGACGGCCTTCAGCCACCCCTCCTGCTCCGAGGGTCTGACCGTAATACTTGAGCGTGATTTATGACTGGTAGGGCGGCTCCCTGTCTAGCCTACGGTTGGAGCTCTCTTCAATGCTTTAAAAACAAACCTTCCTTTTCATTTTCAGTTCTTTGGGGAGACATGGCATTTAACTTCTCTTTTCACTTTCAACAATATTCTTTGGCTCATAAACCACTCTCGTAACCTTGGCATTTATTAATTATGAAGGGTCCTCGTTGATTGGGAAGAGTAATACACATTCTACGACGAATAATAAGGGGCTTTTACAACAAGAGGATTCTAGGTTCGAATCTCTTAACATGCCTCGGGAACCATTTCCACATTGGAGGACTTATACAAAATGCGATTTAGGGTCTAGCCGTAGCTTACAGGACCTACGCTCAATAATACCATACATTTGCTCCCTTTATATAATAACACACACATGGCCTCGTGATCTACGTCACAATTAGAGGACTTACAACATATCTCAATTCAATACAATCAACTACCCCTCATAAGTAATTTACCAAGTACATTTTAAATTCTACGCATTCCTAGCGTGACTTTTTATTTAATTGCGTCCCATTGCGCTACACATTACTTTACGGCCAAATGCCTTCCAAAGAACTGATAAATTTCATAGTAACAATTGAAACATATCTCAATTTTTATATTTATCTTTTCCGTTGACAATAAATCGCTCCATTTTTTAAGAACATGCATTCACATCATGTCTTATACATTTGTTAAGGCTCCAACGCTCTATATTTTTATATCATTCAGTTTAATCTTTATTTAGATTTCTTTACCTTGTTATTATTATTATTATTCACATCATGTCTTCATTCCGAACAAAAGCTCGAAAGCTATTTCTTTCATATAATTCAAATTTACCTTTATTTAAATATCTTTGTTATAAATATTATTATTACGCTTGCTTTTATAACATTCGTCAAATACACTGACATTTTATTCCATACATTTCCTCTACAGGATTTATTCTTTCACATAATTATTTATTTTTTCTCAAAACTTTATTTTGTTCAGATCGCGTTCTTATTTAATTATTATTTATTTAAAAACATCCCTTTTACTCAAAACTCCGGTGGAATTGTACACAAAAATTTTCCCCACACCAAAACATAATGAAAATTTTAACTCACATGTCTAAGGTCGTTTTCTGACCTTTATTCTCGTTCGGTGTGTCATTTTGGCCCACCTTCTTGACTTACTCCATATTGTACAAATTCATCTCATGTACAAACATTTCTTGACACATATTCAATATACTTAACACTGACAACATTTTTAATACACTGGTGTATCCGTTTAGAACGCACAATAAAACACTAAAAAATATATTATTTTAACACACAATCTTGATATATTTACACTTCACAACTTTTGATCACTAGGCCGTCTTTTTCTAGCCTATCACACGTGACCTCTTAATCTCCCGTCTCCAAGGGTGAAATTTATTCAATGTCGGCTTCCTATCCTGCAGAATACGAAAGTCTCGAATCATCTACTTATTCCCTGGAATACCAATTCTTCGAATCCTGTTCCTGATGATCGGCTATTTCTCTAGCTTGAACGGCTCCCCTTTTAGATCTGGTTTATCGATCCTAGCGAAAGTCTGTTCTGATCGAGGTCCCCTCGATAACCTATCGATGACCTATGGATTTTTTAGCAACTAATACTTCTCAAGTCTTAGTGCTTTAGAATAGTTCGTCTGCTTTCTTGAGACAATGTCTATAGTTTCCGTTCTTCTTTGTTTATTCGGTTCTCGCACTTCTAATTTTCTGGAATACGTTGCGAACCTTACTCTGTTTTTCCCTGTTCGGGTTCTTTAAAATTGATAAACTGTTTATCTCGCTGTTCCGGTACTTCCGTACGTTATGATACTTTTGGTCGTTTACTGAAAGACCTATCGCCTGAATCCTAAGTTCGCAGCCTGCTTTGACTGTATTTTTGGAACTTTTACGGTAAACTTTGCACTGTCGGACCTAAATCCTGTAACTAGGATTTTCCTAAATTTTCAACACGGCGATACTTTAATATTTCTTCTTTGCAACTCCTTCCGGAGGCACGCAAGTTATTAATAATGCGACGCCCGTGGCTATCGGATATTAATTCTGCGGTGTAACACAGCGTTTCTTCCCTCAAGGAGTACTGGTAAACTGCCTTCGATGTCTGATACAGCGTAACGCCCCTCTGGACGGACTAATACTGCGTATACGATGTGATGCAGCACCTCCGCTCACGGTGTGCTTGTAGACTGCATGAACTGATACAGCGTAACGCCTCCCTGGGCTATCGTAAACTGCATGATTGGCTTGGTGAGGCCAGGAGTTTTATACTTTTCAGTCAAAAAAATATAAAATCCTAGTCCTTTTCGTGACCAACTTTTGAACTAATTGTCGCACAATTATAAAAATTATATCTCCAGAAAGCTCGTCTTCCAAACGTAAAATGATCTTCCTGTGCATGGAAATCGATCGTGCATTTCCGAGATATTAATTAATTTTTCGTCTTCAACTGTGTGGGTGGTGCTGTTCATTTTTAATTCTCCCACTCCTTGGGTCCCGGTGAATTCCCAATGACGTATGCTGAATTTGCACTTTTCTCCTGTGCAATTATTAAAAGCTTTTTCTTTACACAAAAATCTCTAATCCGAAATAATTCACCGTACTGTATTTGTTTACTTATTTTTATACTCGTAAACGGGTTAAATTTAATTATTCTTGTTCTGACTCAGCGGCGAGGTTGCCGTTTTCCTGCAACGTAAGAGCAATTTCCGAGTCAAGCTTCTTCGTCTTACAGTCCAAATTTTCCACTCGTTCTATTAATATCCATGACTGGCTCCTTATAAATGTCAAGAGGCATGAGCTCATCTTATGAACACCTGGTCCTGCAGCTTGCGCAATGTTAGGCTAGAATCCTGGCTTGAAATCTCTCTCCGTTCCCTTAGAGACTGTATGATTCTTTCATTCCTTTCACAAAATACATGGATTCGACCCCTCTTTGAAGCCTATGGTACATGGGTTCAGTATGAATCTAACATTTTAAGAAAAAGAGGCTCTTGATTTCGTTACGGAAGTTCTTGTTTTATGTTCATAGAGGCTATGAACATACGTTCACCTATAGGACTTTAAATAACTTGGTGGGCACAAATCCAACATGGCGGTGACGCGTAGTATATATATTTAAATGGACGTTTCTCACGATTTAACCATCCGAGTACAGAGAAACTTGGTGCGGTAAATGATTAAACAAATGTTAATTCACTGGCATCTAATTTATTTCCATTGTTTGCATAACCACACGATGGCAGCTGTGCGAAATTTTAAAATCTCGTTTTTACGTCTTGTGCTCTAATCATGCGATTGAAGTTTGAATACTACACGTACACAATAATCTTTATGTAATAACACAAAACTCTAAGTCCTACATATATAAACATCCAACGTGGCGACCATCCGTAATATTAGACTATTCTCGATATCTACGAATCTATTACAGCAATCAAACTGAAATTTTGTATGTTGTTAGAGGCAATTAACATAAGTAGGATATATGAAAATAGGGTTTAGTTCTTCATACGGAACTACTTGTTTCTTACACAGACCTCCTGTGGTTACCAATTTGGAATGCCATGCACGTATAGCGTTATTTGGAGGGTCCTTGTGAAATCGTGTGTGGAAATGTCTTTGAACAGTGCTTAGAGACTTAGTTGAGTGACATTCAAGAACACAATAAGTACGCTCCTGGCCTGTCACCGCCATCTCACATACTTACACGGAGCCACCTAACTGCCGGGTAGATAACACCGCCTAGCGGACGAATAGTGTACTAAACCTTGCCGCAGTAAACTTCATAGAAAACTTGGCGAAATCTATGTTCATTGGTGTATGTATCAAAGCTGTAGGCTATATACTTACAATCTCTTATATAAAATCAAGTGTCCTGACTGACTGACTGACTGACTGACTCATCATCACAGAGCCAAAACTATTAAAGTTAGAAACCTGAAATTTTGTGGATATGTTCGTTGTAAGTCGAAAACGCCCACTAAGGAAGGATTTTTAGCCTATTTTCAATTTTGAAAAAATAGGCTTATGAGATCACCTTTTGTCCGTGTGTGTGTGCGTGTGTGTGTGTGTGTGTGTGTGTGATTCGTGTGTGTGTGTCCCCCTAATAAAATCTAAACGGCAGGAGCGATTTCAATGAAACGCGGAAAGTTCATAGCACTATTCCGGGCGACCTCGACCGTGCCCTTCAAATTTTGTTACGACTCACCAATCCAACATGGCGGCTGTGCGAAATATTTCACCAGCATTCAATATCTCCGAAACTATTTCCGATATTACCTTGATATTTTCCATGGTGATAGAGGAAACTACTATAAGTTCACTTATGTGACCTTTGAAAACCTGGTTACTACAAAACCAACATGGCGGCCAAGGGAATTTGCGAATTTTAAATAGACGTTTCTCTCGATTTGACCAACCAAACGCAATGAAACTTGGTACAGTATATGTTTATACACATTGTAATGCACCGATATCTAACTTCGTTCAATTGTTTACATAATCACAAGATGGCGGATGTGCGAAATATTTCACCGGCATTCTATATCTCTGAAACTATTAGCGGTATCTCCCTAAAATTTTGTACGGAGATAAAGGGTACTACTGGAAGTCCATCTATAAGACTTTCAAAAACCGGTTAACTACAAAACGAACATGGCGGCCAAGCGAATTTGAAAATTATAAATAGACCTTTCTCGCGATTTAATGTTCCAAGTGCACTGAAACCTGGTACAGGAAATATTTATACACATTGTAATCCACTGGTATGTAATTTAGTTCAATTGTTTACATAACCTCAAGATGGCGGCAGTGCGAATTTTAAAATTAAGTTTTTATTTCTTGTGATGTAGTCATGCGATCGAAGTGAAAGTTTGAATAATGAACCTACGCAATAATTTTCTTTTAATGGTACATGACTATGGCCTATACATTTAACAATCCAACATGGCGACCATCCGAAATATTTAGACGATACTGAATATCTACGAATCTATTTTAGCAATCAAACTGCATTTTTAATGTTCATAGGGGCTATGAACTTAAGTTCACCTATATTACTTTAAATAACCTGGTGATCACAGATCCAACATGGCGGCGACGCGAATTATAAATATTCACATGGACGTTTCTCGCAATTTAACCATCCGCGTGCAGTGAAACTTGGTACAGTAAATCCTTATACGAATATTAATCCACTGGCATCTAATTTATTTCAATTGTTTCCATAACCTCAAGATGGCAGCTGTGAAAAATTTTTAAATCTCCTTGTTACTTCTTGTGTCCTAATTGTGCGATTGAAGTTTGAATACTACACGTTCACAATAATCTGCATGTAACAGTACATAACTCTAGGACCTACATATATAAAATCCAGCATGGCGACCATCCGAAATATTTAGTCGGTTCAATATCTACGAATCTATTACAGCAATCAAACTGAAATTGTGTATGTTGATAGTGGCAATTAACATAAGTAGGATATATGAAAATAGGCTGTATAGTTCTTCACGGAACTACTTGTTGGATATTCAAGTTCTAAAGGGGCGTTAAGGGGGTACACCTGCATTTCATTGAATAACAATATCTCCGGCTTGGTTTCAATGAGAGATGTGATACTCGGCATATAAACTCATCATCAAAAATAAGAAGACACGTGTCTGAGGGTTTTTCGATGTGGTGTATATTATGAGGTAAAAGGGGTGAAAAGTGGGGGGTGAAGGATTCTTATCGGAGCGTGTATCTCTTAAACGACATAGGCGAGGAGTTTGAAACTCAGCGGAAAAAGATCAGAATAAAAAATAAGTAAATAGGTTTTTGACCGTTTTTTCATCAATCCAATTTAAGGGGCCCATGGGGAGGGGTGAAGTTCTGGGGGGCAAAAAACAGGAAAAAAATGTCCTAACTGATTGACTGACTGACTCGCTCATCAAACTCAGGGGGAAAAACTGCTTAAAAATAAGTAAATAGCTGTTCGACAGTTTTTTTCATAAACCCAATTTAAGGGGTTCATGGGGAGGGGTGAAATTCTAAAAAAGAAAATTGAAAGAAAAAGTCCTGACTCACTCACCATCGCCCAGCCAAAATTATTGTAGTTAGAAACATGACATTTTGGGGGATATGATCATTGTGTGTCAAAACCGTCCACTAAGGGAGGATTTTCGGATATTCAGGTTCTAAAGGGGTCTTAAGGGGTTAAACCTGCATTTCATTGAATAGCAATATTCCCGATTGGTTTCATTGGGGAAAGTGCTACTCGGCATATAAACTCATCATTAAAAAAATAAGAAGACATGTGTCTGAGGGTTTATCGATGTGGTGTATATTATGAAGTGAAAGGGGTGAAAAGTGGGGGTTGAAGATTTCCTAACGGAGCGTGTATCACTTAAACGACATGAGCGAGGAGTTTGAAACTCAGCGGAAAAAAATCAGCTTAAAAGATAAGTAAGTAGATATTCGACCGTTTTTTTTTCATAAATCCAATTTAAGGGGCCCATGGGGAGGGGGGAAATTCTGAAGGGGGGGGGGGGGAGAAACAGGATAGAAAGTGTCCTAACTGATTGACTCACTCACTCTTCAAACTCAGGGAAGAAATCTGCTTAAAAATAAGTAAATAAGTGTTCGACAGTTTTTTTTTTCATAAATCAAATTTAAGGGGTTCATGGGGGAGGGGTGAAATTCTGAAAGAAAAAAAAATGGAGAAAAAGTCCTGACTCAGTCACTCACTCATCATCGTCCAGCCAAAATATTTGAAGTTGGAAACATGACATTTTGGGGATATGTTCGTTGTATGTCATCACCGTACACTAAGGGAGGATTTTCGGATATTCAGGTTATAAAAAAGTCTTAAGGGGGTTAAACCTGCATTTTATTGAATAACAATATCTCACGAGTGGTTTCATTTGTGGATGTGATACTCGGCATATAAACCAATCATAAAAAATAACCAGACATGTGTCTAAGGGTTTTTCGATGTGGTGTATATTATAAAGTGAAAGGGGTGAAAAGGGGGGGGGGGGGGTTGAAGGATTCCTAACGGAGCGTGTATCCCTTAAACGACATAGGCGAGAAGTTTGAAACTCAGCGGGAAAAAAAAATCAGCTTAAAAATAGGTAAATCGGTGTTCGACCGTTTTTTCATAAATTCAATTTAAGGGGCCAATGGGGTGGGGGTGAAATTCTGGAAAAAAAAGGAGAGAAATTGTCCTAACTGACTGAATAACTCACTCACTCATCCAACTCTGGGAGAAAAGACAGCTTAAAAATAACTTAATAGGTGTTCGACCGTTTCTTCATAAATCAAATTTAGGGGGCACATGGGGAGGGCGTAAAATTCTGGTAATAATAATTGAAAGAAAATGACCTGACTCACTCACTCACTCATCATCGCCCAGCGAAAACTATTGATGTTGGAAACATTAAATTTTGGGAATATATTCTTTGAATGTCGAAAACGTCAACTAAGGAAGGATTTTTGTTTATTCGCGTTCTTAAGAGGTGTTAAGGGGGTCAACATGCGTTTCATTGAATAACGATATCTCATGAGTTGTTTCTTTGGGAATGTGATATTCGTCAAATAAACTAAACATTAAAAATAAGCAGACATATGTCTAAGGGTTTATCGATATGGTGTATATTATGAGGTGAAAGGGGTGAAAATGGGGGTTTGAAGGATTCTTAACGGAGCGTGTATCTCTTAAATGACATAGGCGAGAAGTTTGAAATTCAGCGAAAAACCCCAGCTTAAAATATGAGTAAATAGGTGTTCGACCGTTTTTTCATAAATCCAATTTAAGGGCCCCTTGGAGAGGGGTGAAATTCTGGGAGAAAAAAACAGGAAAGAAAGTGTTCTAACTGATTAACTCTCTCTCTCATCAAACTCAGGGGGGAAGAACAGCTTAAAAATAAGTAAATAGGTGTTCGAGCGTGTTTTTTTTTATTAATACAGTTTAAGGGATTCATGAGAGGGGTGAAATTCTGAAAAATAAACGAAAGAAAATGTCCTGACTTGCTCACTTATCATCGCCCACCCAAAATTATTGAAGTTATAAACATGAAATGTTGGGGTTATGTTCGTTGTATGTCGAAAACGTCCACTAACGAAGGATTTTTGGATATTCAGGTTCTAAAGGGGTGTTAAGGGGGTTGACCTGCATTTAATTGAATAGCAATATCTCCCGATTGGTTTCCTTGGGGGATGCGATACTCGGCATATAAACTCATCATTAAGAATGAGAAGATACATGTCTGAGGGGTTTTCGATGTAGTGTATATTATGAGGTGTATGTGTGAAAGTGGGGGATGAATAATTCCTAACGGAGCAAGTATCTCTTAAAAGACAGAGGCATAAAGTATGAAACTCTGCTGGAAAGGTCAGCTTGAGAAATAAGTAAATAGGTGGTCGACCGTTTTTTCATAAATCCATATTAGGGGGCCCATGGGGAGGGGTGAAATTATGGGGAAAGATGTCCACTAAGGAAGGATTTTTGAATATTCACTCATCATTCACCAGCCAAACCTATTGCAGTTAGAAACTTGAAATTTTGGGGATATGTTCGTTGTATGTCGAAAACGTCCTCTAAGGATGGATTTTTGGATATTCATGTTCTGAAGGGGTGTTAAGGGGGTTAAACTTGCATTTCATTGATTAACAATATCTCACGAGTTGTTTCATTTGGGGATGTGATATTCGGCATATAAATTAATCAATAAAGATACGCAGACATATGTCTAAGGGCTTATCGACATGGTGTACATTATCAGGTGAAAGGGGTGAAAATTGGGGCTTGAAGAATTCTTAATGGAGCGTGTATCATTTAAACGACATTAGCGAGAAGTTTGAAATTCAGCGGAAAAAATCAGCTTAAAAAATAAGTGAATAGGTGTTCGACCGTTTTTTTAAATATAATTATCATCAAACGGGTTCATGGCGAGGGGTGAAATTCTCAAAAATAAATGAAAGACAATGTCCTGACTGACTCACTCACTCACCATCGCCCAGCCAAAATTATTGAAGATAGAAACATGAAATGTTGGGATCATGTTCGTTGTACAGTATGTCGAAAACTTCCACTAAGGAAAGATTTTTGGATATTCAGGTTCTGAAGGGGTGTGAAGGGGTTAAACGTGCATTTCAGTGAATAACAATATCTCATGAGTGGTTTCATTTGGGGGTGTGATACTTGGCATATAAACTCATCATTAAAAAGGAAGAAGACACGTCTCTGAGGGGTTTTCGATGTGGTGTATATTATGAGGTGAAAGGGGTGAAAAGTAAGAATTGAAAGATTCCTAACGGAGCGTGTATCTCTTAAACGACATAGGCGAGGAGTTTGAAACTCAGCGGAAAAAATCAGCATAAAAAATAAGTAAATATGTGTTTGACCGTTTTTTTATAAATCCAATTTAAGGGGCCCATGGGGGGGGGTGAAATTCTGGGGGGGGGGGGTGGGGGGAAACAGGAAATAAAGTGTCCTAACTGATTGACTGACTGACTCACTCATCAAACTCAGGGGGGGGGGGGGCAACTGCTTTAAAGTAAGTTAATAGCTGTTCGACAGTTTCTTTGATCAATCATATTGAAGGGCTTCATCGGGAGGGATAAAATTCTGAAGGAAAAAAATGAAAGAAAATGTCCTGACTCATTCACTCATGATCGCCCAGTCAAAAATATTGATGTTGGAACCATGGCATTCTGGGGTTATGTTCGTTGTATCTCAAAACCGTACACTAAGGGAGGATTTTTTGATATTCAGGCTCTAAAGGGGTCTTAAGGGGGTTAAACCTGCATTTCATTGAATAACAATATCTCACGAGTGGTTTCATTTGTGGATGTGATACTCGGCATATAAACTAATCATTAAAAATAAGCAGACATGTGTCTATGGGTTTTTCGATGTGGTGTATTATTATGAGGTGAAAGGGGTGAAAATTGGGGATTGAAGGATTCCTAACGGAGCGTGTAGGCCTATCTCTTAAACGACATAGGCGAGAAATTTGAAACTCAGCGAAAAAAATCAGCGAAAAAATTAAGTAAATTGGTATTCGACCGTTTTTTCATCAATTAATTTAAGGGGCCAATGGGGTGGGGTGAAATTCTGGGGGGAAAAAGGAGAGAAAGTGACCTAACTGACTGACTAACTCACTCACTCATCAAACTCAGGGGAAAAGACAGCTAAAAAAATAAGTTAATAGGTGTTCAAGCGTTTTTTCATCAATCCAATTTAAGGGGCCCATGGGGAGGGGTGAAATTCTGGTAAAAATAATTGAAAGAAAATGTCCTGTCTGACTCACTCACTCATCACGCCCAGTGAAAACTATTAATGTTGGATAAATGACATTTTGGGAATATGTTCGCTGTATGTCAAAACGTCAACTAAGGAATGATTTTTCTTTATTCGGGTTTTAAAGAGATGTTAAGGGGGTAAACGTGCATTTCAGTGAATAACGATATCTCATGAGTTGTTTCTTTGGGGATGTGATATTCGGTATATAAACTAATCATTAAAAATAATCAGACATATATCTAAAGGTTTATCGATGTCGTGTATATTATGAGGTGAAAGGGGTGAAAATTGGGAATTGAGGGATTCTTAACGGAGCGTGTATCTCTTAAACGACATAGGCGAGAAGTTTGAAATTCGGCGGGATAAAACAGCTTAAAATACAAGTAAATATGTGTTCGACCGTTTTTTCATAAATCCAATTTAAGGGGCCCTTGGAGAGGGGTGAAATTCTGGGGGGATAAAACAGGAAAGAAAGTGTCCTAACTGATTGACTCACTTACTCACTCATCAAACTCAGGGGGAAATCAGCTTTAAATAAGTAAATAGGTGTTCGACCGTTTGTTTCATAAATCCAATTTATGGGGTTCACGGGGAGGGGTGAAATTATCAAATATAAATGAAAGAAAATGTCCTGACTGACTCACTCACTCATCATCGCCCAGCCAAAATTATTGAAGTTGGAAACATGAAATGTTGGGGATATGTTCGTTTTATTTCGAAAACGTCCACTAAGGTAAGAGTTTTGAATATTCAGGTTCTAAATAGGTGTTAAGGGGGTAAACGTGCATTTCATTGAATAACAATATCTCACGAGTGGTTTCATTTGGGGATTGATACTTGGCATATATACTAATCATTAAAAATAAGCTGACACATGTCTAATGGTTTTTCGATATAGTGTATATTATGAGGTGAAAGGGATGAAAAGTGGGGGTTGAAAGATTCTTAACGGAACGTGTATCTCTTAAACGACATAGGCTAGGAGTTTGAAACTCGGAGGAAATCAATCAGCTTAAAATAAATATATAAATGAATAAAATATATAGGTGTTCGACCGTTTTTTTCATAAATCCAATTTCAGGGGCCTATGGGGAGGGGTGAAATTCTGGAAGAAAAACGTCCACTAAGGAAGGATTTTTGGATGTTCACTCTCATCGACCAACCAAAACTATTAATGTTAGAAGAATGACATTTTGAGGATATGTTTGTTGGGTGTCGAAAACATCTACTAAGGAGGGATTTTTGGATATTCAGGTTCTAAAGGGGTGTTAACGGGGTTAAACCTGCATTTCATTGAATAACAATACGACACGACTATGACGCGAGCGAAGCGAGACTAAAAATGAGATGGTGTGTGTCTGTGTATTACTCAATCACGCAAGTACCACTGGTCCGATTTACATGAATTTTACATGGAAGTAGCAGATTTACCTGGTTAACATACAGGTTACTTTTGATTTCAATACTTTGCACTAATTAAAGATGGCGACCATTTTAGTGACGTCACTCTACCCTTTGGTTTTAAACTTTCATATTTCCATTTCAAATAAAAAGAGAACGCTAAGAAATAGCAAACGTTTGATGGCATGTACGAGGTTAAAAATTGCATTTTCTATCCGAAATGTATTTCCAATCGTTAGCGAGTAAAACCTAAATGTGTGCTATAAAACACGGTCAAGGCAGAGCGGTGTAGTTGGACAAAATGTTCCATCCTTAATCTCCCTCTGCGCAGCACCTCGCCTATCCCCTGTTTTAACTGTCACCTTCACATTTTAATTTATTTTTTCGACCCGTAGCGAAGCACGGGTACTTCAGCTAGTAATACATGTAGATGAAATGTGCTAACCCTGTGTTATTGGTGTATACAGCATCGATATGTTTCTGTAATATAAAGGTTGAAGCTATTCATTCAGTGTTGCATATTCAAACTGTCTTCAGTCGGTCAACACCAATTTGCCCTATGACAAGGCGGAGTACAAAGTATAAATATATAAATACTCTCCTGGAAAAAATGACATGAATTAGTTAATTATCACTGTTAAAATGGGCCACAGTCTTAGAGCCTTTCCTCAAACACGTTGATGTGTTTAAGAGAAGTTGAAATTTTGTGTAAAGACCTTGATGTAAACAACATAGTTTGATATTATTGATGGTTAATTTCTTTAAGTGTACAATTTGCCACCGGGAAATCATCCCAATTTGCAAATAAAGTAAATGAATGAATTCAGGAATGAATTTGCTTGGAGTACAAGTGGGAAACTAAGAGAAACCGCTTCTATGATGGCTGAGGTGAGATTCGAATACACCACTTCTCAGTTTTGTCTCACAAGGCTGCTTGTGCCCCGTTCCAGCCCAGAATCACGTTTCTTGACAGAGTCAGGAATTGCGGCTTCGGTAGCGTAGTTGGTAGCATGCTGAGCTTCTAAGCCAAATATCGCAGGTTCAAACCCGGCCCAAGTCGTCGGACTTTCTAAGAGCGTTAAAAATCTCTCAGTAGGCTATGCCTTCATTCGGAGGGAGAGTAAAGCTGGCGGACCCATATCATTGATGAATGGCATGTAAAAGAACCTTCCACTAACTACAATTGTGTGAAACTTAATTCAATAATTGTATTAATGCAGCCAATGGCCGAGTACTTTCCTTTTCAGGACGGGTCAGGGAAGGGATGTTGGAAGGAAATCGGCCGTGGGCCTATTGAAAAGAACCGTCCCGGCATTTGCCTGGTGGTGAAACTGGGAAACCACGAAAACCATTTTCAGGACGGTCGAGGTGGGATCCGAACCCATGCTCTCCCGATGCCAGCGAGGCACGAGGTAGCAAGTCAGCGCTCTCGACCACCGCGGCCGGTGGTTAGTAAGTTAGATTTGATTAACGCTCTATAAGTTCCAACGTTCACCGCAAGGTGCCGCTTTCGGTGGCATCTAGTAGCGAAGTTCACAGCTAGGTGTCATTGACGATAGCATTTGGTAGCAAAAGTAGGAACTACTTCAAATTGATCGTCTGCAGTCCTTACCTGAATTACAGATAACACACACTAATACAGCCATCACAATTAACACCGTTATCAGACAGATTCTACACACACCCAAAGTACACGGGGCTACATGATCGCGTTGTCGCAGCCCCTAAACTGTGAAACCAACCAACCAGAGTCAGGAATCGAGCCAGGACTTCAGTGGTGACAGCCAACAATGCTAGCCACTACGCCACGAGGTGGACAGTAGTAGTAGTAAAGGGGCAGATGACTAACTAGTGAAGATGATGATGATAATTGTTGTTTTAAGGGGCCTAACATCTAGGTTATCGGCCACTAATGGTCTGGGACTCTGGGCGATAGCAAAAATGACAATGAAATGGAAACCAGAACGAAAATTAAGTGAGACAGAAAATACTTACAAAATGTAACTCAGATTGAAACGACTCACGAAATGGAGGAAAATTCTCACAAAAGAAATAGATTTAAAAAATACACACAAAATATAGTTTAGGTCCATAATACGTACAAAATGCAAAGGAGATTGAAAATACGTACAATGCAATTAAGGTTCAAAATACATACAAAATGCAATTGAAACTGATAATACACCATGCAATTTAGATTGAAAAAAGACCATTTCAGAGCTAAAATACTCACCAAGTGCAACTGAAATTCAAAATGCTTACAAAATGCAATTGAAATTGAAATTGCTTACAAAATGTATGGTAGATTATTGGATGGACAATACTTACAAAATGCAATTTTGATTGAAAATACTTACAAAATGATATTTAGATTCGAAATACCCACAATATGCAATTAAGAATCAAAGTACGTACAAAATGCCCACCATACAAAAAGCGGTTGTTTAAAATACTTACACAATGCCATTGAAAATCAAAATACTCACAAAAGTCCCAGGCCCTATATTGAAAGACTTACTAAAAAGCAATTTATATTGTCAATCCTTACAAAATGTAATTGAGGTTGAAAATACTCGCAAAATGCAATTTAGATCGAAATAACTTACAAAATGCAACGTAGATTAAAAATACCTACAAAATGGAGTGTAAAAGCAAAAAAAATCGCTAAATGGAATTAAGATACACGGGGAGCCAATTAACAAAAACAGTGTGGGAATCTTAAAGAGAAAAGGAAATATAATGAAAAGAAAACAAGAGGTCTGTCCCCTCGAAGAAGGAGGGATCAGGAAAGATGAGACAAGGACCAAATAAAGGCGGAAAGTGAAAGACTCCCTAGACCTCGGATACCCTAATACCGTCGGGGTCGGAAAAGAACAAGCGTTGACCAAGGGAGGTCGACAGGAATGAAGATGGAGGGGAGCCCGGCACAAGTAAGTGGAAGCAATGCCAGACTCAGCTGGGGTCCCGTGGTCGCCAACCCACGTCCCACTAGATGTGAGCCCCTAGCGGGTAACTAACTACTACTAGTAGTAGTAGTAGTACGTTTCATCGTCATCGTGAAGGGTACATGACCCAGATGTTACAGCTACACGCAAAACCACTACTACAGTTGCGATGGAACGCGAGTCGCAGTCAAGTGACGGACTTGTTATTTCGGAACCGGAAGTGACGAGAGAGAACATGCGCCAGGAATAAAATGTGGAAACGTTTCTAATGAAACGAAGTTATTTATGTTGTGCAGGAAATACCATTCGAATAGGATCCTGGACTACGTGTCAACATTATGCTCCTCGTAAAGAGGCGGTAAATTTTAAGAACTCTGGCATTCACTCTTCAAGAGATATTTTACTGTCAAACAAGAAATAACTCGAGGAAAATATTGCCACGTATAACCTCACACATGCTCTATTTGTTTCTGTTACGTGGGTAACAGTCAAAGCATGCGTTTCCTAAGGAACAGACGTTACGTATCGTCCTAACCTTCCTTAAGAATCGTTGTGGTGTGTGACAACCTCTCGTGGTGTAGCGGCCAAGTATTCTTAGAGTTCACACCCGAGGTCCACGTTCGATTCCCGGCTCTGCCAAGAAATGTAAAATTGCGTATACACATGAGCATTCACCCCGAATAAGCATGCGTTTGCCTTGTTTTGCTCTGATGTGTTCAGAGCGAACCGAATGGATCCACATGCCTCAGCCCGATCCGAGTGTTGTCGGTACATAAAAGTGAGCACGTGCTCTTTTTGTGCTCAGTAGTACAGGTTAGACAAGACAAAGTCCGAACACAGTGGTTCCTTGCTCTAAAATACGCAGTCCCCAATCAAACAAATACTTTAAAATCCCGTATAAATTAATTAATGCGTAAGTCAAATTACTCAACAAGTCAAACCCCAGGAATAGGTACATTATATTTACCATAAAAATATTTCATGAAATTCTTCAAAATTTATACAAATAATCTCCTATTAACTTCCTTTAACGTATAGAATATAATAAATAAATTATTATTCCCCATGAAACATTAAACACCGGGGTAAGGAGCGCACTGACGCACCGGTACCTGGCCCAAACTTGAACCAATGGCTTGCTCGCTCCGCTCGCAGCCAACGACTACTTTATGTCATTGAAATGATTGACATGCGGGGCGTGATTGAGCACACCCCTCCATCGTCGACGCAAGCTCGTTCGGGATGAATGCTCAAGTGTATACGCACCTCAATACCTGGTCTGAGGTCTGTAATGGGGATCACTTAGCCTCGTGAGGCAAAGCAGTAAGGAGGTGGATTTAATTCCCTTCTCCAGCATCCTAGAAGTGGTTTACCGTAGTTTCCCACTTCTACAACAGGCAAATGCCTGGATGGTTCCTGACCTAAGTATGCGGCCGCCTTCTTCCCAATCTTCACCTGAATTCGTATTACACACACTACTACTTCTACAGACACCACAATAACACACGTTATTTGACAATATATTTTCACATCCAAGTACACGGAGCTATATTACCACGATATCCAAGCCCTTAAATAAAACAAAAATAATTTAGGGGTTTTACTACATCGTGGTCATGCGGCCTCGTTATTGAAATATTACGAGTGAAAGCCTTTCTTCAGTGTTGCTTTAACGACTTATTAGTAGAAGCTTTTCAGTCGGTCAACACTAGTGTGCCCAATCAGCCTGTCGTCATCGACCCAAGTGTCTAACTGTAAGAATTAAATTGGAGGGAAATGGCAAACAATTTTGTAAATCTGGGAATTAAAATTTCGTATTTCCTTACATGCTCAACCAATTTAAAAAGAAGGCCATTCATATGTAGTTTTTTTACTAAACAAGATCATGCCTGATTCACTAAAAACCAATATAATGAATTGACGGTTAATTCCATTTATTTCAGTTCATTCGTGCTTATGAAATCCATAGAGGATGGTTACATCACAGTAATACTGAGCGTCCGCAAAGTCTCTTCGCAGCGGTGAGCTACGCGGGTCTCACCTTGCCTCGTCTACACCGGCAGCTTTGTTTGCAGACTGTATGTAGATTGTTTGCGGACTGTATGCAAACTGTTTGAAAACTGCATGAAGACTGTATGTATACTACTTTGGAGTCTGGAAACAGACTGCCAACAGTCTCCATACAAGTCTGCATACAGTCTGCAGACTGTTTAGAAACATTGTATCCGATATGTTACTTGGTTTGCGTCCACACCAGAATTAGACCTCTAGTCCACACAGTCAGTGCGTCTAGCGATGCCGAGTGAAGAAGACGTACTTTTGGCTTGTGCATGTTTTGTATTACTTAATTGTGTGTCTACTCTACCAAGGAAGAGGAGGTGTTGGACACGAAGGTACAAACTACGGCCGGAACCTATTTACAGACCTCAGATTTGAAGACGGTCAGGTTTTCGGAACTTGACTCGAATTACCCCTACAGATTTTGAAATATTGCTCAACAGTGTGGGTCCACGAATTAGCAGAACAGACACTAATTACAGAGCTTCAATTTCAACTACGATTCGACTTGCAGTTACGTTAATATTCTTAGCAAGTGGTGATTCCTACACAAGTCGTCAGTACACATTTAAAATATCTAAACAGATACCAGAAGTATGTAAGGCCATCATCGCTGGACTTCGTAGATTTGCCAAGGTTTGTTGAAATATTTGTCGTTCAAACGCGTTTGATTAATTAAACGTACTTTTTTGTGAGAATTTGTGTTCGAGTTTCATTTAAATTAAATAGTAGTAATTAAAATACCAGCACAAGGATATATAAAATGGAGGAGAAAATAAGCACATAAACAGGATGGGCGTGGAACTCTTCAATTAATTTCATTGTCTGTTCCTGATTCTAAGAAGCCATTTTGGGACTATCACCAGGAGCACAGTTTTCCTAACACATTATAAAACTAAAAACCAAATATCTGCATTTGCCACGCACAATTTACGAAAAATTAACTCAGCACCGTGTTCCGCTCGAAAGGCAACTGTGTACAGGATGCGTCTGTGGTTTGTATGCGGTCTCCTGTTTCAAAACACGTCCACACAGGAAGACTTCAGACAAAATAGTTGTGCCTTGTATGCGTGTTTTCCAATTCGTTGGAAAACAGAAAACATTGTATCTTGTCTCTAGAAACACGAGATTTTTTTGTCATTTGTATGTCAATTGTATGCAGACTGCTTCCAAACATCACTCGACTATGAAATGTGTCTCCCGAATGTTTGATCTCGACCAAATTTTGTAACAACATACCTTTTTGTGGGAAGCATCTTATGACTACAAGGTCATCAGCCCAATTGTTTGCAGATAGCGGCCATGTATGTGTGCAAATCAATTCCCCATATCAATTCACACACATTTGCGGGGCCGCCATTCCGTTTCCGTCAAGATGGTGGCAATATAAATCATGACACTGAGGTCCCTTTGCTAGTGCTACCTCTGTACCCAACTTCGTTCAAATCGGTTTTACCGTGTTTGAATTGATAAGGGGAATCGACTTGCACACATGCCATATGCAAACTATTGGACTGATAACCTTGTAGCTTGGTCAAAGAACGCTTGTCACATAAAGGTATGTTGTTGCAAAATTTGGTAGAGATCAGATGATTAGGTTGGTCGTAATTTAATTTAAGCGTTTTACATTTGGGTGGCCAACATTACGTTTCCGTCAAAATGGCGGCAATTTAAACATGACACTGAGGTGCCCTTTGCTAGTGCTACCTCTGTACCAAATTTCGTTCAATACGGTTTCACAGTGTTTGAAAAGATAGGGGGAATCGATTTGCACACATACATGGCCGCCATCCAAACATCATTGGGCTGATGACCTTGTAGTTTTGTCAAACGATTCTTTATACATAAAGGTATAATGTTGAAAAATTTGGTAGAGATCAGATGATTAGGTTGGTCGTAATTTGATTCAAGCTTTTAACATTCGGGTGGCCACATTACATTTTCGTCAAGATAGCGGCGATATAAAACATGACACTGGAGTGGCCTTTGCTAGTGCTACCTCTATACCAAATTCCGTTCAATTCTGTTTCACTGTACTTGAATTGATAGGGGAAATCGATTTTCACACATACATGGCCGCCTTCTGCAAAACTATTGGGCTGATGACCTTGTAGTTTAGTCAATAGACGCCCACCATAGATATATATGTTGTTGCAAAATTTAGAAGAGATCGGATGATTAGGTTAGTCGTAATTTGATTTAAGATTTGAACATTTGGGTGGTCACCATTACGTTTCCGTCAAGATGGAGGCGATATAAAACATGACACTGAGGTGCCCTTTGTTAGTTCTACCTCTGTACCAAATTTCGTTCAATTCGGTTTCACCGTGTTCGAATTGATAGGGGGAGGGGGAGGGACAGACATTCAGAGTACACACACTCACACACATACTCACTCACACACACAGACAGACATACAATTTTTGGCCCTGTGTAGATCACATAGGTATACTCTCATTTTTTTCAAAAATCGAAAGTAGGCTAAAAATGCTGCAATAATATTTAACAGTAGTAGGACTTGATCTAAGCCTCCGTGGCTTAGGCGGCAGCACGCCGGCCTCTCACCGCTGAGTCCGTGGTTCAAATCCCGGTCACTCCATGTGAGATCTGTGCTGGACAAAACGGAGGCAGACAGGTTTTTCTCCGGGTACTCCGGTTTTCCCTGTCAAAATTTCATTCCAGCAACACTCTCCACCATCATTTCATTTCATTTGTCATTCATTTAATCATTGCCCTTGAGGAGTGCGTCAGGCCTCGGCAGCCGGCACAGTTCATATCCTCGCCGCTTAGATGGGGGCTTCATTCATTCCATGCCTGACCCGGTCGGAGACTGGAAGCAGGCTGTGGATTTTCATTTCATTTCAGTAGGACTTGATCTAACAGTTGGTAAAGAAAAGGTATTCATACACCCTGTTATTAGCCTACTTTCGATTTTTGCATAAAATGAAAGTAGGCTTATGAGATCTACACAGGGCCAAAAATTGTGTGACTGTCTGTTTGTTTGTGTGTCTGTGTGTGTGTGTGTGTGTGTGTGTGTGTACACTGAATGCCTGTCCCCCCTATCAATTCGAACACGGTGGAACCGAATTGAACGAAATTTGGTACAGAGGTAGAACTAGCAAAGGGCACCTCAGTGTCATGTTTTATATAGCTGCAATCTTGACGAAAACGTAATGGCGGCCACCAAAATGTTCAAAGCTTAAATCAAATTACGACTAACCTATTCATCCGATCTCTATCAAATTTTGCAACAATATATATTTATATGGCGAGCGTCTTTCGCGTAAACTACAAGGTCTCAGCCCAATAGTTTGCAGATGGCGGCCATGTATGTGTGCAAATCGATTCCCCCTATCAATTCAAACACGGCGAAACCGAATTGAACGAAATTTGGTACAGCACTAGCACTAGCAAGGAACACCTCAGTGTCATGTTTTATATTGCTACCATCTTGCTGGAAACGAAATGGCGGCCACTTAAATGCTAAAAGCTTAAATCAAATTACGACCAACCTAATAATCTGATCTCTACCAAATTTTGCAACAACATACCCTTTTGTGGGAAGCAGATTTTGACCCAACTACAATATCATCAGCTCAATAGTTTGCAGATGGCGGCTATGTATGTGTGCAATTCGATTCCCCCTATCAATTCAAACATGGTGAAACCGAATTGAACCAATTTTTCTACAGGGGTAGCACTAGTAAAGTGCACCTCAGTGTCATGTTTTATATCGCCGCCATCTTGACGGAAACGTAATGGCGGCCACCCAAATGTTCAAAGCTTAAATCAAATTATGACTAACCTCATCAACCGATCTCTACCAAATTTCGCAACAACATATACTCATATGGCAAGTGTCTTTTGACTAAACTACAAGGTCATCAGCCCAATCGTTTGCAGACGGCGGCCATGTATGTGTGCAAATTGATTCCCCCTATCAATTCAAACACGGTGAAACCAAATTGAACGAAATTTGGTAGCACTATCAATGGACACCTCATTGTCATGTTAAATATCGCCGCCATCTTGACGGAAACGACAATGGTGGCCACCCAAATGTAAAAAGCTTAAATCAAATTACGACCAACCTAATCATCTGATCTCTACCAAATTTTGCAACGACATACCTATATGTGAAAAGCGTTCTGTGACCAAGCTACAAGGTCATCAGTCCAATAGTATGCATATGGCGGCCATGTACGTGCGCAAATCGATTCCCCCTATCAATTCAAACACAGTAAAACCGAATTGAACGAAATTTGGTACAGGGGTAGCATTATCAATGGGCACCTCAGTGTCATGTTTTATATCTTCGCCATCTTGACGGAAACGGAATGGCGGCCACCCAAATGTTAAAAGCTTAAATGAAATTACGACCAACTAATCATTTTATCTCTACCAAATTTTGCAACAACCCACCTTTTTGTGGGAAGCATCTTTTGACTGAACTACAAGGTCATCAGCCCAATAGTTTGCAGATAGCGGCCATGTACGTGTGCAAATCATTTCTCCATATCAATTCAAACACGGTGAAACTGAATTGAATGTATTTTTTTTTACAGAGGTAACACTAGCAAAGGGTCCCTCATATTCATGTTTAATATCCGAATAGCACGTTGTATTTCAACAAGCTACTACAACCAACATTCAATTATACACCTTGAAAAAGACAAAGAGTTATAACAATACCCAAGCATTTAGGAGACTGTGGGCTATATGTTCTTTAATGAACTTCTTGTTTATGAATATTTGTTAAATATATTGCCAGAGAACGTCACGATTGTATTATGTACAACGAAAAGTACCAATTATTCATTACCGTAAAACGAAAACCTTTCAAACACAATAAGTATTACAATATGAAACAAAAGCCATTCTTGGGGCATCAAAAAGTATTCTTACACACCGCAAATGAGACTTTCTACAGCATACAAATGCAATTAATATTTTTTATACAAACCTTTTGCATTTATGATGGCCTGAAGCTCCTTTACATGGAGTTAAGAAGCTTATTCGTGTAATTTTAGACCAACATTTTCGCAAATTGTCTACTAGTTGCGGTTTGAAGGAACAATTTAATTTTCGGATTTTGTTTTCGAAATGGACCCATACATTTTCAATGGGGTTAACGTCCGGAGATAGAGGTGGCGTGGGAAATACTTTTCGGGCGTTGTACAACAGCCACTTTCACGTTATTCTTGCTGTATGTTTTGGGTCGTTGTCATGTTGAAATAAATAGGTGTCTTGTATGTCTGATTTCACAACACTCCTAGACAAATTACCCCTGATCACTTTGATGTAGCCCTGAGCATTTATGTTACCTTCAATTTCGTCCAGTTCTCCAACTCCTGCAGCACTCATGCAGCCCTATACCACGATGTGACTTCACTGGTGGTAGTATATTTTTGCTTTCCAGTTCTGTATTTGGTCTTCTCCAAAACGAACTGTCGACCATCAGATCCAAATATGTTAAATTTACTTTCCCCCGAAAATAAAAAATCTTGTCCCATGTTTATATATTCCTTAGCGAATGCCAACCTCTTCCCTCGGTTTATCTCACTGATAAAGGCTTCTTTCGCGCTTGCTCTGCCGTCAATGGCTGCTTCATGGAGCCGATTCCGAAGGGTTTAAGGTGTAACAATCTTCCCAGAACGTGAAGCAAGCTGGTTCCCTAATTCAGCTGCACTAATTCCAGGGTTCTCTAAGGCTTTACGAACCAATTGGCGAGATTCACGCTGTGAAATGACCCTTGGTCGTCCCTGTTGCTTTGTATTATCTGTCGATCCCCTCTTCAACTTGATAATAATAATTATACTACTGGACAGTCGCAAGAGATCGTTTCACCAACTTCCCAATTTTCCGAGAGCTGAATCCTGGGTTAAATAATGAAACTATGTCTTCTTTGGAGGCAGCACTCAACTCTTGTGATATCCGACCCAATTTGTACCACTGTCAGACGTAAAGTAAACAGTCTCATCTAAGAACACAACGATGAGTCGACCTTCGCTTGTCATCACGCCCTAAGACGGGGAAAGGGCGTGTAACAGCCCAATGGTTACAAACATTGGACGCGTATGAACACTTTCTCTGCCTATGAATATTCCTTTTGTTCCGTTATTAACTAATGTGTTCACGTTACAAGAATATGTTTGTGTGTAATATAAAGCCATAAGGTTTTTATACAAACCTATGGAATACCATAATGCTGCAAGACAAATTATAGACACCAACAGGATAACAAGTAGGGTATGAATACTTTTTTTTTACCCACTGTATACTCTTACGATGTTTTCCGTATCCTTGTGGGCCTTCATTCGATACTTGTTACTTATTGAAAAGGCGCGATATCTAGGATATGTCTTAAGAAATTGATCAATATTCTTGGTTAAAGAGCGTGTTGAACCATTCATCGTGGTCATTTGCCACTAATGTCCAAGAAAAAGAGTATATACAAGCTCATTTAACTGTAGCTGCTTTCGGAGATAGAATAGTGCCTAAAACGGAAGTTTGTTCTTAAGAGGATATTTAACATGCAGAAATTCTTAGAATTAATGATCGATTTTATAACGGAAGTGTTTATACATACGCAAGGAATGACATAAAACTAACGTTAACCTCCGTAATGACTCTTTCCAGTTACTAGGCGAGTGCAACAACAGATTTTCGTGAATGATAAACCCCTTGATATTCTCAATTCATGCATACATACATGAAGATACAGCTGCATATCTAGTTCAAACTGATGTGTCACGGATCCTGTGATTTTTCAGCCCATCAAGTATACGCCAGAGCATGCCACTGAGCATCAATAAATACGAGCAGATTCCTTCAATCTGCGTTCCACAAAGAGTATAGGATTACTTTAATCTTAATGCAATTTATAGTTCCACAGAAAGGAAGCAAAAACGGGCACTTTTGAAAAGAAGATATATATCACCTTGCAAGGAAGTCACAGAAAAAACCTAAATATATAGGCTCGTGAAAAACACCTTTACAAAATTACATGCTCACTGGTCCCCATAAAGGGATATTTAGGGGGATTTGCGATAACAAACAGTGGGGAATAGGAAAGGGGGGGGAGGGATGTAAAAAGAATGAACGTAATGTAATACAGCCAGACTAAGATAAATGGGGGAAAATAATGGGACAGTTGAAAACAATTAGTTCAAGAAATTGAGAATGGGAAGGAAGGAAACGTAAAGGAGATGATAAAGAAGATAGTAAGAAAGGAACATTATGAAGATTGATTTCTAAGGATCCTGTATGGCTTCTCGTGCGGGTATATTGCGGCAAGGCACGCTAGGTATCAATCAGGATCATCCCGCACGCCATGATCACAGAGAGAGAGTCCTTATTGCTGTTATTATGGAAGCTCAGGCGATAGTGTAGTGGAAGCGACGGTCCACTTTAACCTGTGCAGGATCAAAGGACCAATTTAAATACAGAAGATAATATTATGTTGTACAGACATTGGAAAGAAATGAGTGTTCGGGTCATTAGGCCAAAGACAGACAGATACAGTTCTCCATCAACACGGTGTCAATGTCGCTGGACTCCTATGTTACCAATAGGGAAAGGCTTCCGGAGTTAACCTGCTGTATGTGGTGATTTGCCCACTGCTAATCCTTCCCTTTCCTCCTTGTCAACAGCACGTGGTTTCACCAGAATTGGACACATATTCAAAAGCTGACGACCCCTAATGTTTCATTTAGGGGCTTGGAGATCATGGTCATCCAGTTCCATGTACTGGGATGAGTATATATACACAAGCTACACACGACATTGAATGGCCAAAAGGAAGCTAGCATTGGTCGTTGCTACGTACGGCGACTGTCTGTACGAAGCATTGGCCGCTACTAGGTTAGACTACTGTCTGGACGAAAATTACAGCCTATACTTCAAGCAAAGGGATCTGGGGCGTAAGGCGCAGGGAAGGTTTGGTTTTGTATGTAAAGCTCATTTACACACAGAATGTAACGTTCGCAACGTTAAATCTTTAGTGTCGTCCATCACTCCATAAATTCCACCACTCGGTTTAGAAATCAAGACGCCGCTAATTCAGTTTTCCTATCTTGAGTTAGAAGCGTGGAGACAGATTGACAGAAATTTCATTTTTGCGCGGATTCGTCATAAAACAGTCTGAAACAGAGGCAAAGTTCAGAAAAAACAAAAACAGAGAGGGAGAGAAAGGACTTGTTTGACAACCTGGGTTATTGTGGTGTCAGTATTGTAGAGAGAGAGAGAGAGAGAGAGAGAGTGTGTGTGTGTGTGTGTGTGTGTGTATGTAACTGAGCATAAAGTTGGGAAGGAGGCAGCCGTGAACTTAAGTTAGGAACCATCTCGGCGTTTGTCTGGAGTGGAAGTTCGAAGCCACGGGAAAACACTTCTAGGATGACTGGGGTGGTAATCTTGCCCACCTCTATTCAGTTCCTCTTTTCACCATGCGATCCCGAACTCAGCTCAAAACTGATTCCATTTGAGTCATACTCTTCTTTCATGAGACACGTCCAGTCAGATTTACTACATACTTTCTTATTCATCCGTAGGGTTACCAAATCATTCAAGGCCTAGGATGTCTTTCGTTCAACCGCTCGATAAGTTACTTTGTTTTCATGATCTGACACCCGCCAATATTTTTCGAATGGCTGGAGCCAGTGGCGTCTCATCCAAATGGCCAAGCAATTTTGAGATACAGTTGTTACACTGTTAAACCACAGACAAGGTATATTGGTCCTGCGCTATGAACGCACAGCACTACGAAACTTTGGTCAATATATTTAACTTGAATGATACTCACCGTGACAAACAATCGTTGAACACCTATCGCATTTGGACGAGCCGTTGCTGGCAGGAACTATTCCTTCTTCGTTAATTAGGTTGACAACTTAGTTGCTGTACCCATTAAGGTAGAACTTTGATTGACCTAATCTTAAATGTAGGCTACACGTACGAGTTGTTAAATAGTAAATGTTGCATTTTGACTTCTTCTTCTTCTTCTTCTTCTTCTTCTTCTCCTCCTCCTCCTCCTCTTCTTCTTCTTCTTCTTCTTCTTCGTATTTACCCACTCATGTGGGGTCAACGTTTTGGACAAGTCTTTTCCATTTTCCTCGGTCCCAAATGGTGTTTTCTGTTAACTGCTTCCCTGCAAGGTCCTCTAGCACGCAGTCCATTCTGTTTGACTGATGGAGATAAAAGAACAGTCTCCAACCCTTCAAGTATGGGAGTATCGGGAAAATGAAAAAATGAGCTTTGGAAGTAAAATGAAAGAAGTCAAGGACAAGTCTAAAATTTAAAATAATAGATAACATTTAAAAAAAACTTTTGAAAAGTTAAAATAAAAATTAAATAACATTTTAAACAAGAAATAAAGTTTTAAAAGATTCTCCAGGTAAAAAATTAAAAGTTAAAAATTAAAAATCAATAATCAAAATCAAAAATAAACAAAATCAAAAAACAAAAATCAAAAATCAGAAATCCAAAATCAAAAATCATAAATCAGAAATTAGAAATTAAAATTAGAAATAAAAAAATTAAAAATTACAAATTAAAAATCAAAAACTAAAAATTAAAAACCAAAAAATAATAACTTACTATTCACTTCCGGCAATTTGCTCTTAATTTCTTACATTTTGTGTTTTTCGCGTGTAACTTTGTTAGGATAGTTTCTTCTTTTCCTACGATGACGCTGACAGCCAAAACCAGTCGGGGTTAAATTTTAAATATACAGTGCACGCACAAATTTTATTTATTTGTTTGAAATAAATATAACTAATGACAATTCGACAACAATTTTACTCAACAGCATGAAAATCGCAAAATAACAATTAAATGGTAGACTTATATTACTAAACTGTAGGCCACTAGAATTGTAAGACCGTAGCATTCATAAAGCGAGTTTATCTTCCTCTACTGTTCAAGGCATTTCCAAATTTGATACACAAGTGGATGGTGACAAATAGCTTGGATAATGCAGAAAATGAAGTGAGTTCAATCATGAAATGGTCTATCACTTTGCCAACATCAACGTACTGTGTATGTAAAGAACCTTGAAAATGCCCTACACAATAGAGGGCTAAACGTCAGTTAATCAGTTAATGAACACGTGACAAGTAAACACTCAACATATCTTGAAAGTCTCGAAACTATTAAAAAAAAACGTAATATCCGTTTGATTCTGAACGGCATTTTGGTGTAATACCTGTCCAGACTTGTAAACCTCTAGCTGCGTGTGTGTCACCTGTGATACGGTACTCGATGATCAGTGATAATCCACTTGTGTGAGTTAAGATGGGAGTAACGGTTGTGTGGTGTATGACAATTGATCAAATAGGGAGTGCCGCCATCAGTGTCCACGCAGACTACCCACGCACTCTGGCGCCAGACTCATTGTACGGCAGCCTCGCCCATGACGTAATGATTCAGCATATTGTATACACTGACCATTTGGGGCAGGATGTGACTTGAATATTGCCACAGCATCTCCAGACAGCTGGGTAACATTACCACCCATCCTCTAAGGTTGTAATGCTTCACGAAAACCGTGGCATCCTATTATTACGGCTGAAAATCGCAGAGAAGATTTGAAAGGTAGGCATGCAGTACTAAACAGAAGACTAATGCCTCCAGACATCTGATAACAGCACTCTTCTAAGGTTTTAGACCACCTCGTAGTGTTGAGGCTAGCATTCTTCACTGTCACCCTGGAGGTCCGGACTTCATTCCCGGCTCTGCAAAACGAAAATATTCTGGTCTGAAAGCTGGAACGGGTTACATTCAGCCTCGGGAGGTAAAACTGAGAAGAGGCGGGTTTGCTTCGCATCTCAACCATCCTAGAGGTAGTTTTCCGTGGTTTCAAACTTCTACTTCAGGTAAATGACGGGATGTTCTTAACTTAAAGCTACGGCCGCTTCCATATCAATACTCGCCTCAGTTACTCATGCACACTTACTCTCTGATACAAACCCAAAATAACATAGGTTATCAGACAAATTCTGCACAGATCCAAGTACAAGTGGCTGAAATGACCATAACAACCTAAGGTTTTCACACCACGGAAACCCCCGAAACGCCGCAAAGGAATAATTCAAACGTAGGCTAACATAACTAAATAAGTGTAAATTCATCCTTGTGTGGCTGAACTGATAAGAGGTGGATTAAATTGCTACCTCGAAGAGATTTTCCGTGGTTTCTCACTTCTACTCCAGACGAATACTGAGATTAGTTAGTTATTGTTGTTTTAAGGGGCGGAAGTACGAGGTCATCTACCCCTAATGCTGAGATGTTTCTAATTTAGAGCCACGGATGTTTCCCAATCCTCACCTTAAACGCAAATACAGCCATCACAATAGCACAGGGTCATAATCATCATCATCAGAGGCGGATCCAAGGGAGGGGCACGGGGGCACCTGCCCTCCCCAAACGACTGGTCTATACACTAGATAAAATAGACTATTGTTGATGGGAAAATAATGTTTTATTTCACAACTAAATTCCAAACTACTTTACAAAATACATATTGTTTAATTTCATTAATTTCCCACTTAATCACAAACTTCTTTTCAAAATACAAACAGGTTTAGGTTTAGCCCTTTACGACCTAGTATACACTTTAAAATGTTTCCTCTACTCAAAATTATCTTAACTACGGTATATTCGCATAATCTCGAGAAAGCGTAGTTTTGTAGATCTCCACGAGAAGTATCACGGTCGCTAGCACTGACGTCCGCTGGATGCACATAGTTTTATAATATTATGCTCTTGTACGATAATTTAGCTGGGACTGTACGATATTCGTATTTGAAAATGAGGCAACACTGAGGCTGTTTTGATAGATTCATTGTTCTGTGCTGTGGTATACGATTATAAGTTCTTGAGAGTTATTAATACAAGTATGAGCGGTGGCGGAGGAACGAAAAGGCAACTTAAACTAGACTAGTTTTTTACGAAAAGAAACAACGTAAGATAAAAAAAAGTCCTCTCGGCACGCCGGAAGGCGGAGGTAGATTTCACCGGACAAACTTGGAGATAGGCGAAAATAGGCAGAATATGCAGGTTTTCGTAGAAGGATCAGACCTCATTTATCACGTGAAAGTATTTTATAATTGGAGATTAATTAACTTTGTTTTTCTTCATTTTAAACATATTTTTAACATTTTATTGTCTTACGGGGACGGTAACCTTCTTGTCATTTGGAGTCCATTTTTAGCCTATTTTCAATTTTGAAACAAGATGTTCAGTAAAGAACATATAGCCTACTTTCTCCTAAATGCATGGGTATTGTTATAACTCTTTGTCCTTTTACAGGAGTATAATTGAATGTTGGTTGTAGTAGCTTGTTGAAATACAACGTGCTATAGGGATATTAAACATGAATATGAGGTGCCCTTTGCTAGTGCTACCTCTGTAAAAAAATTCATTCAATTCGGTTTCACCGTGATTGAATTGATCTGGGGAATGGATTTGCACACATACATGGTCGCTATTTGCAAACTATTGGGCTGATGACCTTGTAGTCAGTCATAAGATGCTTTCCACAAAAAGGCATGTTGTTGCAAAATCCGGCAGAGATCAAATTATTAGGATGGTCGAAATTTGATTTAAGCTTTTAACATTTGAGTGGCCGTCATTCCGTTTCCGTCAAGATGGCGGCGATATAAAACATGACACTGAGGTGCCTTTTGCTAGTGCTACCTCTGTACCAAATTTCGTTCAATTCGGTTTCACCGTGTTTGAATTGATAGGGGGAATCGATTTGCACACATACTTAGCCACCATCTGCAAACTATTGGGCTGATGATCTAGCAGTTTGGTCAGAATATGCTTCCCACATAAGGATTTGTTGTTGCAAAATTTGGTAGAGACTAGATTATTAGGTTGGTCGTAATTACATTTTAGCCTTTAACATTTGGGTGGCCGCGATTACGTTTCCGTCAAGATGGCGGTGATATAAAACATGACACTGAGGTGGCCTTTTCTAGTGCTACCTCTGTACCAAATTTCGTTCCATTCGGTTTCACCGTGTTCGAATTAATAGGGGTAATCGATTTTGACACAAAGATGGCCGCCATCCGCAAACTATTAGGCTAATGACCTATTAGATTTATCAAAGGATGCTCCCTTCATAAAGGTATGTTGTTGCAAAATTTGGTAGAGATCGGATGATTAGGTTAGTCGTAATTTGATTTAAACTTTGAACATTTGGGTGGCCGCCATTACGTTTCCGACAAGATGGCGGCGATATAAAACATGACACTGGGGTTCCCTTTGCTAGTGCTACCTCTGTACCAAATATCATTCCATTCGGTTTCACCGTGCTTGAATTAATAGGGGCAATCGATTTTTACACAAAGATGGCCGCCATCCGCAAACTATTAGGCTGATGACCTATTAGTTTGGTCAAAGGATGCTGCCCACATATAGGTATGTTGTTGCAGAATTTGGTAGCGATCGGATGATTAGGTTAGTCGTAATTTGATTTAAGCTTTGAACATTTGTGTGGCCGCCATTACGTTTCCGTCAAGATGGCGACGATATAAAACATGACACTGAGGTGTCCTTTGCTAGTGCTACCTTTGTACGAAATTTCATTCCATTCGGTTTCACCGTGTTTGAATTGATAGGGGGGGACAGACATTCTGAGTACCACAACCTCACACACACACACACACACACACATACACACACACAGACAGACACACTTTTTTTCGCCCTGTAGTGATCTCATAAGTCTACTTTCATTTTTTGCAAAAATCGAAAGTAGGCTAAAAATAGGCTTATGAGATCACCTTTTGTCCATGTGTGTGTGTGTGTGAGGTGTGTGTGTGTCCCCCCCCCCTAATAAAATCTAAACGGCTGGAGCGATTTCTGTGAAACTCGGTAAGTTCATAGCACTATTCCCGGCGACGTCGACCGTGCCCATCGAATTTTGTTACGTCTCACCAATCCAACATGGCGGCTGTGCGAAATATTTCACTAGCATTCAGTATCTCCGAAACTATAACGGATATCGCCCTGAAATTGTGTACGGTGATAAAGGGTACTACTAGAAGTTCACCTATGAAACTTTCAAAAACCTGGTTACTACATAACCAACATGGCGGCCAAGCGAAGTGGAGACTTTTAAATAGACTTTTCTCGCGATTTAACTATCCAAACGTAATGAAACTTGGTACAGCAAATATTTATACACATTGCAATGCACTGGAGTCTAATTTAGTTCAATTGTTTACATAACCTCAAAATGGCGGCTGTGCGAAATATTTCACTGACATTCTATATCCCCGAAACTATTACAGATATCACCCTGCAATTTTGTACAGTGATAAAGGCTACTGATACAAGTTTACCTATGTATAATTCATGAACCTGTAAAGTACAAAACGAACATGGTGACCAAGCGAATTTGAAATATTTTAATAGACTTTTCTCGTGAGTTAACTCTCTGAGCGCAGTGAAATGTGGTACAGTAAATGTTTTTGCAGATTGTAATGTACTGCCATCTAATTTAATTCAATTGTTTACATAACCTCAAGATGGCGGCTGTGCGAAATTTTAAATTAAGTTTTTATTTCTTGTGTCGTAATCATGCGATCGAAGTGAAAGTTTGAATAATGAACCTAGGCAATAAGTGACCTTGAATGGTACATAACTCTATGGCCTATACATATAACAATCCTAAATAGCAAGCTTCCGTAATATTTAGACGGTCCTCAATGAATCTTTTACAGCAACCAATCTGAAATTTTTATGTTCATAGAGACTATGAACATATGTTCATAGAGACTATGAACATATGTTCACCTATAGGACTTTCAGTAACCTGGTGAGCACGAATCCAACATGGCGGCGACGCGAAGTATAAATATTTAAATGGACGTTTCTCGCGAATTAACTATCCGAGTGCCGGAAACGTTGCACGTTTTAAATGCTTACACAAATGTTGATCCACTGGCATCTAATTTATTTCAATTGTTTGCATAATCACAAGATGGCTGCTGTGCGTAATTTTAAAATCTCGTTTTTACTTCTTGTGTTCTAATCATGCGATTGAAGTTTGAATACCACACTTACACAATAATCTTAATATAATAGTACAAAAATAGAAATCCAACCTGGCGACCATCTGAAATATTTAGACGGTTCTCAATATCTACGAATCTGTTACAGCAATTAAACTGAAATTTTGTATGTTGATAGAGGCAATTAACATGAGCAGGATATATGAAAATAGGCTGTACAGTTCTTCACGGAACTACTTGTTATACTTGTGGTCACACTGTCCTTATGCAAGGTTTCGACACTGATGTGTAACTATGTAACGGTCTGTTACTTCTTCACGCAAAATTATATCTCCCGCAGAGATGTTGGTTGGTTCCTCAGTTTAGGGGCTGCGACAACGCGGTCATATAACCCCGTGTACTTTGGGTGAGTGTAGAACCTGTCTGATAAACGGTGTGAATTGTGATAGCTGTATTAGTCTGTAATTCAGGTAAGGAATGCAGACGCTAAATTTCAAGCAGTAGTTCCTAATGTTGCTACCAGATACTAACGTCAACGCCACCCAGCTGTGAACTTGGCTACTAGATGCCACCTTAATCAGCAACTCGCAACGAACGTTGAAACTTCCCCTCCAAAGGAAAGCTTACTGAGGGATTTTTAGCGCTCTTAGAAAATCCGACGACTTTGGCCGGCTTTGAACCCGCGACCTTGGGCATAGAAGTTCAGCATGCTACCAGTTACGTCACCGAAGCCGCTTCACACTTAGTCAGATGTCATGGCAACGTCTGATGGCTCATCCCTCATCAATTTAGTAGTGTTGCCATGTCAACCACTGATAGCTCTTGGCATTTTCTTATAATTCCGAAATCATTTTTCTCATCCCTTGGCGCAATGGTGGCTCATATCAAAAATTCTTTCAGACAAACGTTTTAGGTAATTATTAGGGGAATATTGTCCATTTTGTACGGTTTTGATATTGTGCCTATTAACAGAGATATGATTAATGTTTCCCGAAAAAAACACTTTTTCCCACCCCTTTGGTCAATGGTTGGTGCTATCAAAAAACGTTTCAAACATAAATTTCTGAGCTTTATCCGACACATAGTATGAACTTTGAACGGATTCGATATTTCACATATTAAGAGAGTTATAGCAATATTTCATTTTTCAAAAAAAAAAAGTCCCCCATTTTCATCCCCTTCGACCGATTTAGCCCAGTAACGAACTCGTCCGAGATTTTATGGGTATACATATTCGGTAAAAAATTCAAAGTGATTGGTGCAAAATTACGGCAGTTATCGTGTCCACAAGAAACTGATATACATATATACATATATTACATAAATTATATATAAACTTTTGAACTGACGGTGGTTTTGGGGTCTGGGGGATGTGAAACGCAAAGATATGTCGAAATTTTCCGGAAATCGAAACATGGTACCCATTGCAATAGTTAGCTTTCTAATGAAATCTACCTAAAATACTGCCGTCAACGACACCTAGCTGTGAACTTGGTTACTAGATGCCACCTCAATCAGCAACTCGCAACGAACGTTGGAACTTCCCCTCCGAAGGAAAGCAAACTCAGGTTTTTTAGCGCTCTTAGTAAATCCGACGACTTCAGCCGGGTTTGAACCCGCGACCTTGGGCATAGAAGTTCAGCATGCTACCAGTTCCGATACCGAAGTCGCTTCCCACTGACATATGAAAACTGAATGTGATCTCGTGCAGTGGCGTTGTCATAGCAACTGCTGATGGTCATCCTTATCAATTAAAAGTAAAGTTGTCATGGCAACCTCTCTTGGCACTTGGCATTTTCTTATAATTTAAATCATTTTGTTCACCCCGTGGCGTAATGGTGGGTCATATCAAAAATTCTTTCAGACAAAAGTTTTAGGTAATTATTGGAGGAATATTGTCCATTTTGTGCGGTTTTGATATTGTGCCTATTAACAGAGATATGATTAATGTTTCCCGAAAAACCCACTTTTTCCCACCCCTTTGATCAATGGTTGGTGCTATCTAAAAACTTATTTGACATACATTTTTGGCACTTATCCGACACATATTATGAACTTTGAAGGGATTCGATATTTCATGTATTAAGAGAGTTATAGCGATATTTCACTTTTTCGAAAAAAGCCCCCCATTTTTACCCCCTTTGACCGATTTTGCCCATTAACGAACTCGACCGAGATTTTATAGGGATACATATTTTGTAAAAAATTCAAAGTGATTGGTGCAAAATTACGGCAGTTATCGTGTCCACAAGAAACTGATATATATATATAGATAGATACATACATATATACATAAATTATGTATAAACTTTTGAACTGACGGTGGTTTTGGGGTCTGGGGGATGTAAAACGCGAAGATATGTCGAAATTTTCCGGAAGTCGAAACATGGGACCCATTGCAATAGTTAGCTTTCTAAAGAAATCTACCTAATACCCTGTCCTACAAGCTAGATGTGAATGGTAGGCTACCAAACCTAACATTGGAATGTTGTCCTAAACTAACAGCATTGTAATATACAGATACTATGCTTATTTACAGTGTTTATTGCGCATATAAATTGCGGTTCTTGAGTGGTATTTTTAAATTCAAAATTTAAAACTCGAGTACCGGTATCAAATATGCCGTAGCAATGGCTCATTAAATCACGCGATAGTTACTTAGTTTCCATTATTTACTGGTTAAGCCCGCAATTTCTGTTACATACTATGACACGAACGTGATGATACTGAGGATATTGCTGGGTCAATGGCAATAAATAAGTGGATAATAGATTTCCAGTTTTTGAAACATTCATGCCTCCCCCCCCCCCCCCCCCCCCCCTCTGCAGTCTACAAATTTCCTTTTTTTTTTAGAAGGAAAAAGAAAACGTTCTTTTCAACGCAGCTGGTTAAAAACCTATGAATGGCTAGTTTAAAGTGAAGAAAAGAGCGGAGGTCTGTGCAAAATTTGTATCTTATTTGGCCGTTCTGAAGGAGGAACAAGTAGTTCCGTGAAGAACTAAAGAGCCCACTTTTCTTAGAATTTATGAATTAATCTAAAAATCTTATGATCTATTATTGTGCCAATTTCGGATGAAATCCATTTGTTCGTATAGAAGTTACATGCATTTAAAAATTGGACTTATCAGAAGGATTAAATATTGTTGGCAGCACTGACGTACATTATTTACCCCAAATTAAATTAGAATGTTAGGTACTATACGTATCAAAGTTTAGAGCTGTTGGCTTGCATATATTCTGATTTATAAATATTAGGGTAAAAAAGATAGAGAGAGAGCATTTATTCACAGTTGGCATCCCTGCAGGCTCTGTTGTGGTTAATAGCAATGGATAACGGGAACACTACAATCTGATCTTTATTATCTAACCAAGATGTCGCAAGTCAAGTGATAACAATAAAAACAAAAAACAATCATAAATGGCAATCCATAGATTGCAACTCTCAAGAGTTGCAACGTCTCAATTCCCCACATCCTCCCCACCCTGGTCAACCTCCAGGGGGATGACCAGCTGAATGGGGCGGGTTATTGTGGCTCCAGTAGGGGTACGAAGAACCACCGTCCTGACGACTGCATCTCTACCAACACGGAGCTCCTCAATGCGGGCCTTTGCCCACATGTGCCTCGGCGTCTTGTCTTCCTGGAGAAGTGCTAGGTCACCAACCCTTAATTGCGAAACTTTTCCCCGTGGTCGACGAACTTCATGGAAATTTCTCAATTCCAGGAGATACTCCTTCGTCCAGCGTTTCCAAAAATCATCCGATACCTTCTGTTGCGCAGCCAGCACTTCGGGCAGATCTTCATTCCCCGCACTTGCAGGTCCAGTCGGTATCGTGGTGAAGCGCTGTCCAATCAGAAAGTGGGCCGGCGTTAGAGCGTTTTCTCTGTCTTGGGTGATGGGCCTCGAATTAATGGCGGCTTCGATATTTATCAAAGTGGTGTTCAATGCTTCCTCGCCGATTAATGATTTCCCCAGTACCTTTCGCAGACACCGCTTGGTCGTGCCTACCATCCTCTCCCACACTTTCTTGACTGCCTGTCGTGCTCTGAGCACCCAAAATTCCGTACGTAGTTCTGACAACACAATTCGCACCCCCAAATGGTGAAGTCTGATGTGCGTTTGTCTGATGAGCAATTTTACAAAGTGATGGGTGCCATCCAAGAGTAACGGGTGTTGTAATTCTCTAGATAACTCTGCAAGTTGTAGACGACCACCTAGACGAATGTGTCCGTTCTCCAGAAATGGGTTGAAGCGGGCTATTCTTGATTCCTTTGGCGGAGCTACACTGTCTTTTAGAGCCAGATATTCTGCAGGGAAACACTCCTTTTGTACAGTTTGAATCCAATATTTGCGTGAGTTTTGAAGCTCTTGTGCTGTTAACTCCCCAGAGAACCGTTCTTTTCTTCGAACATGTTGCAAGAAACGAAGTATCCACGCTGTGATGCGAAGTAACCTCCAGTAGGAACTATATCTGGAAGGATCTAATAGGGGTGAAATTTTCTCAAATTTAAGGATATTGAAGATGGTCTTCTTTTCTTCTGGCAGTTGTACACGGGAGGATAGTTGGCTAGGCCAATGTTCTGGTTGTTGTTGTAGCCAAGGAGGCCCATGCCACCATCCAACAAGTGACTTTATCTGTACCACTGAAAGTCCTCACGACAAAAGATCTGCTGGGTTTTCTCCCCCTGGACAGTACCTCCATTGAGATGGAGTAGTGTAAGATTGGATTTCAGTTACCCGGTTGGACACAAATGTCTTCCAGCGATTTGGGTCACTCTGTACCCAACCCAGTGTCACTTTAGCATCTGTCCATAAAGTCGCTGCTGAAGAGCTCAAGTCAGTTGCTTTGCAGAAATGATGAGGCAAGTAGAACGTATCACCAGCTGTTTCAGAAGGAGCATGTTCAACATGGCGTTTTATAATATAGTCCATCATCTGTGAATAATAAATCTCCTTCAAAGGTTCATTCGCCTCTAGTCTCTTTTGCAATGCGTTGAATCGTTTTACCGCATTAGCATGGTTATTGGGCAAGATGATACCTGATTTTCTAGGAAGAGAGACCACACGCCGATGGTCTTCTATTCGGTAAGAATCATGAAATTCCTTAAGTATCGCAGAGTTATTGGAACTGAAATATTTATCCTGGCTTTCCCTGATTCCCATTGTTTCCAGATCCCAGAACTGTCTGAGTGTCTCATATAAAGGTGATGGTATCTGTTCAGAATGAATATGGTTTACCAGTGATGAATTCAAGGTGATGCCTGATCGATTTCCTGTCAATACCCATCCAAACATGGTTGGTATGAGTGCCACGGAGGTGGAAATGCGCACTGGTGAATTGTCCTTTACGATTTTCCAATAACAATCTCCTCCAATAAGTATTTCGATAGGCAAAGGTGGCTCTGATTCGTTCTTTGGGTCAGACAACTGTAGTTTTTGAGTGTGTGCTAACATATTAACATCATCAGGAACGACCGGATGAGCTGAAAAGGCATGGCTACTCTCAAATGCAGTAATATTTGTAGCCGAGTTTGTCCAGATGCTCTTTATGGAAAACAACAAGGTTACGTACACTCCGATTGGTTGGAGACGATTCAAAGGCGCCAATAGTTAAGTCTTGGCGGCCAATAACTTCGAGTTTCAGTTCGTTAACTAGAGACTCAAGGATAAAACTGTATTGACTTCCAGCATCCAGTATGCAACGCGTCTGTTTAGTTCGCCCATTGGGACCCGTAACCCATACTCGCGCGGTCTGCAGGTAAGTAAAGTCGGATGGAAGAGAATTTATCTTGTTAACGGACGTAATGGTTGCCGCTGCATTAGTAGATAAGTTTCTACTGCAGACAGATCTGTGATGTGAGGCTTTGCAGGAAGAACAGAATGCCTTACCCTTTCGGTTGCAGTTCTTCACGGAGTGTCCATGGTTCAAGCATAGAAAGCAGCGGTTCGTGTTCCTGAGTTTGGTAAGTCTATCCTTAACATTAGATACTGTCTTGCATTCTTGCGCCCAGTGTCCGCGGGATTCGCAAAAGACACAAAATGGTTCCGGTGCAACCTTCCTATTGGATTGTTTCTTATTTGAATCAACGTGCAGTGATGCTGTAGTGGGAACATGAGTCGAAGCAGATCCACGAATATTGTGCGTCACCATAGCCCCATCTACCTCTTCTCCCAAGAATTCCATGAGCTTGAGAATATCGCCTTCTGAGATGTTTTCCCTCTTCGTCTGAATTATCCAACGACGACAAATATCATCGGGAAACGTTCTAAGTATTTTCGGAGCAAGAACTCTCCCGTAGCCGTTTACGTCTTCTCCTAGCGCACGAAGAGCTTGTATGTGTCGATGGCAATCGATGAACGTGTCGTTGAGTGCTTCAGGAGTAGCGAGCTGAATAGGTCTGATCCCCTCTAGGTAGTCTAAGTGCGCCTGTATTATTCTATTTTTATCCCCATAGCGAGCTTGTAGAATCCGTTTCGTTTCCTCGTATGTATCTGCTATTACGGCGATTCCATCGACTAGCCGCTTCGGCTCGGCTTCCAAGTACCCGCGCAAAAATATGTGTTTATTTATGGTAGGAAGGAAAGGGTCTTTATCAACGGATGACTCGAATTGCTCCCAAAAACGTGGCCAAGTTGCGATGTCACCAGCGAAGGATTCTAGCTTAATTGGCGGGAGTCGAACTGAGTGTGAAGCCTGAATTGGAATAGTAGGTGTAGTTGGCAGTGATTCAGGGATACTTAAATTAGCGGCTGAATTTGACAATTTACTTGCAATTGTTCTCGATGCCTTTGTGATAGCGCGTTTAGCTGAGTCTATATATTTTTCACAACTCTGAACATCAGTATCGTATTCAGTGTCCGATAGTAACTCATGTATAGAATCATCAAGTGTGGTTAAGTTGTTGAGAGTTTCCTGTAGTCTATCTCGGTAGTGCTCCCAGTCTTCGAATGAAGTATTATCAGTGAAACTGTTAATTTCCGTAACAAAGCGTGTTGTATTTGCCCTCTGTCTGGTTCGCTTTCTTCTTAGATTGTGTAAAATTCCATCTGTTTGATCGTTATTGCTCATGTTGTACGTGTGTTCACGGAAATGTGCAGGGCAAAGAGTTGTCAATCTGTTATCTGAAGTATCGAATGATTTTCGATCAGGCTACTAGGATCGCTAGTGTCGACGCTTAGATTGTGCGTATATTACTATGGTCAGTTTTATATTATCTATGGCCTGCGCTCCAAATTTATAATATCTATGCTTAGCACCAGTTGACACTACAATATGCACGAACGAAACATACTGTTATTACACACATACATAACCAAACAAGAAGTTATTTGAGTTATTCAACAGTTATTCGGTTTACAAGTGTGTAGCTTTGTCACTTATCTGTAGTCGGTTGCGAAGTTGGAAACCTTCCGTCCAGTATAGTAATTGCAAGTCTTCCCTCACAGTCTGGAGGTTCCGTAATGCAATTGCAGAGTAAAAACTTACGAGAGGCTTCAATTCCTGCAGTATAGACCTAAACAGATTATTCCTTAAAATCACCTGATATGCGATAACCCGAGTGTTTTCGGCACCAAATGTTGTGGTTAATAGCAATGGATAACGGGAACACTACAATCTGATCTTTATTATCTAACCAATATGTCACAAGTCAAGTGATAACAATAAAAACAAAAAACAATCATAAATCGCAATCCATAGATTGCAACTCTCAAGAGTTGCAACGTCTCAATTCCCCACAGGCTCTTAAGAATACGCATATTCATATGAGTTATGGTACAAAAGTCACATACTAAATTTGGTTGAAATCCATTTGTTAATATAGTAGTTACAGGCCGGACGTTTGTTTTAGATGATTGCCCTTGACCTTGAAGCCTGCGGGTGAGCCTGCACACAGTCACTCTCTCACCCTATCGCTTCAAACTTGTCACCACCGACCTGATGTAATGGAGTTTCAGACTTGAGCACGTGGTGACACCGCCCCGCTGACAGTACAGTCCACGTCGAAGTATTGTGTGACACGGAAGTACACGTTACGTAGTTACGAACATAACGCCATTATATTTGCCAATGACAGTACTTCAGTAGTAGTGTGAGACAGCTTTGTCAATCATCGGACCGCTTGGGGCAGCTGATAACACAGGTACTGCAGTAACTCGCCTCCAGGCTTCCATTAAGATTTTTCACTCGTCTAAAACAAACGTCCGGCCTGTACATGCATTTAAAATTTGGACCTATCAACAAGCTTAGAATCATGTTAGCAGTACTGACGTATACTAGGTTCTCCAAATTAATGTAGAAGGTCATGTACTATACGTATGCATAGTTTCGAGCTCTTGTTTTGCATACTTTCTGATGTATTGGTATTAGGATAAAATAATAGAGAGAGCATTTATTAACAGTTGGCAGCCCTGGTTGCTCTTAAGAATACTCACAGTCATATTTGTTATTGTACACATAGCACATACGAAATTTGGTTGAATTCCCATTGATAGTGTAGAAGTTACATGCATTTAAAAATTAGACTTATCAGCTGGCTTAGAATCATGTTGGTAACACTGTCATATATGGACTCCTGGAAAATAAACTGAAATATTACTATCTATAATATATGTGTGCCAACTTTGGAATAGCTACCATGCATACCTTCCAGGATATACAGCATTGAGCACAAATTTCAATTGCAATTTTTCAGCAGTTGGTAGCACTGACATCATTTTCAAATATGGCCGTGAGATATTCCGGCATATATCTTTACTCATACCAAATTTGGTTTCCATAGCTGCAGCCGTTTAGGAGTTGATAGGCGGGACACACACACACACACACACACACAGCCAGACAGACAGACATTTTCACGGATCGATCTCATAAGTACTTTTTCCTCATTTTTGCAAAATGTGAAAAGGAGGCTAAAAATCGACGTAAAACCTGGAAAATTGGTCTGTGAGCCAATGAAAGCATTCAAGAAAGCTGTGGAATTACTCAAGCGCCATTAAAACACAGAATACCACAAACGAAACATGGTTGTCTTGCCATAATTTCTTAATGATACATGAGTACAAGGCTAATTATGTATTGTCCAGCATGTGCAATGCAGAGAAACAAATCATTAAAGAGAACCGCAAAAGACTTATGCCTATCATTAAAACAGTCATTTTATGTGGTACCCAGAACGTACCGTTGAGAGGGCATAGAGATGACGGGACCTTAGACATGGATAGAAGTTCAGTCGGTGAAGGAAATTTGAGAGCATTATTGAAATTTAGGATGGATGCTGGTGATAACGTTTTGGCTTTCCACTTGAAAACTTGTGGAAATAACGCCAGTTAAATTAGTAAAACAACTCAAAACGATATTATTGAGTGTTGCGGTGAAGTAATTAATCACCGGTACCGAAAAGATTGTGACAAAAATAAAAGATTCGAAGTTATTCACTATTTTGGCTGATGAGACTACTGATGTATCTGTCAAAGAACAGCTTAAATGTTGTATAAGATATTTCAACACTAAGGAATTTAGGATTGAAGAAGACTTCATAAAGTTTGTTGATGTAGTGGATCTCACAGGTGAGAACCTGGCTCACACAATATTACAAGAGCTTGAAATACTTGATCTGGACATAAATGATTGCCGAGGACAAGCTTTTGATGGTTCCTCAAATATGAGTGGAATATTTAGAGGTGTGCAAGCTCGCATTGCTCAGATCCAGCCATTAGCTACCTACAGTCACTGTGCCAGCCATAGGCTTAACTTAGCGGCCAGCAGAGCGTGTACTGTGTCTAGCATTAGAAACGCTGTAGGTGTCATTTCAACCTTGGCAATTTTTTTCCGAGACTCAGCTTGAAATTTTAAAAAGTTCGAAGGCGAAATGCAGGAAAATCATAACCTCAAGCAAGGAAAACATGGACTTAAAACGTTGTGTGAAACGAGATGGTTGGAGAGACATGAGGCTGTACTGACGTTCATGGAAAACTTTCCTACTCTACCCACCGTTTTGGAAACTATTTCCAACTCTCCTGATGGTAGGCGGAGCAACGCCTTACCACCCCTCAACTCTATCATGGCATCAGAGATTTTGATAAGTATGGTTGTGTTGGCTTATATTCTGGGAGTGACGTTACCTCTTGCACGAAAACTACAAGCAGATTACATGGACGTCCTTAATGCAATGCAACTTGAAGCTACAATAGCAAGCACTCAAAAAGAAAGGGACTCTAGTGAAAAACCATTGAAAGCATTGTTTGAGCAATCAACAAACTAGCAGAAGAGATGGGCACAGACATTCAAAAGCCTAGAATAACAAACCTTTAAGGGAACAGATCAAACCTACAGGTTGAATGAATTGAAGACTACTATCGTAAAACAGTCTTCATCCCCATTTTGAACTTAATTTTAAATGAATTAACTACAATTACCATTATTATTATTACTACTACAATATTTCCGAAGAATGAAATGCAGTGAGTGGGAAAATGGCAAATGCTTTTGTCATCAAATTTTGAAAAGGATTACCAGACTGAAATCCTTGAAGGAGCTTCTTTGTACGAAGATGACTTGCCCTGTTTTATGATTTAAGATGAGAGCTGCAAATCTGGAAGAACTTATGGCAATCGCATCCAGAAAACAAGAGGCCAAAACACCCAGCCAAAGCGTATAAATTGGCCGATGCTCTTCCAAATGTGAGAATATTACTCCAGCTTTTGTGTACTTCCCCAGTTACAACAAGTACATCTAAGCGTTCCTTCTCAGAATTCCGCCGTCTGAAGACATACCGTATATGTGCAGCACTATGTCGGAAGACAGACTTAATGGACTGGCTTTACTGCACATAGGCCTACATCAGGGCATGCCAAGTGAAATTAAGCCTGAAGAAGTGTTGAAAGTTTTTGCTACGAAACATAAGGGAAAACTGGCCCTAGCACATCTGTAAATGTTACGGAAGTAGACAAAATAAATTGTCTCTATGTACCATTTATATATTCTTGTATTTTGCAAATAATACAGCTTTTATTTGACGTAGTTAGGATTTTTATTTCCTATAAACATTCTCTAAAGATTAAGTAGATCCCAAATATCAAGTAGCGGCGCCCCTCCCAGAGAGAAATTCTGGATCCACCCCTGATCATCATCATCATCATCATCATCATCATCATCATCATCATCAAGTAACAGCTCCCGTTTCCCCGGTGTTGGTTATCAGAAAAAAATTCCACACTCCCCAAAGTACACAGGGCTAAATGACAACGATGTCCAAGCCCCTGAAATGAAACATAACAACATTACTAAATAAGAAGCCGTAGCATCTCCAGACAACTGAGTAATAGTAGCTTACCCCTCCTAAGGGTTTCACGCTTCACGGAAACCACCACCAGCCCATTAAAATGAAGAATGAAACTCGGTAAGGAAGAATTTAAGGGGGGCCTACATTACTAAATAGTAAAACACTTTAACTGTAACAACGTGAGTAGTGTGGTAAGGCCGGTTCTACCCATAATCGCGTGTGTGCTTGAATACGTATGGCTATGTTGGAAAAAGGTTAAGTGGTGGGGGAGGACCAGGGTGGAGTGAGGGGTCGTTTAGATGGAATTTTTCCGCTCTATTTGATGGTGAGGTTATTTTTTAAAATGGGTGGAATTTGGAAACTCAATTTGAGGTAAACGTGCGTTTTTGACATTTTGGTGATATTTAATGAGCTTGTAAGGCTAGAACGATGTGTTCTTTAGGAACGGGGAGACGTCCTCTTTGCTAAGAATGTGTGTTGGTAACTTTTATTTTTGAAAATTGTTGATTTTGAAATTGTCATTATTTTGGAAACCGTGAATTTTGTGAAAAAGTTTTTTCGACGTTAATGAAAGGTGGCAATGCCCTCTAGATGGACAGCAAGTTTCAAGGGTGTAGGAGGAAAAAAATGATAGCCTACTTTCTGGCAAACATTGGCGATAATTGGCGAATGGATGGTCGGATTTTAACGAATGAAGTATTGTTGGCGTTGGGGTGACGTCCTCTTTGCTAAGAATGTGTGTTGGTATTTAAAAAAATATATATATTGTTTTGGGATTTTTGATTATTTTGGAAACGGTGAATTTTGTGAAAAAGTTTGTTTGACGTTAATGAAAGGTGTCTATGCCCTCTAGGTGGACAGCAAGTTTCAAGTGTGTAGGCCAAAATAAATGAATTTTGAAAAATGGTGTCTATTTTGGAAACTGAACTTGACAAAAAAAAGTTAGTTTGTGATGAATGATTGGTATTTACTCCCTCTACCCGCAACATAAATTTGAAGTCGCCAGGTGAAAACCTATGCATGTTTTTACAGTTCTCTTGCAAGTCGCGTGTGTGCTTGAATACACATGGCTATGTTGGGAAAAGGTTAGGTGGTGTGTGTGTAGGGGGGGGGGGCGGAGGAGTAGGGTTGAGTGAGGGGTCGTTTAGATGGTATTTTTCCCGCTCTATTTGATGGTGAGGTTACTTTTTAAAATGGGTGGAATTTGGAAACGCAATTTGAGGTAAACATGCGTTTTTAACATTTTGGCGATATTTAATAAAAGTGTTAATGACGTGTATTATGTTATTTTTTATCGTCGTTTGTAAGTAGTCGGGCTTTTTCAAATGATTATTTATGGATTAGTTATTAAAACTAAAGAACCAAAAAACCAATAGGTCATCCGCATTTTAGTATCTCGCTAACCAATAACCGGATTTAAACATATGGGGTGTCGTAGGACTCGTGGTGAACTCCCCTTTTCTATGGACCGGGTATATGCACCCCCAAATAAAAACTACCCTTACCCGGGTTTGCAATAGTAACTTTTTGTATGCATGCGCACTTGGAGTGGGCTTTTGTAAGAGAGCGAGCGGGCTTTATAAATGATTATTTATAGATGAGTTTTTTAAAATATTTATTAAGAACCAAAAAAACTAATAGGTCATCAGCTTTTTAGTATCTCGCTAACCAATAATCGGATTTAAACATATGGGGTGTCGTAGGACTCGTGGTGAACTCCCCTTTTCTATGGACGAGGTATGCCCACCCCATAATAAAAACTGCCATTACCTGGGGTGAAATAGTAATTTTTTGTATGTATGCACACCAGCGACTTTTGTCAAAAGGGCCTAACTACACTTTTATTAATATTTTCTGAACCCCTGATGGGATTTTGCCATAGGCAGTATCCTAGCCCTTGGGGTGACGTTTCGTTTTTGAATGTATGATTAATTTTTTGTCAAAAGGACCTAAGGACACTTTTGTAAATATCTCGCGAACCAATATGCTAGGGACTTGTATGAGGGGTCCTAGCACTTGGGGCGACGTCTCCCTTTGGGGGGTGAAACTACCCCCCAAAATTGAAAGATCAATATCTTAGAAAATAAGAACCCTAAAATTAGGTGTGATAGCTTTAAAAATAGGTGATGATATAGGCTTTTACCTCGATTGGTCATTTCACCCCTAGAACAATAAATAGTCATTTTGCGAGAGAAAAAAAGTGTTAAACACTTAAAATGATAAATGAACCTAAGATCTTTTGTTTTTGATGAAAAATAGCAGGGGGATGAAAACTACCCTCAAATTGAAAAATCAATATCTTGGAAACTAAGAACCCTAAAATTAGGCGTGATAGCTTTAAAATAGGTGATGATATAGGCTTTTACCTCGATTGGTCATTTCACCCCTAAAACAGTAAATAGTCATGTTATGGGGAAAAAACGTGTTAAACATTTAAAAATGATAAATGATCCTAAGATCTTTTGTTTTTGAAGAAAATAGCAGGGGGGGGGGGTGAAAACTACCCCCAAATTGAAAAATCAATATCTTGGAAACTAAGAACCCTAAAATTAGGCGTGATAGCTTGAAAAATAGGTGATGATACAGGCTCTTACCTCGATTGGTCATTTCACCCCTAAAACAGTAAATAGTCAAGTTATGGGGGGAAAACGTGTTAAACACCTAAAAATGATAAGTGAAGCTAAGATCTTTTTACTTTTAATGAAAATAGCAGGGGGGGGGGGGGTGAAAACTACCTCCAAATTGAAAACTAAGAACCGTAAAATTAGGTGTGATGGCTTAAAAAATTGGTCATGACATAGGCTTTTACCTGGATAGATCATTTCACCCCTAAAACAGTAAATAGTGATTTTAGAGGGGGAAGGTGTTAAACATGTAAAAATGATAATTGATCCTAAGATATTTTATTTTCATGAAAGGGCCGATAACCTCGATGTTAGGCCCCTTAAAAACAACAATTAGTATTATTATTTTCATGAAAAAATAGTAGGGGGATGAAAATTAGCCCAAATTGAAATAATCGATATCATGCAAAGGAAGAACCCTAAAATTAGGTGTGATAGTTGAAAAAAAATGGATGATGACATTATTTTGACGTATAAAACAGGAAATAGTAATGTTACAGGGGAAAAGGTATTAAACACCTCAAAACATATGCGTTTTTGTGAAACCATGCTTTAATGGACGTGTGTGTATGGATAATGATGACGGCTTGCTAATTATTATTATTGTTATTATTATTATTATTAGGTAATTATGGATTAATGTGTGTATAGGTTACTAACCAGTAGGCTAATAGTAAACATTTGTATGAGTTGTTGAAGAAGTCAGGAAGGCCAACCCTTTGGCATGGCCAATGAATTGACCCAAAAGTTTTACCTGTCAAGACTCAGTGTACCCTGTTCCAGCCCTTAGACCGGAGATAAAATGTCTTGGTAGAGCGCTGAAATCGAACCTGGACCTCTGTCATGACTGCTAAGTTATAATAATATTATAATAAATAATGGATTTTATAAAGAGAGAGAGAGAGACACACGCTTTAATGCTTTCGCTAGCTCCAGTCTGCAAACATACACTAGCTTGCTGAACTAGTAAGACTTGCTGATAAGAGCAGTGCAGTGTTGTCAGATTTCTTGTTTGGCTGATTCTGCAACTTGAGTTTAAACGGAGCCGCACATGTTAATGCTTAACTACATTACTTAGCCTCTTTTATTACCTGGCACCACGCAGCATAACTGCAATTGAAATAAAGATCATGATGATGATGATGATGATGATGATGATGATGATGATGATGATGATATTAATGATGATGATGATGATGATAATGATTGTTGTTTTAAGGGGGTTGAACATGTAGGTTATCGGCCCCTAAAGGTTTGGGTGATGGTTAAGATGAAAATAAAATGTAAACTATAACTAAAACTAACTACACACTAATAGACTAGGAAAAGAAATCGATGACAAAAGGACACTAATTCAAATAAAGAAATAAAAAATGACCTCAAGAATGTGGATTGAGGGACTTTAAAGGAAAGAGTGCCATAAACGGTAGATATGAAAGTGAAACAGGAGAGGGTCTGCCACAGAGGTAATGGATAAAAGGAGGAAAACTGGACCCAGCTCAGGAATCCCTTGGGGTCGCCAACTTCCAAACTGATCAGCCGTAAGCCCCTGAGGGTGTAGCCATATCCAGGGTGCACCACAAGTGGTGGGACTACATACATCCTACCTTCTTGAGGGGGGGTTGAGCAAAAGGCAGTAAATAACGTCAAATTAATAAATAAGGCTGACCCCTCGCAGAAACAGGTTATCAGAAAATAAATGAGACAAGGATCAATTAAGTCGGAAAAGGAAGAGACTCCATAAGTCTTGGATACCCTAATAATGTCGGAGTCGGTAGAGAACAAGAGTTGAGCAAGTGTGGTCGACAGGAAAGAAGACAGAGGAGCCTAGCACAAGTCAGTAGAAGCAATGACGGACTCAGCTGGGACTCCGTGGTCGTCAACCTACATGACACTAGATATGACTCCCAGGGGTGGAATTAAAGACCTCTTTTGTTTTATATCACTGGTTTTAAGGACGGTAACACATGGCATACCTTTATAATGCGATACTGGTCCTAGGGTATGCAAAATTGTATTAGATACTCGGCTAATAATAGTGTGCATGACCATTATTATTTTTCCTAAGTACAGTACATTGGACTGATGACCATGATTTCCAAGCCCCTAAGTAAGACAAAAACAAATTATTTTCATTTTCCTATAAGTCGGGGTGAGGTGAGGCGAGTTTTCTATACACCAAACTGATGTGGTTTCCCACTTCTACTCCAGGCAAATGTACATTTTAATGTTAAGAATAGTGAAATGATTTGCAACTGTCCAATGCTAGGACCTGATTAGAGGCTTTTAAAAATGTAATGGAATGGAGTACACTTCCCCCAAAACTAACAATATGAGTGTTCGATCCCCCACAAGAGCCAAAGTGGGCTACAAACCATGAAATTTATCCATTTTTTTTTTTTGCAAATTCTCTAAATGTACTCGAAAATTCCATAATATTGCCTTTACACGTATGCTTTTATTATTGTTTCGTTTACCACACTCCCTGCAGACAAATACCTGAACATGACTTTCTCTTAGTCTAGGACATCCACATTGGACGTGATAGTTGAGTTTCATCTTCCATAAACTCGTCTCTGAGGTGGGTGTCAGAAAAAGCATCCAGCTGTAAAAACCACACCCTGACATAGACTGTAATAACCTCTTACGTTGAGGTTCCTAACACTAACGACATTGAATGATTGAACGGTTTCCGTTTCACAATTCCTGTCTATACTTTCCTCTTTAAGGTTGCTAAAATGCAATTAAATTAAATAAATACCTAAAGATGGTTTGATTTCATTAATGATATGGTGTTGATGATTGATATATACGTTAAGACTATTTTTTAGGTCTTGACTGGCCTTGCAATAAAAATTGACTAACCAAACATGAGTTTCCTATCAGGGAAACATTTTGGCCACTATGTTGGTTATTGACCAGTCAGTACAGTTCTAGTAATAAGACAGAAATTCAACACAAACGATGAGCGCGCGCGGTGGCTGAGATTGATACGTACTGTCGGTTATGTAGCTATGTGGAATGTATATGACATATGGTTTACTTTAAGGTTTGGAGATCCCATTAAAGATATTCCTACAATAAATGGTCTTCGAATGATCATTGTTTGGTGTGAAAATATGTATTATATGATATTTAATGAAAACAATTATGATTTATTAAATGTTTATACGTTTACTGTATTCTTACTTAATGTAAGCACTCGAGGCACTATCGACCAAAATACAGCACTATCTGGAATGTATACTGCATACTTGAAGGTTTGGTGATCCCATTAAAGGTATTCCTACAATAAATGATTTTTAAGTTGTCGTTTTATGGCGTGAAAATATTTGATATATGATATTTGCTAACAATCGCCTCCGTGGCTTAGGCGGCAGCACGCCGGCCTCTCACCGCTGGGTCTGTGGTTCAAATCCCGATCACTCCATGTGAGATCTGTGCTGGACAGAACGGAGGCAGACAGGTTTTTCTCCGGGTACTCCGGTTTTCCCTGTCAAAATTTCATTCCAGCAACACTCTCCACTATCATTTCATTTCATCTGTCATTCATTTAATAATTGCCCCAGAGGAGTGCGTCAGGCCTCGGCAGCCGGCACAGTTCATATCCCCGCCGCTAGATGGGGGCTTCATTCATACCATTCCTGACCCGGTCGGAGACTGGAAGCAGGCTGTGGATTTTCATTTTCATATTTGCTAACAGGATTTGCCACTGAAATTATTTTACAAGTAGTTATTTTAATGACCAACAGAGTTGACTGTTAAGAAGGTAGAGCCCTATGTGGAATGTAGGGTAACATGTAACATGTTATACATGATATGTGACAACTGTAAGGCTTGTGATTTTTAAGATGCCTTCATCCCTGTATTAATCACCCAGTTTACAAGACTCATAACTGTAATGTTACGGAAAAAGTTGAAACAAAACAAAAATCTGCATTGAAAAATCAAAAAGTGGTTGAGCAAATATATACTGGGAAAAAATGTTTTGTAAACACTGATGTCCAACAAGACTAATTAAATCAGTAACTGTCAGGGTGGCCGAGTGGTTAAGGCGTTTGACTCAAGATCAAATTTCCAAATATATAAGGAAGCAAGGGTTCGAAATACAAAACTTTAGACGAATATTCTAACTTTAGAGAAAGGACAAGTTTATATGTTATACAAGATATGAGTTGATGAGCTCCAAAAGTTAACAAGTCCAGGAAGATGAAATTCGAGTAAATGACAAAGTCAAGAAGGTTTCCTTATCAAGTTACTATTTTAAATAATTCCTAAAATTGGTATAATTATTAGGAATTCTATATGAAAAGTTCAGAAATATGTAGAATATTACTACATAAAGAAACAAAGAAAATACTATGGATATGTTAAGTTTAGGAACATGTTAATGGACATGTTAAGTTTTGGAATAGATTGATGTGGACATGTTGACCTATGCAATAAACTGTTTTCTCGTAATTTAAATTCTTATGGTTTTTAGTTGCATATATTTATTTTGCACAATCCTTGGAAACATATAGTTAATAATATCTCAACTGAAAGCTTAAGTATAAATTTGGTTTGACATTTGTATTACACAATATTCTATGTTGGTAACGTAGTAATTTAACACAAGAATCAGCCTTTGTGGGCATTTAGTCCTTAAAATGATATGCTACGGACATATTTGTAATAAATAATTGAATAAAGATACGTACAACAAAAAGGGTGTATCCTTTAGGGCTAAATTCCGACACTTAGGGTGGAATTCAGAGATATTTCTTGAGGACACCTTGCGGAGACCTTGACTAAGGAGGCCTTGAGGCTTCCTCCAATCTGAAGGTCTCCTTGAGATTGATTTTGCCGTCAGAGTCATTTCCTTAAGGTCTCCTTACTCAAGGGATGCTCAAGGCTTCCTCAAGGCTTTCTCGAAAGTAAGATTCACTGGTACCAATCACATACGAAAAGTTTCACTAGTGTTATTCGAATAAGAATTAAAGCTGACGTGTCTTACAATATAATCTGATGTTCCATGATATTAACGTTGATATGTTAAACATTATAATTGATTGTCAGCTAGTCACATATGATACATGTGTGATTAGCTCGTACTTATTTCAATGTTACTTTATGAGACTTTTGGCAATGGTCAGTGTAGCTTTTGTTTCCAGAGAAGCTATGAAGCAATCTTCGCGCCCCGGTATTTCAAACCACATGGAGTGCAGAGTGGAGTAATACAGAAATTGTGGTGTGTAGAGGATATACATTTTGTTGTGCAAATCGTCCTCCTGTATAAAAATATACTTGAAAATAAGAATACGGACGACGTTACCGTGGAAAAAAGAAGAGAACATGTCAAAATATAACGGAGGCGTTCAATTGCGTGCCTGAGCACAAGGTAAGATTTCCTCAATTTTCGTATTATTTCTGTAGTAAGACGCATCTGTTGATTATTTTAAAGCACCAATACGCCCAATGGGCCTACTGACTAAAAGGAACATAAATGAAAGAGTAGCAAAAACGTAAAGTAGTAGCCTACTTTTAAGCTTACCGTACCATAACCTATTGGAGCCTACGCGCAATAAGCAACCAAAATCCGGAGGTATGCACAAAGCTTTAAATCATATAATGAAATGCACACAGCCTTTGAAAGTACGTTACTTTTTATGAAAATCTTGTTTCATTGTATGATTATCTCCATTCTCAGCTTGAAAGCTGCATAGTTCAAAGACATGCCAGGCAAGTTGCCACTCATTTTGTTTATATGGGTCTGATGTAGTCGAATGTACAGTAGATCAGGTGTTTTACATATTTAGGCCTATGGAATAAATATTGTTTTAGAATGTTTAAATAATGTTGATTGGTTAGGTCTGGTGGATACTAAAACCATAACATGATAGTTAATCTTACTATTACCCCCCCACACATTTGAAATTGGTGCCGAAACAACTATTGTCCAAAAATTACTGATAAGTGACAGGTTAGGTGAGGACTGAAGATCCACTGAAAATTACTGTCACAGTGACTCCTATGTTCCCCCCTGCCTATACCATAATGGTGCCAGCATATTGTTCGATGTTCCATTGGATAATTTCGGTCTTATTAGGTGTGTAATAAGTGTACCGAGATAGGAATGTTGGCATATCGAGAGCCTCCCAATTGTATAACATGGTATTCTATGCACTATTTATGCCATCGAAGGACAGTGGCAGTAAAGAGCAACTTAATTGCCACTATGGGCTAGCCAACACAGGAGTACAGTACAGAGGAAAGTATTGGGGATCACTGTGGAGAGAAAACCACTACATAGGCCTATCCACTTGTGGAGCGTGAGCATGGTTAGGACAAAATAGACCCATTTTGCAAGGGGGATTCTGAATTAAAATGTTTCCTACTCGGATAGATTGCAGATTGTACTGCATAAGTGTACATACGATGGTAGGCACACTGTCACACATCGGAAAACCAAGGGTACTTGGCCTGCTCACAATATTTGCTAGATGCACATAATATTGTGATGAGACAGTACAAATTGTAGCAGACTTCATAGCTTCTCAGCTCATGAACTGCACAAAAAAAAAACACATAACTATAACATTCAAAGAATAATAACGATACCGTAGTTATTTATTATAATGAACATTAAAGGAGAGGGAACTATTGTAAATAAAGTTGTAATTGACTTCTAATTCTGATTAAAAATAGAACCATGCCCGTTTCTTGGAATGAAATTACTGCTTTATGAAAGCAGTGCCACAAACTTGACTCTACAGTACTTTTACTAGTTAATGTTAATGGTTATAATATTTGTCCTTTCTTTCTGATATTTTTAATTGGTGTTTTTTTTCTTGAGTGTTACCTTAACATAATGAATTTTCTTTTCAGAAAATGGTTGAACAAATAAAAAAAATTGGGACAGCGAGAAAAGCATTTGTGTGACGAAAAAACAGAACATGACCCAGCGATGCATGCTCTCTTGGGGCAGGTGTATATCAAAATACCGTTTGCCTTGGACAGTGATACGTTCACATGAGATAGGCAGGTTGAAGAGGCAGCATCAATATAAGAAGAGCCTATCATCGAGCTGGTCATAGAACCAGATAAGGCTGACACCAGTACATCGAATGATGAAAGCCCAACAGGTTAGTCAGAGAGATAGTTTTAAGACAGTTTGCAGAACAATATTCTCCTACCTGATATTATTCTCATTTCTATGGAGTCTGGGATTTGTAAAACAGGGAGCCATGTAGCCTAATGTCATCACGCCAGGAGATGGCAGCTCAACACGCTGCGACGGGGTAAGGGGGTCTTGCAGTACGCATGCGCAGCCCAACTATTCCAAACCTGTATATCGGTTGGCAGTCAGTTGCTGCTACTTCCTGCATGATAATTTGTTACCGTCTTACTTTCAATAGGCTATTCTTATAAGTCTTGGTGTTTACTTTTAATAATGTAGCAGTATCAGGTACAGTAATAGAAACAGTGACCAACTTAATGTTTTTGGAATGCACGATACGCAGTGAGAGGGAAGACAACTGCTGTTCAAACCCAACTGCCATCTCCTGTCGAGATATCAGTAGGTTATACATTATGTGAACAGAAGTATCTGAACACTCAAATGTGAATGCAGGTGAAGTTTGGACCAACCATCGCTACTAGCCGTGGCTGTCAAAATGCTACTTTTCATGTTTATGGTAACTTTCACCTGCAGTCAAGGCTCAGAGGGAGGGTGTATCAGCTCCATGCCCGGCTGTCTTTGCTCCCAGGAATTACCCAGGTACTCACTTCTGGTGTAGGCTGAGTGAACCCCAGGGCTATTTGCGTTTCCGAAAGTGGTAGTTTTGTTTCTAAAATCCACTACCTGGGTGGGGATCGAACCCACTCCCTTTCAGTTAGAAGCTCAGCGACTCGACCGACTGCGCCACGCAGCCCCCTCAAGTGTAGTTAGTGGAAGGTTCTCTTCATGCCATAAATCTATGATATGAGACCGCAGGCTTTACTTCCCCTCCGAAGGAAGGCATACTGAGGGATCATGTTTATTTTGACATGGAGGATGCTAGTAGCATGCTATAGCCTCCTAAATGTCCAGAATATCTGGCGGTTGACTGTGCCGTTGAAGGTTGTCAGTACGTAAATAGCGGCTTCAGTGGCGTAGTTTTGTAGCATGCTGAACTGCTGTGCCCAAGATAGCGGGTTCAAACCCGGCCGAAGTCGTTGGATTTTTTAAGAGCGTTAAAAATCCTTCAGTATGCCTACCTTCGGAGGGGAAGTAAAGCCGGCGGTCCCATGTCATAGATTTATGACATGTAAAAGATCCTTTGACAGTCTAAACTTGTGTAAAGCTAAACTGTTAGGTTAGATTTCATCGGAATGCTCTATCAAAGTTCCAACGCTCGCCACTAGGTATCATTGATATCTGGTAGCGAAAGTTGGAACTACTTGAATTTGAACGGAACTTGTAGCTCACCCTAATAAGGGTGTCCCCTGGAAGCAGCTACAGACTCAGGCGAGCCAAACATGTCCTCAGACACTCCCGGCAATAAAAGCCATAAGATAAATAAAAATAAATAAGTACGTAAATGAAACATTTCGGTGTATTCCTATGCAAATAAAATCGTTTTACATGAATCATGCTGTAGTTGGTAGTGGTAAGGGATGTTACCATCCTCAAAATTAGGGGCTGATGAGGTGAAATGTGGTGGCTTGGATTCCACATAACAAGGACGTCACGTGGCTTATGATCACAAAGTTAGTGGACTCGTAAAACAACAAGCTTACTTTTTTCCTGATAGGCCACGACCACTCCGCTCCAGTGAAATCGATTTGAGTTCTACCTGTAAATTAAGTAATTACAATTTTACCTTTCATGGCTTAATTCCACACAAAGCAGTCTGCGTTGTGAATTATATTATCTGATTTGTATTTTAGAGAAATGAGAATTTTCAAAAAAAATCTATTCAATGAACCTCTTGAGAGTATTCTCATAAATTGTACTTGCCAGAAACTTAAATAGAGTGCAACCTTTAAATTACTTTTGTAAGGGCGGTGAAGAGGTCAAATTCTTTCAGCAGTAAGGAGACTCATCACACCACATTCCTATAAAGATTTCACCGCATATCCATGAAATTAATTGTAATTATATCACAGTTAAATGTTTCCTTTATAACAATGCCCATTTAATATAATCTATAGTTTACATGAACTATCAAAGGAATTCCAGACCTTGTTCATAATGAGTTTCATGTAGGTTTTATGTGTTTCAGAGCCATTTCCAATGAAGAAAAGTTGAGATCCTCATGCAGTGGCTCCAAAGATAAAACTAGCATTCAAGAAAGGTGTCTTCGGATACAAACCCTGTTGGCGCAAGAAAAAGAATTACATGTTAAGCAAGTCAGGGAAATAATATCAAGTTAAAGGAGCAGGAATTAATTCTGAAACAGCAGACTTCCTGTCCCAAATGAAATGTACTTATTAATTGTACAGTACAGTATGTAAATAAATACCTATGAAAAAGAACCCTTGCATCATGTATTTAAATTAAAAAGTAAACTATGGAACATTGCAAACAGCTGCTGAACTTGTAGGCTATTGTTGTCGATGTAACTTAGACGGTAGAATAAAAAGATAGGGGCACATCCCGTTGCTGTCCCACCTCTTTAAACAATAATAGTAATTAGAATAGGAAGATGATTACTCACAAATAGTTAATTTTTTATCCCAACATGATTTGCCATTGTTGCACTGTGACTGATTAAGGCCCTAGCCTTTTTGTAGCATGTTGATAGAAAAACGAGATTGAGACACTGAGTTTTTTTATTCATGTAACTTACAGATGGTTATAGGTTAGGAGGCAGAACATTGAGAAAAAATGCTCCTTGAAACAAGTTAAATTTAAATTTTGATTATTAAAAAATGTTGAGACAGATGCCTAATTAAGAAAACAACTTACTATAAATGAAACTAACAATAAGATAATACAGTGAAACCTCTATTAAGAGACCAGTGACGGTTCCATGGAAAACTGGTCTTTTAGAGGGGTGGTCTCTTAATGTGCATTAAAAATAATATTATACTGCATATTAATAAAGTACAGTTGGAACACATACTTGATTACAATTTATCTGCATTGGTTCACATTTAGTACAAATTAATTACATATACTATTCATAATGTTGAATTTTGGGCTTATGCCGTGTTTTATTATATTAATATTCGACGCGTTTCGAAAGAAACCATGTTTTTCTTCGTCAGGAATAATCTGGAATACGACAATGTTGCTAAGAGAAAGAAACGAAGAACACATAGAAGGTGCCCAAAGATGGACGCCATTATAGCCCATTATTCCTGACGAAGAAAGACATGGTTTCTTTCGAAACGCGTCGAATATTAATATAATAAAACACGGCATAAGCCCAAAATTCAACATTATGAATAGTAACACGGGCCGTGAAAGTCTAAATGACAATAATTACATATAGTTATTTTCTGAGCTCTGTCATTAAAAAAAGTCACCAATTGATCTCTGTTTGAGATTAGCACACCTTTTTTTAAACAATTTCACTTTCTAGAATATCTCTGAGTGAGTTTGAAAGTCCATTAATTTGTTCTGGGTTTGAAAAATCTTCTAGGAGAGCCGTGTTTTGTATTTTTATACGTTACATAACACTCTATGGAAGTGAAACTTGGACTATTGGTGCAGCAGAAAAGAGGAGAATTGAAGCATTTGAAATGTGGTGTTACAGGAGAATGATGAAGATCAGATGGGTAGATAGGGTTACAAACGAAGAGGTATTAAGATGAGTGGGAGGGGAGAGATGTTTGTGGCGATAGGTTAGTAGGACACATACTAAGACACCCAGGAATAGCAAGCTTAGTTATGGAAGGAAGGGTTGAGGACAAGAACTGTAGGGGTAGACCAAGGTTAGAATATGTTAAACAGATTGCCTCGGATGTAGGGTGTGGTAGCTATGGAGAGATGAAACGATTAGCTCAGGACAGGAAGGCATGGAGAGCTGCATCAAACCAGTCAAAAGACTGAAGACTCAAACAACATAACACTTCCTCTATTGACATTCTATGCTGATGCAGTTCTGTGCCAACAGAACTATTGTTTACATCATCACCATCTCCAATGGGGGGAGCGTGATGGCGCAGTGGCTAAGCTGCTCGTCTTTCACCCGGACGGCCGGGGTTCGAATCCCGGTGACAGCGGGGTGGAATTTTCACCTGAAAAAATCACGTGGCGTCAGGAAGGGCATCCGGCCTTAAATCCCCGGCCAAAACAAAAAAAAATGAGCCTGGTTGGCTCCGGCGACCCCAATTAATTGGGAAAAGCCGAAGGAAGAAGAAGAAGAAGAAGATCACCATCTCCAATGGGAAGGCAGACGAGAAGTGGTCTTTTGAAAGAGGTCAGACTGAGAAAAAGCCCGGTCTTTGGTCGGGGAGAGGGGTGGTCCTTAAATAGAGGTAACAAATACATAGACCTTATGTGGTTTTAAATCGGTTCCAAGAAAAATCGGTCTTTAAGAGGGGTGGTCTTTTAGAGAGGTTTCACTGTAGTAACATTAAGGCGTATCCATAAGTGTTAAATCCAGGATCGGATCCTGGCTCTGGCAGCGACTGTCCTGAACAAGGATCATGAAATTATTAGTTCAGTCGGTCACCCCTGTATAAAAAAAACGTTCCTAGAGACGGGGCCACCTCAGGTTATGTTGCATTCTGGCAATTCTGCCAACACAACGACACTTACTCGGGATTGAGCCTGTTGTCCTCATTGCTGGGTGCATGTGCGTTCATAAGAGTATACCCTTTGTTTCTGCTGCGGTTAGAAGAGGTAATCTCTGAAGCACTACAGAAGTTAACCACTGAGCTGATAACATTCTTATTTACAGCAAACGCCATGCTAAACACCGGCATATTTTTACCTAACTCCATTATAGATTCTATATTCTTTTGTGTCCATTACATCGTTGTCCTGATATTGTGTTTCTTGCAATGCCAGTATTGATATGTTATGTTCATGCATCATCGTCGTCAGTTCTTTGTGCTCACCAAACTTGAGTAGTGAGTTAAAGTTTAGTATCCCAAAGTATTATTTTTGCTTCGTCCTGAGTTTTGTACGTTTAGACATGGAATTTATACAAGGTTCATTTCCCCTACGCATCTAATTTGTGTATGCTCCCCAGAATCCAAAGACCTACGTGCACATTCATTGAATCTTAACTTGATGAAACTGTTTTGAATATTCTCTATTCATGAGCTCAATGTTTAGAGAAAAGGAACCTTTATTGTTTCTATAGACTTCTGCCATTGGTCTACCATGGCTCTTGATAGGTATGTGGGTATAGTCGTTGCAGCTTCTGATTTTTTGAATGCTCCCATTTGTTAGAATTTCCTCTGCCTCCTATCATATTTTTCCTGAGAGTTCAGAATTCTTACATATTGTACGTTCGAAGTTGCTTTGCCAAATGCTCGGATATAAGACAGCCTTTCTTGCGCTAGATAGGCTTACTCCCCGAAGGTCACCATATACAGTCAAAAAAGAAAGAGGATGAGAGCCTAGTTACTGTATTGTTTTTGTACGATTCAGAGTTTAATGACACGGTTTCATTTTGGTATGCATAGCCTACACATGGTCAATAAAATTTTATTGTGTCATCAATCAGAAAGTTATATTTTTGTGGTAAGGAAGATGAGTCCCCATTAATTTTCTCAGATAATGTATATTATCAACTGGAAGTTTTATGTAACTAGTTTGTAACATAGGCTAGCTTTTTTGGTGGAGCACTGAAGTCATCTTCCCCAGAAAAATATCCCATTGAACTACTGCTCGGGTCTAAGCTGCGTGAACCTGAGAGGAATGTGCATCGCAGACTTTGAGATGTGGTGTTGACAAGTGATGAGGTTTCTCGGTCTGTGCATAGTACATTACCAAATACATCGGTCGGTGACTCACTCACTCATTCGTAATACCACAGTGGTTTGAGCTACGGCCCTATGTCAGCAGTATTGGAATAGAAAGGAATACCAGATATCACGGCGGGCTGTTGACAGACCCTTCTCTTCTCTCCTTACCCTTCCCTGCTCTTTCCCCTCACCCCACAAGTTCACAGAGCTTGGACCCGAGCAGTTTATTGATCCATTGACCTATGGTATATGAAACATGGCCTTCGGATTAGCCTAAAACATCAGTTATACTATTTTAATGTAGCCTATATATGAATTGGAACATCTTGGGGTATGTACTTGGTCAGAACCTAGTTTCTAAGGCTTTCTAATTCTCGACTGTGGGTTGAAACAAGGTACTCGCACCTTATGAGGAAGAACAGAAGAGATGGGTTCGATCCCCATGTAAGCCATCTTAGAAGTGGTTTTCTGCGATTCTCCAATTCAATTCCAGGGAAATACTGGCATGGTTCCTATAAGACCATAGCCACCTTCTCCTTAACTCTTATCATCAATTACAAATACACAGACACACAATAACCCATTCGATATCAAACAGATTATCCACATAGCCTACCGGTAAGTACATGGGGTTGATGACCATGATGTTCAAAGCCCTGAATGAAATAGCAACAGCCTGTTTCATGACTTTCACCTAGGCTATTAAGACACTCATTTTTCACAGGAAATTCAAAGACCGGTACTCTCCATTTATTGTGTGGGATGTGTCTCCAATTAATGCAGTCAGAAGCAAAATGGTTTTCCCTACAGAGATCCCTATTTTGCGTGTTATATTGTTGTTGTTAATTCATTGTAGGGTCTTGGTAATCAGCCTTGTGCAGTAGATTGCGTATTATAGACCTATCAGTAGTGTGCATGTATGTATCTAATCACTTTTAACCCAATAATGAGGCCAGGAAACCGGATTATTACGAGATGTCATCTAATGCGTGTATCTTGCGTACGTATTCCTAATAGGCTAATAGGCTACTTTACATTACCGGTATTGTAGGTTATTTAGGGCCGTGTATCAGTACTGGAGGTATGAACGTCTTGCATCAAAATAAGCTAACAGGCTAATCATGTAACTTATGTATAACCTAATTAATAATAAACACGTAGGCCTACATATCAGTCTGATACGATACGGTCCCGGTAGGCCAATGATATAAATTACGGCTCTTTTCCTGTGGAAAATACAAACGGACGGGAGCCAAATTATTGTGGGTGATAAATATTAATGCAATACAGTCAGAATATATTTAATTAAACAAATAATAGGCTACCCTTAAAATAAAAACTAACCTACACTGTAGTGCCGTACCTAACCAACAAAAGTATGGGGACTTTTACCGTACCTTAATTAGGTACCGTACTTATCGCACCGCTTTTTGGTTTTATTTCGAATGTTCCTATTACCGATACCTGAAAGTTTATCGTGGCATAAAACCGTAGACTAATAACTAAAATCTGTAATATTGGAGAAAGTGGAAGTCATCTTCTGCTTTCAAACTGAACTAAAGGCAAAATCACGTTTGTCACAACATGTTTTGAAAAACGGCAGCTCAGAAAATATTTTCTATGGATTCTAGAAATCTCTTATATATCGTCTTCGTACGTATTCGTCTTCAAATAATGCTTTAGTATAATCAAGATAGTCGTCGTCCGCCAAGAATACGCCATTTTTCTTGTGATAAGGATTCCTTAAGGTAGCTTGTCCCCTACCTTAGCATACGGCAAGTCGTGCGCAGTCGCGAAGGAGTCCTTGAGCCCAAGGCTTCCTCAAGAAATGTCTCTGAATAGTATTTCTGCTCAAGGAAGCCTTGAGGTCTCCTTAAGGAAGGCTCAAGGGAGCCTTCAAATGGCTTCCTCAAGGAAGTCTCAAGGAAGCTCTCTGAATGCAAATGGCTTCCTTAAGGCTTCCTCAAGCCCAAGGTCTCCTCAAGGTGTCCTCAAGAAATGTCTCTGAATTCCACCCTTAGATACTGTTGTCAAACCTGAATGTCTGAATGCAGCAGAAAAACTAGATATGATTGGAAAGGGTGGCCTTGAACATATCCGAAAGAGGGAAAGGAAAATTCTCCGATAAATCCTAGGCCCAAATATCAAGGATGGAGAGAGGAGACTCAAACCTAACAAAGAACTATACCTGAAGACAGAAGGAGTCATAGCCCTAATGAGAAAAAAGAGAATACAGTTTTATGGACACTTGGTGAGGATGAACAATGCCAGATTGACGAAGAGGATTTTTGAATCCTTCAGGAAGAGGAAGACGGAGCCGAAATGGTTTCGGGAAGTGAGATTGGACTTGGATCGGATGGGGGTGAAAGAAGAAGACATAATGGACAGAGAGCAATTTAGACGGCTGGGTAAGGGGTTTACAGGTTTCCAGGAGACTGGGGAGTTGTCAGTGAGGAAAGGAAGATCTTACAGAAGAAGGAAGTGGGAGAGTGGATGAAGAGATAATGGCAGAGAGTGAAGACAACAAATAATGTGAAAGCTGTCAAACGTGGTCCATAGTTGGCCGTAACTTTTAAATATATAATTGAATAAAACTTCTGACCATACATATGCCTGTAACATTTCCCTTTAAATTTAAGAACATGGACATGTTGAGTTATGGAACAGACTAGCTTGTGGACATGATAAGTGTTGAATATTGGAGTCATTTCCAAAACCTAACTACAAGACATGTCAAGTTATGGAATTTATCACTCTGCCCTCGTAAACTCATAGCGTCAAAGATACAGAAACTGGCATTATCTCAATTTCGTATTGTTGTGGACATATCGAGTTTTGGAACTCATCAACTCATATAGATGATGATGCTGATTGTTGTTTTAAGGGGCCTAACACATAGGTTATTGACCCCTAATGGTCTGAAACTATAACTAAAACTAACTACTGACGTACACACCAGAAGAGGAAATGCAAAACAAATAGAAAAACAAGATGTTCAGTAAAGAACATATAGCCTACTTTCTCCTAAATGCATGGGTATTGTTATAACTCTTTGTCCTTTTCAAGGAGTATGATTGAATGTTGGTTGTAGGAGCTTGTTGAAATACAACGTGCTATAGGGATATTAAACATGAATATGAGGTGCCCTTTGCTAGTGCTACCTCTGTACCAAATTTCGTTCAATTCGGTTTCACCGTGTTTGAATTGATAGGGGGAATCGATTTGCACACATACTTGGCCACCATCTGCAAACTATTGGGCTGATGTTCTTGCAGTTTGGTCAGAATATGTTTCCCACATAAAGATATGGTGTTGCAAAATTAGGTAGAGACTAGATTATTAGGTTGGTCGTAATTACATTTTAGCTTTTAACATTTGGGTGGCCGCGATTACGTTTCCATCAAGATAGCGGTGATATAAAACATGACACTGAGGTGCCCTTTGCTAGTGCTACCTCTGTACCAAATTTCGTTCATTCGGTTCCACCGTGTTCGAAATAATAGGGGGAATCAATTTTGACATAAAGATGGCCGCCATCCGCAAACTATTTGGCTAATGACCTATTAGATTGGTCAAAGGATGCTCCCTCCATAAAGGTATGTTGTTGCAAAGTTTGGTAGAGTTCGGATGGTTATGTTAGTCGTAATTTGATTTAAGCTTTAAACATTCGTGTGGCCACCATTACGTTTCTGTCAATATGGTGGCGATATTAATCATGACACTGAGATGCTCTTTGCTAGTGCTATCTCTGTACCTAATTTCGTTCCATTCGGTTTCAGCGTGTTTGAATTAATAGGGGGAATCAATTCTGACACAAAGATGGCCGCCATCCGCAAACTATTAGGCTAATGACCTATTAGATTGGTCAAAGGATGCTCCCTCCATAAAGGTATGTAGTTGCAACATTTGGTAGAGATCGGATGATTAGGTTAATCGTAATTTGATTTAAGCTTTGAACATTCGTGTGGCCGCCATTACGTTTCAGTCAAGATGGCGGCGATATAAAACATGACACTGAGGTGCCCTTTGCTAGTGCTACCTCTGTACCAAATTTCGTTCCATTCGTTTCCACCGTGTTCGAATTAATAGGGGGAATCAATTTTGACATAAAGATGGCCGCCATCCGCAAACTATCAGGTGAATGACCTATTAGATTGGTCAAAGGATGCTCCCTCCATAAAGGTATGTAGTTGCAAAATTTGGTAGAGATCGGATGATTAGGTTAATCGTAATTTGATTTAAGCTTTGAACATTTGTGTGGCCGCCATTACGTTTCCGTCAAGATGGCGGCGATATAAAACATGACACTGAGGTGCATTTTGTTAGTACTACCTCTGTACCAAATTTCGTTCCATTCGGTTGCACCGTGTTCGAATTAATAGGGGGAATCGATTTTCACACAAAGATGGCCGCCATCCGCAAACTATTACTCTGATGACCTATTGGTTTGCTCAAAGGATGCTCCCCCCATAAAGGTATGTTGTTGCAAAATTTGGTAGAGATCGGATGATTAGGTTGGTCGTAATTTGATTTAAGCTTTGAACATTTGTGTGGCCGCCATTACGTTTCCGTCAAGATGGCGGCGATATAAAACATGACACTGAGGTGCCTTTTGTTAGTACTACCTATGTACCAAATTTCGTTCCATTCGGTTGCACCGTGTTCGAATTAATAGGGGGAATCGATTTTCACACAAAGATGGCCGCCATCCGCAAACTATTACACTGATGACCTATTGGTTTGGTCAAAGGATGCTCCCCCCATAAAGGTATCTCGTTGCAAAATTTGGTAGAGATCGGATGATTTGGTTAGTCGTAATTTGATTTAAGCTTTGAACATTTGTGTGGCCGCCATTACGTTTCCGTCAAGATGGCGGCGATATAAAACATGACACTGAGGTGTCCTTTGCTAGTGCTACCTTTGTACCAAATTTCGTTCAATTCGCATTCACCGTGTTCGAATTGATAGGGGGGGACAGACATTCAGAGTACACACACTCACACACACACACACACAGACACACACACACACAGACTCACACACACACATACACACACACAGACAGACACACTTTTTTCGCCCTGTGTTGATCTCATAAGTCTACTTTCATTTTTTGCAAAAATCGAAAGTAGGCTAATAAGGAAAATTGAAGACAGGAGGAAAGGAAATGCCGTCAACCCTCGAAGAATGAAAATTAAGGAACTTTGAAGAAAGGAGAGCCATGAACGACAGATAGGGAAGGGAAAGGGGAGAGGTTCCGCTCCCAAAGGCAATTGAAAAAGGAGAAACTCGGACCCAGCTCATGAATCTCTCGGGGTCGCCAACTCCTGAACTCACCAGCCGTGAGTCCTTGAGGGTGTAGCAGTATCCATGGTGCACCATAAGTGGTGGGGCTACATACACCTTACTTCCTTTAGGACCTTGAACAGAAGGCAGGAGGTACTATGAAGAGAAAATGAAAAGGTTGACCCTTCAAACAATGCGGGTTCAGGAAAGATGAGACAAGGGCCAATTAAGGCGGGAAAGTAAAAGAATCCCTAGGCTTGGGATACCCTTATACCGTCGGGGTCGGAAGAGAAAATTAGTTGACCAAGGTAGGTAGACAGGAGAGATGATAGAGAGGAACCCGGCACATATAAGTGGAAGCAATGCCGGATTCGGCTGGGATCCCGTGGTCGCCAACCCACGTCCCAAAAGTTGTGAGCTCCTGGGGGAAAGTAGAGTTGATATCGAGAAGCTACGTGGAAATAGCGTGTTGCTTCATGGTATCTGACATTTGTACTGAGGAAGGGATAATTATCACGACAGGAAGATTATATTACAACTATAATAAAGGAACCACAAGAAAAGTACGATAGATGAACTTTCCGTAACAAAGCGAGTGATTGCGTGTCAGTATAGAGAGAGATTAAACCGAACTAATGGAACTATAAGTACAGTATATTGATTGTTTTTTTTCATGAGTGATGAATGTTTTTAGAACTATTTTTAGCCTACTTTCGATTGTTGCAAAAAATGAAAGTAGACTTATGAGATCTACACAGGGCCAAACATTCTGTGTCTGTGTGTGTGTGTATGTGAGTGTGTGAACTCTGAATGTCTGTTTCCCCCCCCCCCCCCCCTCTTATCAATTCAAACACGGAGAAACCGAATTGAACGAATTTGGTACTGAGCTAGAACTGGCAAAGGGCACCTCAGTGTCATGTTTTATATCGCCGCCATCTTTACCAAAACTGAATGGTGGCCACTCAAACGTTCAAAACGTAAAATCAAATAACGACTAAACAAATCATCCGATCTCTACCAAATTTGGTAACAACATACCTTCATATAGGACGCGTCTTGTGACCAAACTACAAGGTCATCCGCCGTACCATTTCAGTATGGCGGCTGTGCGAATTATGCAAACTTTATAATCCATATCATGGGACCCACCAACTCCGATTATCGAGCCGAGATTCGTTTTAACTGTTCTAAAGGAAGAGACACGTTCAAAATTAAAAGTTTATTTTGTAAATCTATAGTGCAGAAGTGATTTTAAAAAGCTGAGCCGTCTCAGTTACAAGGCAAGATGGCAGCGGATATCTTGTGCCTGACTTATATTTCACTAATTTGAGTATTGCATGCAATATAGCGTACTGATACAAAATAAATAAACGTTGTATGAAATGCTTTATATATTAATAACTAACAGTAGTACCCGGCTTCGCCCGGTGGAATGATGATAATGTTTTAAGGTCTCCTTAGAAATATAATGGACTTAAAATTTAAGTCATTTGCCCCCAAAGACAATGAGGGAGTAATATCTAGGTCATTTGCCCTTTTGATAAGGATGATAATAAAAACTACTGTTGAATTGACACGTCAAACTTACAAACTACCGTAATAGAAATACATATTTCAAAATTCACAGGCGAGGAAGACTTATTGTGTGTGGTGATTAATGGTGTAATGGGCGTAACATCTACTGTAGGTCATTTGCTCTTATGATGAGGATGATAAGGGAAACTACTACAGGTATTTAATTGACACTTCAACGTATAATGTACACAATGTACTGTAATAAAAATAACTATATGGCGGCTTCGGTGGCGTATTTGGTAGCATGCTGAGCTTCTATGCCCAGGATAGCGGGTTCAAACCCGGCCGAAGCCGTCGGATATTTTAAGAGCGTTAAAAATCCGTCAGCATGCCTTTCTTCGGAGGGGAAGTAAAGCCGGCGGTCCCATGTCAGATTTATGGCATGTTATTGAACCTTCCACTAATTACACCTGTGTGAAGCTAAATTGGATAGTTAAACAACGCTCATAGATGTCTACGTCCGTTGCCAAGAGCCGACTGCAGTGGCGTCTAGTAGCTAAGTTCCGAACTTGGCCTAGTAGTCGTTGACGGTGGCGCTTGGCGGCAAAAGTACGAACTATTTGAAGAATTCTAAGTTGCAGTTTGTACTTAATTTAAAAAACAGATAACACACACTAATACAGTCATCACAATTAACACCGGTTATCAGACAGATTCTACACACAGCCAAAGTACACGGGGCTACATGACCGCGTTGTCGCAGCCCCTAAACTTAAGAACCAACCAACCAAAAATAAATATTTTAAAAATCACAGTCGAGAAAGACTTTATGCGGCGGTGATTATTGGTATGATGCGCGTAACATCTAGGTCATTTGCACTTATGATGATAATAATAAGGTAATGAAAAAATGACTACTAAACGAACATGGTGTTATTTTAAAACTGATATAGGTAATTCTGGTGTCTAGCTTCGATGTCTTCCAAAGTCTCAACCTTCTTTTCTGGCTTAGGCCTGTACTGGATGCGTCTAGTGAAAGAGCGTACTGCTCGGCAAAGACAAAGAATATGGGTCCAAGCTGCACGAATCTGAGATGATCGCAGATGATGACGAAATATGATGACACACGTTCGGGGTTCCCCGTCCTATACAGATTGACCGGCAATCACTCACTGTTTCGCAACGGCCCTGTGCTGGCATCAGCATAGACAGCAGGAGATAACACGGCGGGCTCTGGAAAGTACTCTCAAGTCACCTTACGATGAATCAGCAAGCTATTCTCACAACTGACCCCCCCCCCAGGGTCTCACAACTTGTGGGACGTGGGTTGGCGACAACGGAACCCCAGCTGAGTCTGGCATCGCTTCTACTTCCTGGTGCCGGGCTCATTTCAGTTCTCTTTCCTGTCGGCCTCCCTTGGTCAACTCTTGTTCTCTTCCGACCCAGACTGTATTAGGGTATCCGAGGGCTAGGGAGTCTTTCAATTTCCCGCCTTAATTGGCTTTGTCTCATCTTTCCTGATACCCTCATTCTTCGAGGGGTCTGCCTTCTTTTCCTTTTCATAATATCTCCTGTCTTCTGCTCAAGGCCCTCAAAGAGGCAGGGTGTGTGTATACTCACCACTTCTGGTACACCCTCAAGGGCTCATGACTGGTGAGTTAGGAAGCTGGCAACCCCGAGGAATTCCTGAGCTACATGCAGGGAATGGAGTGGTATGTCAGAAATTTCAAGTGGACAGTGTTACGCATCGGGTTCCAAAGGGTAAGTATACACACTTTGTTTTCGATCGGTGAACGATGTAGATTTGTACCAAAGGGCCTTAATGCGGGAAATGGAGTGGTCTGTCCGAAATTTCGAGTGGACAGTGTTACTCGTCGAGTTCCAAACGGTAATTATGTAAAATCTGGTTGAGATCGGTGAAACGGTGTAGTTTTGTGCCAAGGGCCAAAATGCAGGGAATGGAGTGGCCTGTCCAAATTTTAAAGTGGACAGTGTTACTCATCGGGTTCCAAAGGGTAAGTATACACATTTTGTTTTCGATCGGTGAACGTTGTAGATTTGTGCCAAAGGGCCTAAATGCGTGGAATGGAGTGGTCTGTCCGAAATTTCGAGTGGACAGTGTTACTCGTCGAGTTCCAAAGGGTAATTATGTAAAATCTGATTGAGATCGGTGAAACGGTGTAGTTTTCTGCCAAAGGGCCAAAAAGCAGGGAATAGTGTGGTCTGTCCGAAATTTAAAGTGAACAGTGTTACTTGTCGGGTTCTACGGGTAAGTATATAAAATTGGGGTCAGATCGGTGAAACGGTGTAGATTTGTGCCAAACAGCCTAAATGCAAGGGATAGAGTGGCCTCGCCGCAATTTCAAGCAGACAGTGTTAGTCGCAGTGTTCCAAAGGGTAAATATACACATTTTGGTTGAGATCGGTGAAACGGTGTAGATTTGGGACAAAGGGCCTAAATGCAGGGAATGGAGTGGTCTGTCCGCAATTTCAAGCAGACAGTGTTACTCGCTGGGTACCAAAGGGTAAGTTTACGAATATTGGTTCTGATCGGTGAAACGGTGTAGATTTGTGCCAAAGTGCCTAAATGCAGGGAATGGGGTGGTCTGTCCGAAATTTTAAGTGGACAGTGTTACTCGCAGGGTTCCAAAGGGTAAGTATACAAAGTTTGGTTCAGATCGGTGAAACGGTGTAGATTTGTGCCAAAGGGCCTAAATGCATGGGATGGAGTAGCCTCTCCGCAATTTCAAGCAGACAGTGTTAGTCGCAGTGTTCCAAAGGGTAAATATACAAATTTTGGTTGAGATCGGTGGAACGGTGTAGATTTGGGCCAAATGGGCCTAAATGCATGGAATGGAGTGGTCTGTCCGCAATTTCAAGCAGACAGTGTTACTCGCAGGGTTCTAAAGGGTAAGTATACACATTTTGGTTCAGATCAGTGAAACGGTGTAGATTTGTGCAAAAAGGGCCTAAATGCAGGGAATGGCGTGGTCTGTCCGAAATTTCAAGCAGACAGTGTTAGTCGCAGTGTTCCATAGGGTAAATATCCAAATTTTGGTTGAGATCGGTGAAACGGTATAGATTTGGGCCAAAGGGCCAAAATGCAGGGAATGGAGTAGTCTGTCCGCAATTTCAAGCAGACAGTGTTACTCGCAGGGCACCAAAGGGTAAGAATACAAATTTTGGTTGAGATCGGTGAAACGGTGTAGATTTGGACCAAAGGGCCTAAATGCAGGGAATGGGGTGGTCTGTCCGAAATTTCAAGTGGACAGTGTTACTCGCAGGGTTCCAAAGGTTAAATATACAACTTTTGGTTCAGATCGGTGAAACGGTGTAGATTTGTGCAAAAGGGCCTAAATGCAGGGCATGGGGTGGTCTGTCCGAAATTTAATGTTGACGCGGTTACCCGCAGGGTTCCAAAGGGTAAGTATACAAATTTTGGTTCAGATCGGTGAAACGGTGTAGATTTGTATACATAACAGACAGACAGACAGACAGACAGACAAACTTTGTGCTTTATATATATAGATATACTCCACTGATGAAATCGTTTAGTCTATATCATTATTTGCTAACGCGTTCTATGTAACTCATTTGATATCGGACGATGTTCGTTAGCACATTTGGCTGCGTGGTAAAGCGTTGGCCTATCATTCTTATGGCCAAAGTTCAAACCCCATCAGAGTTAGTTTTTTTTTTTTTGCTTGACATTTTTTATATTTATTGTTTTGTAATGACTCAGACGTTTTAAAATTAGGCGTTATATTGTGCATATTACGATGGAAAATATATATTTAATTAAAACAAAATTCGCCAGAAGACTTGCACGAGGCATCTAGCAGCAAAAAAGTGAATTATCATGGCCAACTGGTGGCGAACTTTTATGGCCGCTAGAATGCACTCGCCCTGATAGGATTATCTTGTTCGATACTTCTCCACTAGATATCACGACTGGTCTACGTGGGACTCCATTGATTAGCATACCATTGGCATTCTATGCACATCGAATTTGAAGAATGACAAGATGATACTACGACACATTTTTACTTTTTATTTTTAAGGGTTTGTAACAGCCTATTGTGCGTTATTTGAAAATGTTATTTGAAGTTAAGAACAAAACGATTTCACATAGAACCTGAACTCTAGCAGTTGGTGCTAGTTCAGGATATTAATTAATACTTTTATTGCAGCCAAATAACAATCGAAAATATCCACATAGTTGATACACACACGTCTCTGTAGGGTCATGGAAAGATTTGTTAATTAAATTACGGTGGGGAAAGCCATGCAGAGCCAGACGTGTAAACACATGCCTCAACTCAAAGTTGGATGTTACACACGTCAGGTCGATTATGTAATAATAATAATAATAATAATAATAATATTAATAATAATAATAATAATGTTATTGGTTTTACTCCCCTTTTAACTACTGTGGCTTTTATAGACACCGGGGTACCGGAATTTTGCCCCGAAGGGGATCTTTAACGTGCCAATAAATCTACTGACACGGCTCCCTCGCATTTGTGAATCCTCAAATGCCAGATGACTGCGCCAGGATACGAACCTGCAACCTAGGGCCCAGCAAGCGAGAACGTTACCACTGAGCCACGCAGCCAGTCCGGTCGATTTTGTGTCCAGATCCATAACATTCTTGAGATACTTCTTTCTTTCTTTCTTTCTTTCTTTCTTTCTTTCTTTCTTTCTTTCTTTCTTCAATGATGGTAGCAGTGTTGTTTTCGAGGTTGTGGTGTTTGGTAGAGGTAAATAGTTTCTAAGGCCTTCAACCAAGAAATGATTCTATTATACTCTTTGATAAAAACAACGAGTTATAACAAAATACTCATACATTTAGGAGAAAGTAGGCTATATGTTATTTACTGTACATCTTGTTTTTGTACGTGTAGACATCCTTTCATTGGAGAAAAATCATTCACTACTGAATGACAAAAATATGCTGATCTTCTGTTGGTTCATGCGAATAAAGAAATCTAGGAAGGAACGGATAACGTTGCCTTGTTATTCTGTAGTGCTTACCTTGACAGATTATCTCACTCATGATCCTGTGTGTGGATTCTGTGTCGTCTATTACGATACATTTCCCAGTAAAAGCAGACTAGTGAGATATATTCAAGTCTCCAACCACACTTTATCTATCGTGCCTGTTTTTACAAAGAAAAGGTAAGATTTCTCTATCCCTCTGAGCTGAACTATGTTTAATATTTTTTAAACAAAAAGAAGCCTTTCGTTGAGAGCTTGTAGATACAAGCAGCAGTGCAGAGACATCTTTTGAAAGCGCTTCCTGTTTGCTGCACATCAAACACTATTGTTTGCTCTCGTCTTTTGTTCTATATAAAAATAAAGCCGTGGTGTTTTTCTGCTCAGATGGGGAAGGAGTAAGCAATCTGCAGGACGTATCTGGAGATAAGGTTCGGCTACCGTCAGACACTCAGCAGGCAGCAAAGTAATGGGGGTCAACTTTGCAGTCCACCTGTTCACTCCATTGCTGCTCTTCAGCTGTTTTTACAGTATAGCTAACCTCTAAACTGAAGACGGATCCACAGGCCACAGGCACGCTTTCGAAAATTAAGAAGTTTTCTGTTGGTTTTTTGTTTATGTTTGAGTCTTCAATCTTCAGACTCCAAGCCTTTCTATCCTGGTCTAATCGTTTCATATCTACCTTACCTTACATCCGAGACAATCTGTTTACCATATTATAACTTTGGTCTACCCCTACAGTGCTTATCCTCGACCCTTCCTTCCATAAGTAAGTTTGCTATACCTAAGTGTCGTAGTTGGTGTCCTGCCAACCTATCTCTTCACTTTATTAATAGTCACCAGAAATATTTCACTTTCCCTGCTCTTCTTAATCCCTCTTCATTTAATACCCTATCTACCCATCTGATCTTCATCATTCACCTGTAACACCACATTTCAAACGCTACTATTCTCCTATTTTCCACTGCGCCAACAGTATAAGTTTCATAGAGCGCCACGCTCTAGACAAAAGGTTTCAAAAAGGACTTCATAATACCTAAAGTAAATCTATATTCGCTGCCAATAGATTTATTTTCTGTAGAAAAATTTTCCTGGCCTAAATCAACCTACTATTTAAATCATCTTTTATATGACATTTGGCAAAAGCAAAATAAAAAAATAAAAATAAATGTTACAGTAACTGGAATCAATTCAAAACATTTCACCAAGTCAGAGAATACAGGGTGTCATTTATGTACTTGAGTACCCTTAAGGGGCGTGTAGGGGATGAGTAGGCCTATAGGATCAATTTGAGATAGGGAACCTGGGGTCGTAACGGCCTCCTAACCCCAGTTAACAGGTTTGTTTCAGGCCCACCGCCCCTGTTATGTAGGCAAGCGCGCCATGTGTTACTCTGAGGTCAGGCAATCTTTCGCTGTCAACGGTCTAGGCGCGACCACCGCTGAACGCAGCGTTAGCCGAGAGGACAGCGGCGAGGCGCGGTGCCACGGTTCATTTCTCCTGGGGTGCCATGCCTTCATTATTTTCTTTATATATATTTTTTAGAGGGGGAGGAGGGGCTTAGTCACATAGTTAGATCACATGATACAGAAACAAACAAAAACAAAACAAAAAAACGACGTTTCGAGACAACTGCTTGTCCCTTTATCAAGGTTTGTCAAGAAAGGAAGAAAGAAGGAATGAGTAACCAATGGCATAGTCTATAGCCTCCATAGATAAATGGTATAAGATAGGAAGCCATGTCGGCTAACGCAGCGTTGAGCGGTGGTCGCGCCAAGACCACTGACAGCGAAGTATTGCCTGACCACACATGGCACGCTTGCCTACCTTACAGGGGCGTACGGCCTGAAACAAACCTGTTTTCTGGGGTTAGGAGGGCGTTACGACCCCAGGTTCCCTATATCAAATTGATCCTACACCCATCTTTTCACGCCCCTTGAGGGTACTCAAGTTCATAAATGACACCCTTTATACTGTACACTAGGTATTTAAACAATGAAATTGAGTCTGGTAATATGGCCAATCTCTGTAAATCTTTCCAACACTCCATATAAACGTAGCAGTAGTTTTATAGCATCATTATGCACTCACCACTCGTTCCGCGCAACGCGTGAGCCCGACCGCAACCACTCCATCTACTGTAAACAGAAAGATTTGTTTAGTGAGAGCTTTCTCTCTCGCTCTCTCTCTCGCTGTTTTAAGACAATTGGATTACGTGTACTTACCGTCATTTGCAAGAGTACATCCCAACACAACAAGTCCAAGTGCTCTAAAATAATGAAACCTCAACAAGGAAGAATATCACGCTGCTGACACCAGGAAACTTGTTTATTAGAAGCAGACACAACGCACTGAGATTTAACCAGTCTGGGTGATAACGAAAAGGACAATGAAATGGAAACCATGACGACAATTAAGTGAGACTGTAAAAACTTATAAAATGGAACTCAGATTGAAATGACTCACAAAATGGAGAGTGGTAATTCTTACAAAAGGGAATTTAGAAGGGAAATGCAAAAGGAATAAATTGAAAAATACGCACAACATGTAGTTTAGGTTTAAAATACGTACAAAATGCAATGTAGAATCGAAATACTTACAACATGCAATTGAAATTCAAAATACTTACAAACTGCAAATGAGATTGAAAATACTTACAAAATGCAATTGAGGTTCAAAATTCTTACAAAATGCAATTGAAATTTAAAATACAGTACACAATGCAATTTAGATTGAAAAAGGTCGGTTCAGATTCAAAATACTCACAAAGTGCATTGAAATTCAAAATACTTACAAAGTGCATTGAAATTCAAAATACTTACAAGATACAATTGAAATTGAAAATGCTTACAAAATGTATGGTAGATTCAAACTACTCATTTCGATTGACAATACTTACAAAATGCAATATAGATTGAAAATACTTACAAAATGTAATTTAGATTCGAAATACTCACAAAATGCAATTGAGAATCAAAATACTTACAAAATGCCCTCCATACAAAATGCAATTTATATTGAATATACTTGCAAAATGTGGTTTAGGTTGAAAATACTTACAAAATGCAATTCAAATTCAAAATTCTCACAAGAGTTCCACCACCTGCATTAGGCCTAAAAGACTTACTAACAAGCAATTTAGATTGTCAATCCGCACAAAATGCAATTGAGGTTAAAAATATACGCAAAATACAATTTAGATCGAAAAGACTTACAAAATGCAACTTACATTGAAAATGCCTACAAATTGTAGTGTAGATTCAAAAAATTCGCTTAAGGTAATTTAGATACACAGGGAGCCAATTAACAAAAACAGTGCGGGAACCTTAAATAGAAACTCGAAGAATGAGAGATCAGGAAATATGAGATAAGGGCCAAATAAGGCGGGAAAGTGAAAGACTCGCTAGACATCCAATACCCTAATACAGTCGGGGTCGGAAAAGAACATGAGTTGACCAAGGGAGGTCGACAGGAAAGAAGACGGAGAGGAGCCCTTCACAGGTAAGTGGAAGCAATGCCGGACTTACCTGGGGTCCCGTGGTCTCCAACCCACGTCCCACTAGATGTGAGCTCCTGGGGTGTTTCTCATGTTGTAATTAACCTTCCAACGGCTCAAAACATGTTCTAGGTTTAAAGACCACCTTTACACTTGCAGTTTGCGGGAAATGTACTCGTCATTTGGCCTTCTCGCACCTTTCGTTATTGTTGTTGTTGTTTCATTTGATGGGCTGGGGCATCGTGTTCTTAGCCCTGACTAGAATTACCGGCAGTTAACTCTACACTTCCCCATCCCACTCCCCCGGTATACTACTGCAGCGTAAAACATGTATCTGTGTCTCATTGTGATAACCAAGGCCGGGATAAATGTGCTTAACTTCTCAGAAATACGTATTTATTTATGTGGTTTTATTTTCGCTATCGTTTTAGCCTCCAGCGTTGGCTTTTCCCACGGACTAAGCGAGGACAGTGTCCTGGAACTTGAGACTCTGAGTCAGGGATACAACTGGGTGTGTGACCAGCACTACGTCCAGGCGGCCTCACTTGCAAAGCGAACAGGGGGCCTGATGTGGGGATGGGAAGAGTGGGACGGTTAGGCAAAGAAGTTGGAAGGAGGCGGCCGTGGCCTTACAGTAGGAACCATCCCGGCACTGGCCCGAAGACGAAGTGGGAAACCACGGAAAACCATTTCGAGGATGGCTGAGGTGGGAATCGAACTCCGTCTACTCATTTGGGCCACCCGAGGCTGAGTAGACCCCGTTATTTATGTGCTTAAAAGTGGAAAATATGTAATTAAGTTTCCAAAACATGTTCTTAAATTTATATCATATTTATGTCCCCCAGTTACTCAAAATATAGTTGAAACGTCCAGCTGCTCGATAATCCACAATCCTGACTACAGTACAAAATGTTCCCGCTGGGGCTTGCCTCAGTTTCCGAATCCTACAATAGCCTACTTACTGCAGATGCGCGATACGAAATCATGTATGTGCTGATTCAATTCAAAAACTTCCATAGCACTGTCAATACTCACAAGTTTTGCAGACCACAGCAATTTCAAGTAAAATTTCCTGTCTAGGTAAAGACTATCGGAGGCTTTAATGAGACTGTTGATGCCAGACCCCTGTTATACTGTACTTAATGGCCGGGGAATTCCTGTCTTGAAATACAGGGCGTCAGGGAATGTTCTCCGCAATGCCTACTTGCTGCTGCGAGAGATAGCGTCACCAGTTACGTTGGCAGCACGGTTGTCGCTCGTATCATAACAAACAAACAGTAAACTGTTTACTCACCACAGCCATTCATAACATACTGTTGCACTCTTCCAATAATTTAACTATACACACTGACGATTTCGACAGCCCACAGCCCACACATGTGGCCTTCACCCCATCAAGGACACTGTGCTGCCAACTAAACTGCTGACACTACCACTACAATACAGAGGCAAGGGTGCATTCATGAAATAGAGAAGAAAATTACTGGAATTGCCAAGGGTCGAAAATGTGGACAGCAGTCATCTAAGGAGAACAACATACTAACAAATATACGACATATGTACTTATCAATAAATACGACAGAATATTTCTTTATAAAGCGGCAAAAATATATAAATAAATAGAAAATATTTAGTTAAATAAAAATATATAAACTCATAACTATCCGGGCGTTAGTGATAACCTGATAACCTAGTGTCACGCGCGTCAATATTCTTAGATAGAGACATATTCGGCACGCTCTCCGCGCCGCTCAACACCCCTCCACTACCACTGAGCTCTCTAGGTCAAGTGCACAGCTGAACGTCGGTATCTGTACCTGTGTGTGTGTATGAAATCTTTGCCCGATAACCTGTGTTATTGAGATGGCTGTATTAGTATGAATACTTGTTAGTCAGTTGAGAATTGGGAAGGAGGAAGCTGTGGCCTTAATTTACGCACCATCCCGACATTTGTCTGGACTAGAATTGGGAAACCACAACTGAAAACCACTTCCAGGATGGCTGAAGTTGGAATCGAACTTACCTCTTCTCAGTTTTCTCTCACAAAGATAAGTGCACCTCGTTCCAGCCCTCAGACTGCATCTAACAAAATACACCCCTAAGAGAACACCTTTTGTCAGTGTACATCCCAAATAATTTTGGATAGGATGCACGGATTTAAAGTAAATCTTGGATAGAGCCCTTTTTTTCCATTATTATGATATTATCCCTTCACTATCCAACATGGCAACCACGCAAAGTTGTACAACAAACATCAATAATTCGTCGCCTCGTTGCGTAGTGGCTAGAATTATTTGCTGTCGCTGTGGAGGCCCGAGTTCAATCCAGCTCTGCCAGGATATGTAATTCTGGTCTGAGGGCTGGAACGGGGTTCACTCAGCCTCGTGAGGCAGCCCTGTAAAGAGCTAGGTTCGATTCCCATCTCAGATATCCTGAAAGTGGTTTTCCGTGGTTTCCCACTTCTAGGCCTACTCCAGGCAAATGCCGGAATGGTTCCTATCTTAAAGTCACAGCCACCTCCCTCCCAATCCTCACCTGAATTACAAATACACACACTGGTACAATCACCATAATAGCATAGGTTATCAGACTAATTCTATACACGTTACAGACCCAAGTACACGGAGCTAAATGATCAACATGTCGCAAACCCCTTAAATGAAATAATTTCCATACGAGTGTCTTAATTATCATTATAGGCGAGTTGCATACGACTGTTTATGTTCGACGATAATTATAACTTTATTATATGTTTTAAGATAAATATTCATAAATATATGTGGGATTCAGTTACTTCAGTTAGTGAACAGGACGCGCTGGCTTTGCTGACTGAAGAGAGCGCATGCTTGGGTCAAAGCACTTCGAAAGCAGAGACCCTTTACTTTGCTTGTCAATGCTATTGTTTACAGCCTGCATAATGAGTAGTGCCATCCAGCTGTAGCTAGAAGTCGTTTGAAAGCAATGGCTGTGCAGAAATTGGAGTTGGGGATATTAAGGTACAGTGTCATTTCTTGTCTCATATTTGCCAGTTTATTTACGCGAATATATGGGACGGTGCACTTTCCATGTCGGTAATTTATGTAGAAGGATGCTGTGTTGCTAACTTCTGGACGTAGATTCATAAATTTCTTGCGTATGTCATAGTATTTTCTTGTTACCGTAAAGGTTCGTGCTCATTTTGCCTTTGCGTTTGGGATTGTAACTACGTACAATGGTTGATCCGATATCCAATTTCAACTTTCAAATCATGTAATTCATGTCTGACATGTTGGATTTTGAGCGCATGCGCGAAGCTATCATTAACTAATTGGTCAATGAATGAGCTCTGATTGGCTGGAGAAACTGTCTCATAATGAAGTATAGCACTATAATGACCCTCATTATGATACAGTTTTCTGACATATAATATTTACATTTCGACATCGTTAAACATAAACTATTTCAAAGAAATTAAAACGCAGATTGGCTCTGATAATGGCTCTATTGACAACCACAGTCCACAAACTAGTATAGATCAAGTCTCATTGGAGTCGTGAAGAGTTGGTTTCTCACGAGCGGAATTGGTAGCGGGGGACTGCATCATGGTTTATCATCGATCCCAGAACCTCACGCAGTACCACAATCGGCAGACCGCGACACAGTGTGTGGTCATTCCCCGGAGGTGTAAGTAGCTTACTGGCTACCATTCGGACCAGGACCAGTCAGTAAGGCGCTTACATGTACAGACAAAGTCGCCACTAAGGTGCTTACCTATCCAGCACCATACACAGCACAATATATTTACTGCTTCTCCATCTGGAACGGAGTAAAAATTCTTAAGACTGCTTGGACTTGTGATATGAAACTAAGTCCGCAACACTCGAGACACACTTCACTGGTACACACAGCTACAGATGAATCACTTAGACAAAAATCCAGACAAATCCTTCTGTAAATTGGGTTCACATTCATTTGTTCTACCCCTTATTCGAAGCAAAAAGAAAGATTTTGTTTTAATTTGTTACAAAGAATGCTTTTGTCCAAATCCGAGGGTGCAATGTAAGATGACGTTGATCGTGTTATAAGTGGCCTAACGTCTAGGTTAACAGCTCCCTAAAGGTTTGTAAATGATGATGAAATGAGAACCGCAACTGACTTACATCTAACTTAAACACCCCAAGAATGAAAGTGCAATAAGGAAAATAGGAGGAAGGGAAAAGTAATGCCCTTAAACCTCAAAGAATGAGGACTAAAGAACTTTAAGAGAAATAAACCCATGAAGGGCAGATATGAAAGAGCAAGGGAACAGGGTTCGTTCCAAAGATGGGAGAAACGGACCAAGCTCAGGAATCCCTCGAGGTCACCAACTTTCAAGCTCACCAGTTCTGCTTCCTTTAGGACCTTGAGCAGAAGTCAAGAGATATCATGAAAATAAAAGAAGAGGTGTGAACCCTCGAAGAATGAGGGAATTAGGGAATATGAGACAAGGGTCAATTAAGGTGAGGACACCATAGGCCTCGGATACCCCTAATACCGTCGGGGGTCGGAAGAGAACAAGAGTTGACCAAGGGAGGGCGACAGGAATGATGACAAATAGCCCGGCACAATTAAGTGGAAGCAATGCCGGACTCAGCTGGCGTCCCATGGACGCCAACCCACATCTCACTAGTTGTGAGCCCCTGAGGAGGGGGGTCCAACATATGAGTCGGCTTAAACAAAAAGCCTCATCTAAAATGAATCAACAACAGAATTGAAAATTAAAATGAAAATCCACAGCCTGCTTCCAGTCTCCGACCGGGTCAGGAATGGAATGAATGAAGCCCCATCTAGCGGCGAGGATATGGACTGTGCCGTCTGCCGAGGCCAGACGCACTCCTCTGGGGCAATGATTAAATGAATGACAGATGAAATGAAATGATAGTGGAGAGTGTTGCTGGAATGAAATTTTGACAGGGAAAACCGGAGTACCCGGAGAAAAACCTGTCTGCCTCCGTTTTGTCCAGCACAGATCTCACATGGAGTGACCGGGATTTGAACCACGGACCCAGCGGTGAGAGGCCGGCGTGCTGCCGCCTAAGCCACGGAGGCTTAATCAACAACAGAATTAAATGAGACAATTCCCCTTGTTATCTCTATGCGCTCTCGTCAGCTCCATCTGTCACCTCGCGGCAATTACATCACCCGCGGTCGGCTCATGCACGGGCAACAGCCAATTGCAAATCCCCGCGCGCGACGGTGCTGATATATAAATATAACCCTGTATTTAAAATAAGTGACGAATGCGGCAGATAAACCCACAACCTTCGTCAGACATTTAAATTTTTGGTAAGAAATATGAACCCCCGTTGAGTTCCCTCGTGTTCTGTCTCCTCCATGCAGCTGTGGTGTTTCAAGTGGGTGAGCTTGGGAGTGAAATACAGCCATTGCCTCACTCACAACACGCAATTAAGTCCAAATAACATATTCATTGTGCGACAGACACAATGACAGGGTGTCTTTCTGCAGCATGACATATTAATGGCTGAGGGATAATCAGTTTACCACTGCAGTGTACAACTGTTCCACTACACCCTCTTCAATAATTAAATTTCCACTCAATCGCTCCTGCTGGTGGCGGTGTTTGTTTTTTTATTGTTTAAGGGGGCGGAAAAATGAGGCCATTTTATTTTTGACTGCTCGCCTTCGTTGCTTATTGGGTAGGACGCTAGCGAGTGTTGAATCCAGGGGTGGGGATGAGAATGCATGGGTCAGATTAAAAAGTATTATTTTTTGAATGTTAAGTTTTGAAGCCATTTTTTCGTTGTTGCCTGTTTATAAACTGTCAGTTGTAGTTCTTCAGTCGGTCACCACAAATTTGCCCAAGGACTGGGTGGTGTAAAATGTATTTAGCATATGAATGATAAGTGAATATCACTCCTGGAAAAAAATACATGTATTAGTTATGATCACTATTATAATGGGTCAATTTTTAGAACTACACGTTTCGACCTTCAAGCGGTCATCATCAGATCCTGATAACTGAGTTCAGGTTTAAATTGATATACAGTCTTAATCTGTCTTGATCCAAACTGGGAATAAAATTACAAACTCCAGTTGTACGCACTACAACGTTAGTGTAGTTAGACAACATTAGATATACATTTAAACCTCAACACAGGAATCAAGATCTGAAGATGACCACTTGAAAGTCGAAACGTGTAATCATAAAAATTGACCCATTATAATAGTGATCATAACTAATATATGTAATTCTTTACAGGAGTATTGTTTACAAAAGTTTGGGGCTTTTCAGTCGGTCAACACGATTGTACACAAAAGAGATGGGTTATTCCCTAATCCTGAAAAGAATATTTATAAGTGGGATTTAAGTATGCATACCAGTAAAAGATTCGTGTGCAGTTATAGTACGAAGTTGGATGACGATGGAAATAAGGAATATTTGTTGATCTTTGCTGGCTAGCGTGAAGTGTACGGCAGTCTCACTACTTTTTGTCGCACTCGAAAATCATGTAAACTGCCGTTAAACGTGTAATTTCGCTACATAAACTAGAGCAATACACCGATCTAAAATATAGTATAGCACTTGGGAAATGAATGAATTATACCGGTATGCAGTTTTATAACCTGTAATTGTTATGGGACTTCAGGCAACCAGACACCCACCACTATTGTTAACGTATGCCAAATAATAGAGAAATAATTACTGAGATACCAGTAGGCCTGCCATTATATTCACGAATGTGTATTAAATAAATTAAATAAATTAAAAATATTAAGGCATGTGAACTAATTGGTTGGTGGCGTTATTGTTTATATTGCACGATGTTTTTTAAAAACTAGGCCAGTTCAGTTCGGGTAACAAAATTAACAGGGTGGCTGAGGTTTGAGTTAACACGCTAAAATATGCAAATAATGGCATATCAATCTTCTAACACCCACGAGCAATAAATCTACAGCTCAAGCCACGTTAAAAATAGATTGGGGGTAATTAGATTACAGTAATACCGTTCATTAATTGACAAGCAGAAACTATTTCCAGTAAGAAATGAAAGAAAATATCCGTAATTAATTCCTAGCAATAAAAATACTTATATTGGTGGACACATACGCCACTATTTGAACATTTAACGACTTATACTAGAACAGTATCGTAAGGTACTCTAATAAGGATGAAAACTTAACACAATAAATGGCAAATAAAGTGCATTTACTTGTGAAATTACATTACTTTGGTAGATGGGAGTTCTGTTTGTGCAATAGCCTAATATGCCCCACAAGTCGACATTTCGACCCACACGCGACATAGCACCACAGTTTAGAACGTATATCACACCATCCCATGCTATTCCTATGAGCCTAACGCAATGTTTTGAGCATAAGATGAGCACAAGCCTTGTGGCTTTACTTCCTGCCGTTAGGTCCTCTCCTTATTAACTTCTTGGCTAAATCGGATGACTGTCAAGAGGATGTTACGTGATATTATGTAGACTCGCTCCAAAATTCTCACGCACATACGTCCAGCCACGAAAAGCCGTCGCATTTATTCAAAAGGCTAAAGGACCACGATGTCCACAGAAAGGCAAAGAAAGAAAGCTTATAGTTTTATGTAACCGTTAAACTCGCGATCCGAAGCAACTAGGCTTCATTTTGACGTGAATACGAACCACAGGACGTGACATTTCAATCAGAAAATCTCACTTGCATAAACCGGGAATCGAGCCCGGGAGCGTCATCACACCCCTCCCAACACGAAATGACCAAGTTCCTGAAATTAAACAACAGCAGTAATATGAAATTGTTTCTGTATTTTGATGAATGCAACAATTTTGCATTTTATGTTGGTACAAGTTAGAGCAAAATGTAGCCACTGTCTTATTTTCAACTTAGATTATATGGAAGCTTCTGAGGTTTGGGCGGTGCTGAGTGATTGCATTCGGGGCGTTACCAGTTCCTGTGGATGCTGTGAGAGGTGCTCCTCGTGGATTCAGGGCTGTTGCACTGACTCAGTGAGCAAAGGAATAGCGAATTATAGTTTCTCATTTATTTCATTAACGAAATTCAGCTGGGCGGCTATGTTTACATTCCATATTTGTGTTTAACAAGGGCTTTCCCAGCTCGAGGCACAGCATTGTAAACTCTCCATCTTAGCAGCATCTTACTCAGTCTCCACTCATTCCATAGACTTCTCCTTTTCTCCACATCACTTACGGTTCGGATGTTTAGGACTTACAGAAACGAGAAATATGCAGGTAAATATGCCCTAAACATATTGAAATATGATCCAAAAAAAGGTACAATATGATCTAATATATTTTCTCTCGTTAAAAACTGCGACACAAATACCATTTCATGTAAAAGAGAAATAAAATATCCTAATTTAAAAAACTACTAAGTTTAGTTACAGTTAAATATTTTCTGATAGTCTGCAACAATCGACAAGTTTTTTAAAATTTAGCGCCGCTAACGCACAGAAACCTTGCAGCGGCCATATTTTAAAGCCACCACCGACGCCTAAAATATTACCAAAATATGACCTTATTGGTGAAATATAACAATAACTACGAAAATGAGCTAAATACGCATTATGCTCTATAAAATCCATCTAAAAGAACGAGGAATATTGAACTCCTGCTTAATTACAATTTTTAATGAAAATGTAGTCAAGGAAAAATTATGACATTTCCTAAACATCCAAACCTTACAAGTAATGAACCAGACGAGCACGACGTAGGCCTACACTGAAATGAACTGAGGAAAAAGTCTAGCGTTTTATCTAAATAGCCTCTGAGAGCAACTTCTGGACAGAACTGCGTGCAACTGTGCAAAACTGGAGACCTGACAAACGAGCCGGCAAATCAGGGCGGACTTTGGACTCAACGTGGAGTGACAGAGTAAGCACGCTATTGGCCAAGAAACATCAGCAATTGGTCAACAGCAAACATTCATAAGTAGGTTACTGTCGGCGCTTGATACTCCTTAACGTTAACGAGCAAATTGGGAGAACTAAACTGCACTTCTCACCTTACTTCATTGTAATGCTGCTGTAGAATTTTGAGAGTGTTACCTGAAAAACATAGGTGGTACTCTTTTAAGAGACTGAGTAACCTCCAGGCCGACAGCCTAACAAACGCAAAAAAATTAACTGGGGAATATCACAAAATCTTACGTCTATCGCCAAGATTTGGCAACACTACTAGGCCTTCTCGTAAAAATCTGCACTTGTGTTGGAGGTGGAACAGAGTGCATTAGGCCACCTGCAGCTAATGTCACACCATATAATGACAAGGCTTTGTGTGCCGACTTGATGTGAATTTACGAAACCGTAAGAGGAGCATTATAACAGTCTTTGAAGAGAGATAAATTACTGGAGTAATTAGCTCTATTTCCGTCTCCTTGCAAGGCTGCAGCCATTACCGCACACTTGGCAAGCATTCTCACGTCATTATAATATGAGGACAATGCAATGCATATTCTCAAGCCCATGGGTGGGGGATTCTGAAACTTAGACTGGTTGTAACTACAGTAGCACTGAATACTCCAATTCGGTGCAACCCATCACTAATGCCAATCAACTAATCAAGCAACAAAAGTGGATTGACAACAATTTAGGTTTTTTTTTTTTTTTGGAATTCTAATCATTATCAGAAAATTTCAACATTATATCAAGCTACCGTCATGGGATGTGTTCAGGTGGTTGATGTATCCAGCCATCTAATATGTATTTCCACTTACGTTCCATCACGGCTCTATAGCAGAGGTTCTAAAACTTCTTCTGTCGCACCGCCCTTCTGAAACATAAAATATCTACTGCCCTCCCCTCCTTATTCCCCTTGTTCGTTATAACGACTGAATATTTCCGAAGGAGGGCAATCACTATCACTTTCATGGGGTCTCTTTTTACCACTGCTAATATGCCACTTATCCATGGGTAATGGCGTCACTTGTAACAGTTTATTGTAAATCGGGCTAACCACTTCTACTAAACACGCACTAGAATGCAACTGTTCACTCACTGTCTTTGAACTGACTGCAAAGGCCTGGCTGATTTCAAGTCGGCAATGGCAGAGATAGAAGATTATTTTCTTGTAAGGAAGTGGCGGTCACTTTGTCAAGCGGCTTATTGTCATTAGTGGTTGTTTGGGGGGTGACGGATGAAAGGGTGCTGTGTGGGAAATGTTACTCTTCAACTTCTCTCAGAATTCTTGCTGGCAGGATCTAATGGTCAATTCTTGTGAAATAAGACAGTAAAAGTACGAGTTCTTTTTAGTCCTGAATGATAGTGGGAGCTACCTGTCTATGATAGGTTCATGGATACGAGGATAGCAATATTCGTAACTGTACATAATATGAAACACAAATATTTCAATCAGAGCCGGTACCCCCATTATCACTCTCTGCGCCCTCCATCAAGGGGCACGCCCCCCACTTTGAGGACCTCTTCTCTATAGGACTGAAGTCAGGTGAATTTGAAGGCTAATCGATATCACGGAAGTCAGAAGGATTGCCCTAATACTGTATGTGTAAACGTAATAAGCATTTGTAGGAAATATGATGAAGACTCAGTTTCCGATTATAATGGTTTTTTCGATGTCTAGCAATAAATCTCAAGGTAAGTAACAATAGAAAATCAGAAGAAACTACTACAATATAACAATGGTGGCATAGAATATAAACATAGGAATGACAAGATACATTAAGGCTGCTTTTTGGCTTAAATGTTATCGGCACTGGTAGAAAATAATAATAATAATAATAATAATAATAATCACGACAGCCTGGAAGAAAGTGGACAGCTGAGCGGAAGAAGGAGCATTCTGAGAGGATGAAGAGGTTTTGGGAACAGAAGCGGGAAAACGCCAGAAGATGAAATCATGTATTCAAGTTCAATCGCTCTCCTAAAGGGGAACAATCGATTAAATAAATAAATAATAATAATTATAATAATAATAGTAATAGTAATCAATCGGTATCACACAACAGGCCCGATCTGGTGGTTGTAAACAAGAAACCCAAGAAAACTAGATTGATTGATGTTGCGATTCCTAACAACAAGAATCTCCAGTCAAAACACATTGAAAAGATCAGCAAATACAGCGAGTTGGTCGACCCTATCAAAAGACAATGGCATGTAGAGCGAGTAAAGACCATACCTATCATTGTCTCGAGTACGGGCGTGATCCCAAGTACCTTGCTCCAAGGCCTTAAAGAACTGGATCTGGATACTCGGCTGTACAAACTAATGCAGAAGGCAGTAGTTCCATCAACAACCAGAATCGTTCGGAAATTCATGGGTAGCGAAACTCCAGCTTAGAAGTTGATGTTTCCGTAACTATACTTTGGATCACTGAAGCCCGTGTAGTTATGTTGTAATGTACCAGAAATGTGTTATATGTACTGTATAAACCGATAATAATAATAATAATAATAATAATAATAATAATAATAATAATGAAATCACTCCGGTCCATCACTCAGCAAGACTCGATGATGATTAAGATGAAAACTTACCTCATCTCACAAATGAAGGAGACTTGTGAAATGTGTGGGCACGAGATTAATGTAATGTGAGGTTCCTGTACAGTGTAATGTATAGGTACATACGTTGAATTTCAGTGCAGATGGTTCCTTGCTACGGCCGAACCAGGCTGAAAATTAAAATGTAAACGGTCTTTGGCGCGATAATGATGTAAAAACATGAACAATAATTATAAAGTAATTATAATATATAAGAATTGATAGATTGATCATCCGCCTTATCAATAATTGGAGAAGTCGTTTAATTAAAGATTAAAAGACGTACATATTTCGGTAAAGCAATGACACCATCATCAGCGTGAAATGATATTTATTCTTAAAAAATTCTCGACGTATTGATAAATCGGATGTTTAATTTATCAATTCTATCAATCAATACGGATAATATATATATATACCATTTTCAAAATGGTTAACGTGTGCGCATTCTAATATACCTAAAGAGTCTAGTGTAGGTGCAAATTTTAAAAAGGAACACTCACTCTCAAGTGAACATCCTTCGTTAAATAACATTATAGGTTTAACTTCTATTTTAACTGTTGCGGCTTTAGAGACGTCAAAGTGCAAGAATTCTCCGCTGGAAGGCAACTTTAACATATCCTACTGAGCCGAGCAACAAATACCAACAGACTACGCCACGATTTGTCTCCATAACCTTAGACGAAGCCTTAGTAACTATTAACAATGCCCCTACATAAAGCTGACAGTGAGATTAACCGAAGGAAGTCAAATCTTTGACTGACAGACCATGAGATTTGTGATAGTCATCGCAAAACACATTTTCACCGCAAAAAGAGCCCTAAAAGGGATGATATAGTGTGCGATCACCCACGTGACACGGGAGATGTAAACACATTCACCGTCAATGGTGCCATTCATTATTCTTTTACCTATCACTTAGCTTTGTTACCTGCAGTTTTCCCCCCGTGAAATACAAGAGGGGACATCATGTTCCTGAGACACATATTGGGAGAATCATTATTCAGTGTAAGTGTATTTGGAGGTATTTCAGGAGCAGTCGAAGAATTGAAAAACTCAATTGATAGCATTACTGCCCGAGAAGGATTTTTCCCTCATTTCGTGCATAATGGTCTCATATCACTGTGTAGCATGAGAGGTGTGTTAGCAACATTGCTTGTCTTGCAGAGTAGAAACATATGAGCCAACAGCCATTTAAAGCTCATTATCTTCATAAAATCACTTTCCTACTGGTCGAGAAACACTTGTAAGTGGCTGAGGGTGAATATCAAGCCGATTCCTTTGACGCCGGCTGAGGACGCGTTAGCCATCGCAACTATACAATTCAAGACGCTACAGTATTAATTTGTTGTCCTCGGTAAAGTGCAGGCAGTTAAGTTGAGTAGCACCCTCATTACAGTAATGCAGTAGACGAGACTTGTTTGCTAATTAGGGAGTCGAACTGCCAAGTTCTGTATTTGGCACACCGGTTATAATGCAGGGCAATCCAGATAAGCACTCACTACCTGGCTTCGGGGACAGCTCAACTTCTACGTACAATAGGAGACGGTGCACTATTGAGCTTATTGAGTTACCGTAACAAGGAAATATATTGTCAAACTCTAAGTGAACAAATACATCGCTGGTAACACACAGTCAGGATAGCCTGGGGCGTGACGTGTATTCTGCGACATTCCGTAGCCTACGCAAGTCCATCAAGAACATACGGCCTGGACCGCTCACGAAGGGAGTGATTTTGCACCATGATAACGCTCGCCCACACGTCTCTAACGTCACACAAGGTGTATTGGCCACGTTCAAGTGGGAGCAACTTGAGCATCCACCCTACAGCCCCGACTTGTCACCCTGCGACTTCCATCTGTTTGGTCCGTTAAAAAACATCTCAAGGGAAAACGATTCCAATCGGACGACGAACTAAAGGACACCGTACAGGGTTGGCTCCTGCCACAACCACAAGACTTCTGGGAATAGGGAATCCTGCGGCTAGTGAAGCAATGGGACACCAGAGCACAGGCCTGTGGTGATTACTCTTGAATAACGAATAAATTGTACCCCCAGTATCATTTCATACCTCTTCATTTGAACACCACCCATAATAACTACATCCACAAAAGTCCATTTCATTCCTCACTAATATACCAATGTTACAACCCTCACTCAGCTGTTGCACATCGATCGAATGACCATTACTTGAGTGTGCTGTGTTTTATGTTACTGTGCGTCACGCTGTTTTAATGACAAAGCAGCTAGGTGTTTTATGAGGCTCTTTATTCTGCAACATGCCATGCAAATTAAAGGGAATGTAGACCACAATCTTCGATCACGGGCTGTTTAAGAATACTGAAATAATCTTAAGGGCCAGTGTTAACATATCTATTTCACGATAGTTCAAATCCTTTAGTTTCTACATTATCAATAGATAATATTTATTACTAACATAATGAGAGTTAAAACTGACCATGGCCGCGCTAGGTCAGAGTGCTAGGCTTGCGAGATCAGTTACATCAAACTACACTTAACCAAACGTTAAAGTTAAACAAAACTAACTGCTTGAATTATCGCGTTGGAAGCCATTTAACAGTGTTGCCTTAGTAATCGAAATTTAATGTTTTTCAGTCGGTCAACATGATTGTACCCAAATCTAATGGGTGGTGATCTAATCCTGACAAGAATTTATATCTTGGCTGGCTGCGTTGGTCAGTGGTAAAGTTCTCGCTTGCTGTGCCCAAGGTTGCAGGTTCGAATCCTAGCTCAGTCAGCTGGCATTTTAGGGTAATGCGCAAATGCGGAGCCGTATCAGTAGATTTACTGGCACGTTCAAGATTCCCTTCGGGGCAAAATTGGTGCACCCCGGCGTCTCTAAATACCAGAGCAGTTAAAAGCGACGTATAACCAATAACATTATTATTATTCTCTATCAGACTAGCAACCCGCTCCGGCTTCGCGCGGGAACAGTTATGAATGCATTACGTGATAAGCGCTCTTTTTTTCGATGCCAATGAACTACGACATATCCGTTTTCCGTCTCGGCATGATGGGTTAAAATCACTGACTGGACTATTAATTATATATATTATCATGGAGATGCATGTGCAACGAATTCTCGTCAGACGTAATTTAAGAATGGCGAGGTGCATGAAACACAAATCCCCTTTCCGTCCAATCTAAAAACACTTATAGCGGGTAATGTATTGAAGATATAGATATGCTCTCCGGGACTTTTTTGTAGAACTTTTCATGCTGAACAATTCTTACACTCATAGTATGTTGATATTTTTAACGGTTTGCCCAGTGTAAGCTTAGAAAGCGCACGGACGCCAGGTTTTTTTTTCGACTTTTTCACTGAAATCGTTACTGCTTGGCTTCCTTTGATTATAAATAAATTATTTTCTACAGAAACCGTCCTCGAGATATCCTTGCAGAATGGCGAAAACCGCATCAAAATCCATCCAGTGGTTCTTGAGATTACCAGTGACATCCAAGAATCGGGGACTTTGTTTTATACTGAGTGCAGATTAATACAATACACTAGGATGACCAGTTTAGATCGTCAAGCGATCATCATCAGATCCTTTACACTTTGGCTTTTAAATCTATGTCTACAAGTATGGCTTATGATATTTACAATATACATACTTATTTAGTTGCAGTAGTGATTAATCTAGCACAACTAGCCAAGACATATTATGATCTTTTTGTTTAATAATTAAAAATCAAGAATAACATTAAATAAATGAATACTACTATCGCCAGAGGAATTAACATTTCAAGTCAATACCATCAATAATAACTTGAAATATGGGTACTGTATTCCGTTGTAACCTACTCATCTCGTTGGATTCACGGATCGAAGTCACCGACGTTGCAGAAATGTAGAGGGCCAATAAAATGCAATTCCGGCAAGATCGTTATTCACAATGTCTGTGGGACGTGTGGGACCTGTTAGCGGTGCCGTACATAACGTGAGGCCGACAAACAGACGTGCGGTCTGCACTGCAGACTAACACTGTGCATCAACCACTTGCATTGGTCTTCCTCACGTGAAATACAGTACCTTCCTATTGGTTTAAAATAATAAACTATTATCTGGAGTTTCTGGTATTGAGATATAGCAATAGGTATGAAATTTACAATAATACGAACTACAAAAAAATTGGGAATTTACATACATTGTACCGTTAGGAGATATACAGTAGACTTGCTAATTTACATACCATCAACCTCTAGGGATTTGAGCTAGGAATTTTAGGTAAATGAATTACGGGAAACCGGCATGATGTCACGCAGTAGACTGATGATTTCTCACCGGAAACTCGACCATATCCGGTCGATTCGATTAGCAGTTTGCCTTTTCAACCACTACGAGCGCTAGTGTGAGTGCATGAAACTCAACCATATCCGCTCGATTAGATCAGCAGTTTGCCTTTTCTACCACTAAGAGCGCTAGTGCGAGTGCACGAAGCTCAACCATATCCGCTGGATTAATTAGCAGTTTGCCTTTTTTACCACTACGAGTGCTAGTTTGAGTGCATGAAACTCAACCATATCCCCTCGATTAGATCAGCAGTTTGCCTTTTCAACCACTACGAGCGCTAGTGTGAGTGCATGAAACTCAACCATATCCGCTCGATTAGATCAGCAGTTTGCCTTTTCTACCACTAAGAGCGCTAGTGTGATTGCACGAAGCTCAACCATATCCGCTGGATTAATTAGCAGTTTGCCTTTTTTACCACAACGAGTGCTAGTTTGAGTGCATGAAACTCAACCATATCCGCTCGATTAGATCAGCAGTTTGCCTCTTCTACCACTACGAGCGTTAGCGTAAGTGCATGAAACTCAACCATATCCGCTCGATTAGATCATCAGTTTGCCTTTTCTACCACTACGAGCGGTAGTGTGAGTGCACGAAGCTCAACCATATCCACTTGATTAATTAGCAGTTTGCCTTTTCTACCACTACGAGTGCTAGTGTGAGTGCATGAAACTCAACCATACCCACTCGATTAGATCAGCAGTTTGCCTTTTCTACCACTACGAGCGCTAGTGTGAGTGCACGAAGCTCTAACATATCCACTGGATTAATTAGCAGTTTGCCTTTTCTACCTCTAGGAGTACCGACAGTAGTGGCTACGCTGGCTAAAGCGCTGCGTTAGGCCATGGGGCCAAGCTCCCTGCTGACTCGGTAGACGCGTGGGTTCGAGCCCCACCGTCGGCTGTCCTTGAAATGGCTTTCCGTGGTTTCCCATTTTCAACACCAGGCAAATGCTGGGACAATATCTTCTGACAGGCCACGGCCGCTTCCTTCCACATCCTTGCCCAGTGTCATTCATCTTCATCCATTCCATCTCTCATCCCGACGCGCAGGTTGCCCACGGGCGTCGAATAGAAAGACCTGCACTCGGCCTCTCAGGAGGCCACATGAAAAAAAACTCCACTAGGAATGCTAGTGTGAGTGCATGAAACTCAACCATATCCACTCGATTAGATCAGCAGTTTGCCTTTTGTACCACTACGAGCTTTAGCGTGACTGCATGAAACTCAAACATACCCGCTCGATTAGTAGTTTGCCATTTCTACCACTATGAGCACTAGTGTGAGTGCGTGAAACTCAACCATATCCGCTCGATTAGATCAAGAGTTTGCCTCTCCTACCACTACGAGTGTAAGTGTGAGTCAATGCAGACTTTCACTTAAGCTACTTGCGGTGTGAAAAATTTTCAAAAAAAAAATGAACAAACGCCTGGGGTATTGAACCAATGAAAACATTAAAGAAAGAATTGTGTAAATACGTTAATTTGGCTAGGATTTGATCCAAATGGTTGGTTGGTTCTTAAGTTTAGGGGCTGCGACTACGCGGTCATGTAGCCCCGTGTACTTTGGTGTGTGTAGAATCTGTCTGATAACCGGTGTTAATTGTGATGACTGTATTAGTGTGTGTTATCTGTTTTAATGCAAGTACTAACCGGGTGAGTTAGCCGTGGTGGTTACGGCATGACTGATGGCAGTCGCTCACATCCGGGAGGCGAGGAGGTTCGAATCCCCCCGCCGGCAACCTTGAAGATGGTATTCTGTGGTTTCCCATCTTCCTTCCAGGCAAATGCCGGGGTTGGTCCCTAACTATAGGCCACAGCCGCTACCTTCCAACTCCTCGTCCTTACATTCCAACTTCCCTCCTTCCCTCCCCAACGGTACTTGTAGCTCACCCATTGGGTGTCCGTCTCGAAGCAGCTACAAAACTGGCGAGCCGAACATGCCCTCGGACACTCCCGGCACTAAAAGCCATACGCTAAAAAAAAATGTAAGTACTGCAACTTAGAATTTTTCAAATAGTACCTACTTTTGCCGCCAAGCGCTACCGTCAACGACCACTAGGCCAAGTTCAGAATGTAGCTACCAGACGCCACCACAGTCGGCTCTTGGCAACGAACGTAGAGACCTAAGAGCGTTGTTTACATTCTTAACCTATCCAATTTAGCTTGGTTGGTTGGTTGGTTGGTTGGTTGGTTCTTAAGTTTAGGGGCTGCGACAACGCGGTCATGTAGCCCCGTGTACTTTGGGTGTGTGTAGAATCTGTCTGATAACCGGTGTTAATTGTGTTGACTGTATTAGTGTGTGTTATCTGTTTTTTTAATTTAAGTACTGTGCCCAACTGGCCACGGCAGTCTGGCATCGAACTCAGGTCTCATGAGAGAAGACCAGGCACATGGTTATGCCTAGAGTCGAACCATTGATCTCTGCGGGGGGAGCAATTATTGGGAACCCAAAGAGCAATGAGAGGTATACTGACATATAAGAATGTAGCGTGATTTCACGATCTATAGGTGAATATCATAGCAATTTAAGGGAAGAACTGTAGCCAAATGCAAGGAAATATACATTTTCAGAGCATACGAAAGTGAGAGAAGGCCAGTTTGAAGTTTTACAAATGACCCTTAGCAAGTGGGCGGAGTAGTCTAGGCGCCTACCGAACTACTTACGTCTGGAGCGGAGAGACAGCTCAGAATTAATGACTCGGGTATCCACCGCTTGACAACGGTGCAAGCTATGGCGGGATCGACTGCACATGGAAATTAATTGATTACAGCTAAGTGGAGTATTGAAATGCATTGAAATATACACCCAGGTGAATATATTCACGGAGAGGTAATTTAGGGATGGTTTTTCACCTAAATTAAGGCCTTTATCTCCAAATGAATGCATCACAACCTACCCTACGCTCAAGAGCATTGACTTAGTGACCAGTCAACGGGGAAGTACCATGATAGCGTGCCCACGCGCTGAACTAAGGCAATTAATTGTAATTAATTGGCCGAAGCGATCGCCGGCACGCGAATGTTTTTGAAACCTCCACACCTAAATAAACAAGATGTAGATGTCATTTCGGCTGAAGAGGCATTATTTCAAGAAAGGAGTCGCTCTCATGTGTCCAGTGGACTATTTCGTACAAGAATCCTTTATATAGGGGGAGCGAGGCAAGCCAAGCCAGTCTTCTTCTAAGTTCATCACGAGTCTTCGGCAGTTCATCACCAGTCTTCTACAGTACACACGTAACTAAGACGTTGCTAGTAGCGCGCCAAATGTTAAAGTAACAACGCGTCGTCATTGGAGAACAATAGAAGCAAGTTATAAAAGCTTCATAAGTAATCATGAAGTGCGTCGAAAGTAAAGTACTACAGATATTTACATATTATCTGACGCCAATATAAATTCGCCACAGCGAAAAGGAACTTATAATGTTTTGAACAGTTCTTATACCGGGAGGTATTGCCAGAATTATATATGACAGCATCATCAGAAACACTACAATGATGGGAGCTTGGAAACCATTGCCACCTAATTGGGATAGTGAGCTGAACAAGATTGCAGGGAACGAGGATGGAACGTCCGTAAAACGCTGTTAGATTGTCACGGAGACCAGCGGTTGTCATAATTGCAGCGCATCTCTGAGATCAGGCGTAGGAGAAGTCCAATTTAAGGATCAACATGTGAAGTAGTGGATAAATGTATATAAATTGTGAAATAGTGTTTTAAAGTGTTCATGTGTATAGTGATTAATATGCAGTGTATTGCAATGATAAAAACCACTGATAAAAATATGTGTATCATGTGGAAAGTGTATGAATCTAAGTGTTGTGTTAAGGATAACATGATGGCTTAAGTCAAGCGTCATGGTAGCGCTACAACTGAGGCGCTGGCACTATCCAGCAAAGAGGAAAAAAAAGTGAGTACCCATTTTTTATAATGTAATTATAACTAAGTAGTTCACCATGTAACGATTTATCACTTTGTGTAAGATGTAGTAGTCACTTTCTGAACGAGTTTTCACCACTCGTCTTGAATAAAATATGGCTTGGAAGGTGATTTGTTTAAGGCCATTCAGGCAAAAATAGTGATGGATGTAACGGTAACGTTAAATGATAATAATAAATAATATTATGGGTCGGCAAACAGTAAAGTAATAGGCATTTTTTGGCCAAAATAGTGTTCAAATAGTGTCATGTCTAATGTAAAGATACTGTATTTGGTAAACAGTGAGAGTATAACGTGAAATATAAAGAAATACGAGAGCTTTTTCAGTGTCAGTGAAATATGAATGAATATTCGATATGGTCAATCCTTAGGATTATTGTTTGAGGACCATTAAAGTAAAGTAAGCCAGTAAATTTTATTACATTTGTGTTAGGAGCTATGTAAAGCTTTGGCTTAAGTGGTCTGACAGAGAACGCGGGTGCCTTAATAATGGAGTCATATATGTGAAGTATTGTTTGAGCCGCTTGTAAGCGTGCAGAATTAACTTAGAATCCAGTGATTTACGTAATAAATATAGCGGGGACAACTAGTATAGCTTGCACGTTAGGTGAGAAGTTGGCCAAATCTACGAGTAGTATCGCCCTTGAGCATACTGTATTATTTCGCAGCGAATTGGACAGAGTGTGTCTGTATCCAACGCTTGCTTGAATTATGCCACTATTGACGACCGTCGAGACGCTGTGAGCATGTGTGTGTTAATGACCCACCCTGTGAGGTGAGGATCATATTCGTCGTTTAGGAACGCAGGTTTCCTTATATTTTATTGACAGCTGCTGGTGAAAGTCGTTGGATTTTCACTATGATGCGCGTCTAAAAGCCACTAGTCGTCACCATAGAACGGCAAGACTATCACTAGAATGCCACCCCAGCCATGAATGTTAATTAAGGAGCCAGTTTGAGCCCAAGACACTATAAGGATAGATGTTAAATATTTAAATTGACTCAATTATTTAGGAGCCACACTCAGTGTTACTCTAGTCTGCACTTTGTAAACAAACCTGACCTTGATCTTGACAGAGTGAGAGAGAGGGGAATGGTAGACCATTTCTGTAGCGGCCATCTTGGAGAGCCAGCTGGAACGAATTTTAGTGCCTGCTAAGGGGAGGAAGGTCGTCCGACCGGTCCCTTGTAAATTAGTCACACTAGGACACTGAGAAATCTCGATATTTAAATATGCAAGTAAGATATGCTTATTTTGATGATGCCAAGTGAATTGAACGGTGGGTTGCAACTCACATACGTTGTTGAATCATAGAAATCAGATAATATTTGGCTCAATTATTCTCTGAGGAGAAAAGCTGAACCAAAATAATGTAGGCATCTTCTTTTAGAGTGCATTTTGCCATTCCTGCTAATTTATGCAGACGGGTATGTGTTCTTCCCAGAACATGACACATTTGTAACAATGATAAGCCCGACAAGACCCAGAAAATCGTTATATGGTGAAACTATAAAATTAAGTACCACTTTTCCTAAGGCGTTCATATGCATGGAAGGAGGGAAGATGATTCACGCAACACAACAAATATCTGTTAATGATTGCAGAAAGTAATGAATTCATGTTAATCAAGGTAATTGCCATAAGAAATGGGAAAATGTTTTATTAGTATCATTTTATGTGGTATGTGATTTTTGTGTTATGGTACTCCCATTAACTAATATTGTGTCAGTTGATGAACACTATGGAAACCCATGGAAGTCTGAAAATATCATTGACAGGATGTTAGAATTAGATTTGAGTGCAGTGCAGCACTATTTTACGAAGAAAGCTCACAGAACAACCCTATTTTATTTGTGGGAATCAAATGTAAATTGTCCTTTGTTTTGTATTTGTTGTGTAGCCATTGATTTTAGACCAGTAAATGTGTTATTTTTAGGAATATGTTGTGTATTTCCTGTAGAGTAGTTACCTGGTAGATTCAAATCCTGAGCATGTGGTCGTATGGTGGGCAGGAACGTCCCATACCTCGAAAGACCGTGAGTTAGTTGGGATACGAACACATGGTCCACATGATGACAATCGGGTACATGGAGGAGATGTCTCTGTACTGGGATTGAGCCACAGGTACTGCTAAAAGGTCGGCCAAGATATTAATGGTAGAAGCAAATATAGCATAGAAATTAGGACAGAATAGGAAAGGCCGCGTCCCATTTGTTAATAAGCCATCGCGTGATATAAATTATTGATAATCCTCCATAAAACATGCTTAAATGTAAATGTAACTTACACACAAACCCCTTTAATTATCATGTCACCCAGGTGTGTGGGGCAAAGCGTGTTATCCCTATATATTACCCTCATCATTATCAATGTCGCCCGTGAGTGGGGCCTGTTGAAATTACGGGTCACCATAGGCACATGAGGGTGAGCATCAATACATTAATCTTTATCAATGGCGCCCAGTACGTGGATGGCTTATGGGATTCAGAAAACCCCATAATAATAGCATGGTTTTCATGGGGAAAACCATAGAAATGATATTTTTCCTCAAACTTTGTTTGAGCGATTGTGAGTCTTTCTAAATGATATTCAGACGTCAGACATTGTTGTCAGACGGGTACGAGGGTCTATACCCATTCCATAGTTAGTTTTGACATTTTATAATATGTTGTTGTTGTTGTCGTGGTATCGGAATCCTTTCCTTTCCAATAAAACGCGCCAGCATATTCAGCTGCGGCCTACCTATATCTCAAATTAAGAAGTACAGGATGGCTGGAACTGAAGAAGTACTCAGGTGTATTGCTGAGTTAAGGGAGCATTTTGATGAGATTAATGCAAAGAGAAAGGAAGAAATTAGAGAATTTAAAGATGAAATAGCGGGTAGATTGGATGCCAATCAAACTGAGGTAAGCCAGATGTTGGCTACAGTCGATACTAGATTAGAGGCTAATCAAGCCGAAATAAACAATAGATTAGAGGCTAATCAAGTAACAATAAACACGCAATTAGAGTCAAACCTAATAGAGGTTAATAAGAAAATGGATGACGTTAAAGAGTCTGTCCAGCGTGAGGTAACTAAGAATATTGTTAGCGTGATCTCAGAAATGCAAGGTGATATCGATAAACGCTTTGAGTCTATTGAATTAAAATTAGAGAATAATCTGCAAGCGTGCAGAGAGTCACAGCGTGAAATTAACGATAATTTAAGCAGTATGTCCATGGAGCTTAAAGACATTCAGAGTCAGAATGAAGCTAATACAAAACGTCAATTAGAGCAGTTTAATACGTTCACTCAGACCGTGGATCAAAGGTTCGAGGATAGCGATATAAAATGGAATACGCGAATGGCAGGTTACGCCAAGGCGGTAGACGAAGCCTTAAGAAAACAGGATCAGAATATCCTTGACCAATGCAAGGAAATTCAAGAAATAAAAACTTCTGATCAAGGGAATAAGGAGATAATGTCAAATATGAAGAGGCAAGTCGGGAAAGTACAGAAAGAGTTGGAACAAACTCAGAACGACTTAGCAGTTATCCATAAAAGACAAGACGAGGACCAGGGAGAAATCACGAAAATAAGGACTGAAATCTCTCATATACAAGGTCACATTCAAAAGGAAGTCACAGGCTTACGAGAAGAATTAGAACTTCGAGAAGGCTTAAAGACTGAAGCCAGTGATAAGACTCTTGCCGAAGTAAGAGAGAGTCTAGCAGGGGAAATTATCCACCTGAAGGAAAACCTTAAGGACGATAAGGAAAAGGTATTTTCTATGGCAGAAAGGAACCGAGATCGCCTAGAGAAAATAGAACGAGAGGTATTAGCTCGTTTGGAAAGGGCAGAAAATAGACACAGTCAAATCGAGACGAGAATGATCGCGCAGGAAGAATCTATGTTGCGGAATCCTAGGTCTAGCGAAGGAAGTATAGACGAGAATGGGAGAAATAAATGGGCAGATATAGAAATACAGCCCACTCCAAAGAATGCAGCCATGCCAAGTGACAGTCCGTATACCACACCTGGTATGCCAATTGCCATGTCAACACCGCATGAAAATGCTGTTCAAAGTCAAATAGTCACAGTTATAAGGGCTAGTGATGAGAAACCAAAGAAATACTCTGGGAGTAATTCTAACATGACACCCAAGTACTGGCTTAAAGAAGTTTCCTAGTACTTGAATGATGCGAAAATACCGCCAGAGCGCAGGTTGAGAGCAATTGAAAAACTAACCGAGGGGGAGTGTGCCCTATGGTTTAGGAGTTTTCGATACACGTTCGACACCGTTGAAGAATTTCGCCAAGCATTTTTAAGCAGATACTGGAACGCGAGCGTACAACAGAACCTCAGATTGGACTTGTATTCCAGACGTTACAGTACTAGTAATCCGACTAAGTACGGGGAATTCTTTGTGAATCAATTGTGCCGTTTTCGAGAGCTTGATGAAGGGCTTAGAGAGTCATACATGTGCATAGCAATAGCCAAGCAGCTACCGTATGAAGTACAACGTCTGCTAATCTCAGCAAACGCCAAAACTGCAATTGATATGGAGGAGGTGCTGAGACAACTTGATCTAACCACAGTGCAGCACACAAGACAAAGTCGAAATGCGGAACAAGTTAACATGACGACTACACCGCTTGAGTCAACCAAGGTGCAGACAAAAAGCAAATCTACAAGCACCGAAACAGAAAAATCCGACTGGCAACGCGAAGGACGCGAAAACCAAAATTGGAGGCCAGCGTATCGAGGAGCATCGAACCGTGGTAACCGAGGAAGGAAAAACTGGAATCAGCGTGGTACCAGAGACCAGCAGCTTGATCACAGAAGGAGTTACGGCCGAAATGGGAACAACCAAGGATGGAGATCCCAAGAGCAGAGTCGCGGGTTCGATGAAGAGGCGGAAGAACGTTATCACGCATCTTTAAGATACATGGAAGAGCGCGGAGATGATCCAAGACAATCGCGAGTTCATTGGGATGAAGCGATTAGGAATAGAAGGTCACCCGACATATATCAAAATGATGACGGTGCCAAAAGTCTGGAGCTTCAGCAGCATGAAGACAGACAGAAGAACTCCACAAAGAATGGAGCAATTGAAAAAAAAAACACCAAATTTAAATGGCCAAAGAGAGATAAGTTCAGGATGGAACACAGTGAATGTTGTTAACTGGATTACCAAACCTGAGGAGCTTATCGAAGACCTCGATGAAAGGACGGTCAATGTAAGAAGGGAACTACCCATTATTATTGTAAACATTGCGGGTATGAAGATAAGAAGTCTCATTGATACAGGGTCTACCGTGTGTTTGATAACCCAGGCATTATACAGTGAAATCCAGAGTAAAATTCACGTATTTAAAATACCTATTTCAAGCGTGAAAATAAAAGGTGTCATACCAGATAAAGTTATGATATGCATATACCAAGTATTTTTAGATTTGCATATAGGGAACTCTACATTCTCACAGAGCTTCCTACTTGTAAATAAGCTGCCTTTTAATATCATTGTTGGGATGGATTTCATAAGAGAGTATAAAGTTATTATAGATCTCTCGCAAGACATTGTGATGTTTCGCGCAAGTGAGGGAAAGGAAGAGTTAGAACTCTCATTAAAGCAGAATGAAACGAGACCAGAAGAATACGTATGGCATACATACGGAGATATGACTGGGGATGCAGTGTCGACAACGGAAGGCATCGAGGAAGAGTTGGCAACACTGGCCGCGGACATTGAAAAGGATCTCGAACCAAAATTTGAAGAATGCCTGGAAGAGAAGATTGAAGAAGCTAAATTTGGTCCAGAATATAAGAAAATGCTAAGGGAACTGCTATTTGAGTATAAAGGAGTCTTCGATTCGAGACCTGGCCGGATCAAGAATTTCCAGTATGCGTTCCAAGTCAGCGATTGGACACCATTTAAACAGAAGCCGTATCCTGTAGCTGAGAAACATTATTTAAAGGTTAAAGAAGCGATACGGGAAATGCTAGAAGCAGGCGTCATTGTAAAGACAGCCACACCCTATGTCAGCCCACTGGTAGTTGTACCTAAACAGGACGGAAGTGTGAGGATATGCCTGGACCTAAGAAATTTGAATTCCAAGGTCATACCGGAATTTGATACAGTGCCGCCCATTAAGGAGGTACTCAGAAGGTTCAAAGGAAAGACTGTGTTCTCAAATCTTGACCTGACGGCAAGTTTTCACCATCTTGCTCTGGAAGAGAAAACAAGCTTGCTAACTGGATTTTTATTTGACCAGCACACATATTCATACGTGCGTCTTCCATTTGGATTAAAAACAGCAGGTTCAGCATTGATACGAGCGCTAGATCGGAATCTATCCGAAGAAGTAAAAGCCACAACCATATGTTACGTAGATGATATACTACTGACATCTGAAACTGTCGAAGAGCATGTCAGAGCTCTACGCAAGTTGTTATATGACCTAAGTCAGGCTAACTTTAAGGTCAATATAAAGAAGTCTAACTTTGCTCAGAGAGAAGTTAAATTTCTAGGCCACGTAATAGATGCACAAGGAGTCAGACCTAATCCGGGAAAATTGGAAGTCATTAAACATTTCCCGAGACCAACGAAGGTAAAGAACGTCAGGCAATATCTAGGCGTTATTGGATTCTTTTCAAACCATTGTCCGAAGTATACCGAGACCGTAGCACCACTCCAAGACTTACTTAAGAAGGGAGGAAGATGGCGCTGGACGGAACAATGCGAGGAAGCCTTCGTGAAATCTAAACAGATGTTGTTAGATTATGTGAAATTGGGATATCCTGACTACACTCAGAAATTTATTATCCAGACTGACGCATCATTTATAGGGATCGGAGCTATGTTGTATCAGGAGAATGTGGACAGGCCAGAGGAGAAAACTTACATTGCATTTATCAGCAGAAGGTTGAAGCCTAATGAAAAGAATTATACGGTCACGGAGATCGAATTACTCGCGATACTGTATGCCTTGCAGTATTGGCGAAAGCTGGTCTATGGTTTTAGAATTATATTGAGAACAGACCATAAAGCCCTAACGTTCCTGCAGAAAACTGACTTGTCGAGTCAAAGACTGACAAGGTGGTCCCTGTACATACAGCAATTTCAAGTGGAAATAGAGTATTGCCCGGGGAAGGACAATATCATACCTGACTTGCTGAGCCGATACCCGACAGCTGATGAAGAAGAAGTTCTAGCTATCGAAATAGAAGATAGAGATCAGAAGACCTTAGATGATCTGAGGAACATCACCGTTTTTCAACGTGAAGATCCCTGGATACGGTGGATGATTAATTACTTCGAGGGAAAGCTGAATAGAGGAACTCCGATGTATGTGGAAGCTGAAGCATTATCAACGGAATATCTATGGTTTAACCAGATGTTACATAAATGGAGCGACTCAGACCACACCAAACCCTGGATAGTCGTACCACCAGCATTGCAGAGAAAGCTAGTATGGTTAGCACACCGAGCTTTTGGTCACTCCGGTGTAGATAAGACTGTTGCCCTGCTTAAAGAAGCATTTATTTGGCCAAAACTTAGAGAGACAGTCAGCAATACTATCAGGACTTGTGATATGTGCCAACGAGTAAAGCCTAACTCGTATTTAATGAGGCAGAAACCTATACCGCTCTTACCAGAGAAGCCATGTCACCTTCTGGCACTGGACAACTTCGGGCCGCTTCCTAGAGCTAGAAGAGGAAATAGACACATCCTAGTTGCACTAGACGTGTTTTCCAAAATGGTAGTCCTGTGTCCAATTCAGAAAACCAGTACAAAACAGGTACTTAAGAGGCTGAAGGAAAGAATCATTCCTATGTTAGGACAGCCAGAGAACATCTTATCGGATCATGGGAGTTGTTTTACCAGCATAGAATTTCGCAGGGAGTTGGAGAATCTGGGCATGACACAGATTTTGTCCACAGTTCGACACCCGGAGTCGAATTCCGCAGAAAGAGTTATGAGAGAACTGCAAAAGTACATGAAGATATATTGCTCTACTGAGAACTGGAAATGGATTGAAGTACTTGAGATTATTGAATATTGTATTAACAATACCGTACACGAAGCGACAGGAGAGGTGCCAGTGAGCCTACATCTCGATAGAAGACCAGAGAGGCCATGGAATAATGTCATTCGGACACCCATCGATGCACAACCTGGACGTGAGTTGAGGATCCAGAGAACGTTCGAGTATCTCAAGAAACAAGCAGATAGACGGCAGCGAAGAAACAGGAGGAAACGCTATCACAGACCGTTACTCGTAGGGGAATACGTCTTATTGAAGAAACCCGCCAGTTCAGATCCAGAGAGCAGGAAATATAAGAAATTTCAGCATGCTTATCACGGACCCTACCTGATTATAAGGGATCTGCAAAATAATGCATATCGGATCAAAGACGAAGCAACAGGTAGAGAAGTTGTTGTAAATGCAGCAAATTTGAAGTTATATAGTCCACCAGAAGACTATGAGACAAGAGAGGAGCAAGCAATGTACACCCAAGTGGACGGGGAATCATTACGTATGCACGGAAAGAATCTTGAGAAAAGCTTGCAGTCTCAGGAAGGGACGGAGCGAAGCGACCAGCTCGCAGACCTAACGGTTACGAAGGGAGAGTGCAGCTGTCAACTGCAGGAATTTTATGACCAGTTGAGGGAAGCCGCTACCGAGCTAGAGGGGATGAATGAACAATTGCGAAGGCAGAACGAGAGTCTACGAGGAAGCAGACAGAGTGGAGTGGGGAACGAGAAATCCCATTGCCGAGAGCACTGACCGCTTAAAGTAAATATTGCATGGAGTCGATGCCATCTGAAAGGCCCGAAAAATTCACCTATGAAATGAATTTTCCGAGCTTAGCAGGGGAAAAATGTGCCCAACTGGCCACGGCAGTCTGGCATCGAACTCAGGTCTCATGAGAGAAGACCAGGCACATGGTTATGCCTAGAGTCGAACCATTGATCTCTGCGGGGGGAGCAATTATTGGGAACCCAAAGAGCAATGAGAGGTATACTGACATATAAGAATGTAGCGTGATTTCACGATCTATAGGTGAATATCATAGCAATTTAAGGGAAGAACTGTAGCCAAATGCAAGGAAATATACATTTTCAGAGCATACGAAAGTGAGAGAAGGCCAGTTTGAAGTTTTACAAATGACCCTTAGCAAGTGGGCGGAGTAGTCTAGGCGCCTACCGAACTACTTACGTCTGGGGCGGAGAGACAGCTCAGAATTAAAGACTCGGGTATCCACCGCTTGACAACGGTGCAAGCTATGGCGGGATCGACTGCACATGGAAATTAATTGATTACAGCTAAGTGGAGTATTGAAATGCATTGAAATATACACCCAGGTGAATATATTCACGGAGAGGTAATTTAGGGATGGTTTTTCACCTAAATTAAGGCCTTTATCTCCAAATGAATGCATCACAACCTACCCTACGCTCAAGAGCATTGACTTAGTGACCAGTCAACGGGGAAGTACCATGATAGCGTGCCCACGCGCTGAACTAAGGCAATTAATTGTAATTAATTGGCCGAAGCGATCGCCGGCACGCGAATGTTTTTGAAACCTCCACACCTAAATAAACAAGATGTAGATGTCATTTCGGCTGAAGAGGCATTATTTCAAGAAAGGAGTCGCTCTCATGTGTCCAGTGGACTATTTCGTACAAGAATCCTTTATATAGGGGGAGCGAGGCAAGCCAAGCCAGTCTTCTTCTAAGTTCATCACGAGTCTTCGGCAGTTCATCACCAGTCTTCTACAGTACACACGTAACTAAGACGTTGCTAGTAGCGCGCCAAATGTTAAAGTAACAACGCGTCGTCGTTGGAGAACAATAGAAGCAAGTTATAAAAGCTTCATAAGTAATCATGAAGTGCGTCGAAAGTAAAGTATTACAGATATTTACATATTATCTGACGCCAATATAAATTCGCCACAGCGAAAAGGAACTTATAATGTTTTGAACAGTTCTTATACCGGGAGGTATTGTCAGAATTATATATGACAGCATCATCAGAAACACTACAATGATGGGAGCTTGGAAACCATTGCCACCAAATTTGGATAGTGAGCTGAACAAGATTGCAGGGAACGAGGATGGAACGTCCGTAAAACGCTGTTGGATTGTCACGGAGACCAGCGTTTGTCATAATTGCAGCGCATCTCTGAGATCAGGCGTAGGAGAAGTCCAATTTAAGGATCAACATGTGAAGTAGTGGATAAATGTATATAAATTGTGAAATAGTGTTTTAAAGTGTTCATGTGTATAGTGATTAATATGCAGTGTATTGCAATGATAAAAACCACTGATAAAAATATGTGTATCATGTGGAAAGTGTATGAATCTAAGTGTTGTGTCAAGGATAACATGATGGCTTAAGTCAAGCGTCATGGTAGCGCTACAGCTGAGGCGCTGGCACTATCCAGCAAAGAGGAAAAAAAGTGAGTACCCATTTTTTATAATGTAATTATAACTAAGTAGTTCACCATGTAACGATTTATCACTTTGTGTAAGATGTGGTAGTCACTTTCTGAACGAGTTTTCACCACTCGTCTTGAATAAAATATGGCTTGGAAGGTGATTTGTTTAAGGCCATTCAGGCAAAAATAGTGATGGATGTAACGGTAACGTTAAATGATAATAATAAATAATATTATGGGTCGGCAAACAGTAAAGTAATAGGCATTTTTGGCCTAAATAGTGTTCAAATAGTGTCATGTCTAATGTAAAGATACTGTATTTGGTAAACAGTGAGAGTATAACGTGAAATATAAAGAAATACGAGAGCTTTTTCAGTGTCAGTGAAATATGAATGAATATTCGATATGGTCAATCCTTAGGATTATTGTTTGAGGACCATTAAAGTAAAGTAAGCCAGTAAATTTTATTACATTTGTGTTAGGAGCTATGTAAAGCTTTGGCTTAAGTGGTATGACAGAGAACGCGGGTGCCTTAATAATGGAGTCATATATGTGAAGTATTGTTTGAGCCGCTTGTAAGCGTGCAGAATTAACGTAGAATCCAGTGATTTACGTAATAAATATAGCGGGGACAACTAGTATAGCTTGCACGTTAGGTGAGAAGTTGGCCAAATCTACGAGTAGTATCGCCCTTGAGCATACTGTATTATTTCGCAGCGAATTGGACAGAGTGTGTCTGTATCCAACGCTTGCTTGAATTATGCCACTATTGACGTCCGTCGAGACGCTGTGAGCATGTGTGTGTTAATGACCCACCCTGTGAGGTGAGGATCATATTCGTCGTTTAGGAACGCAGGTTTCCTTATATTTTATTGACAGCTGCTGGTGAAAGTCGTTGGATTTTCACTATGATGCGCGTCTAAAAGCCACTAGTCGTCACCATAGAACGGCAAGACTATCACTAGAATGCCACCCCAGCCATGAATGTTAATTAAGGAGCCAGTTTGAGCCCAAGACACTATAAGGATAGATGTTAAATATTTAAATTGACTCAATTATTTAGGAGCCACACTCAGTGTTACTCTAGTCTGCACTTTGTAAACAAACCTGACCTTGATCTTGACAGAGTGAGAGAGAGGGGAATGGTAGACCATTTCTGTAGCGGCCATCTTGGAGAGCCAGCTGGAACGAATTTTAGTGCCTGCTAAGGGGAGGAAGGTCGTCCGACCGGTCCCTTGTAAATTAGTCACACTAGGACACTGAGAAATCTCGATATTTAAATATGCAAGTAAGATATGCTTATTTTGATGATGCCAAGTGAATTGAACGGTGGGTTGCAACTCACATACGTTGTTGAATCATAGAAATCAGATAATATTTGGCTCAATTATTCTCTGAGGAGAAAAGCTGAACCAAAATAATGTAGGCATCTTCTTTTAGAGTGCATTTTGCCATTCCTGCTAATTTATGCAGACGGGTATGTGTTCTTCCCAGAACATGACACATTTGTAACAATGATAAGCCCGACAAGACCCAGAAAATCGTTATATGGTGAAACTATAAAATTAAGTACCACTTTTCCTAAGGCGTTCATATGCATGGAAGGAGGGAAGATGATTCACGCAACACAACAAATATCTGTTAATGATTGCAGAAAGTAATGAATTCATGTTAATCAAGGTAATTGCCATAAGAAATGGGAAAATGTTTTATTAGTATCATTTTATGTGATATGTGATTTTTGTGTTATGGTACTCCCATTAACTAATATTGTGTCAGTTGATGAACACTATGGAAACCCATGGAAGTCTGAAAATATCATTGACAGGATGTTAGAATTAGATTTGAGTGCAGTGCAGCACTATTTTACGAAGAAAGCTCACAGAACAACCCTATTTTATTTGTGGGAATCAAATGTAAATTGTCCTTTGTTTTGTATTTGTTGTGTAGCCATTGATTTTAGACCAGTAAATGTGTTATTTTTAGGAATATGTTGTGTATTTCCTGTAGAGTAGTTACCTGGTAGATTCAAATCCTGAGCATGTGGTCGTATGGGGGCAGGAACGTCCCATACCTCGAAAGACCGTGAGTTAGTTGGGATACGAACACATGGTCCACATGATGACAATCGGGTACAGTACAGACTGCAACTTAGAATTTTTCAAATAGTTCCTACTTTTGCCGCCAAGCACCACTGTCGACGACTACTACGCCTAGTTCAGAACTTAGCTACTAGACGCCACCACAGTCGGCTCTTGGCAACGAACGTAGCAACCTAAGAACGTTGTTTACATTATTAACCTTTACAATTCAGTTTCAGACAGGCGTAATTAGTGGAAGGTACCGACAGTAGTGGCTACGCGCGCTATAGCGCAGCGTTAGGTCATGGGGCCAAGCTCTCTGCTGACTCGGTAGACTCGTGGGTTCGAGCCCCACCGTCGGCCGTCCTTGAAATGGTTTTCCGTGGTTTCCCATTTTCAACACCAGGCAAATGCTGGGCCGGTACCTACTGACAGGCCACGTCCGCTTCCTTCCACATCCTTGCCCAGTTTCATTCGCCTTCATCAATTCCATCTCTCATCCCGACGCGCAGGTCGCCCACGGGCGTCACCTAGAAAGACCTGCACTCGGCCTCTCAGGAGGCCACACGACAAAAAAAAAGTGGAAGGTTCTTTAACATGCCATAAATCTATGACATGGGACCGCTGGCTTTACTTCGCCTCCGAAGGAAGGCATACTGAGGGATTTTAACGCTCATAAAAATTCGACGGCTTCGGCCGGGTTTGAACCCGCTATCTTGGGCATAGAAGCCCAGCATGCTACCGACTACGCCACCGAAGCCGCCGATCCCTACTTTGCTAAGAAATGTGTTCCTTGAAACATCATCGGATGATGTATCTCCGTTAGGCTATATATGCTTATTTTAGCCGCGATGAATTTGTGTTAATGTGCAAAATGGTAATTTTTTACTAAATACATGTGAAATTTTCATTTTATGTAAAAATATTTGAAGGCGTCTCGAGAAGAAGGATGTAACCATAAAATCAGTAATTGGTATATTCGTTTTCAAGGCCAGTGAATTAAAACTCAGGAATTTTTCTAGGTTTGTGCCGTGTCTTGTGTGGGGTTTCGCCTAGGAAACAAAGCTGGCTCATCAGCGGGCTCTTGGTATCCCCGCCCGGACTCCCACAGGAGTAGTGAACTGCGGGCTACCTCCCTTTTCAGGGAGCGCACCTGCGCCTCTTATCTGCGAGAACTAAAAATGTGGGGGTCCGGTCGTTGACAACAAGTGCCCGCTGATAAGTCAGCTTGGTGTCCTAGGCGAAACCCCACACAAGACACGGCATAAGCCTAGAAGAATTGCTGAGTTTTAATTCACTGGTCGAGAAAGCGAATATACCATCTTTTTGGAAGCCTTCATAGGGAGCTTATGACTGCTTGAGCTTTTAGTTCTCGCAGATAAGAGGCACAGGTGTGCTTCATAAAAAGGGACGTAGCGCGCAGTTCGCTACTTCTGTGGGGGTCCGGGCGGGGACACCAAGAGCCCGCTGATGAGCCAGCTTGGTGTCGTAGACGAAACCCCACACAAGACACGGCACAAACCTAGAAAAATTGCTGAGTTTTAAATCAGTAATTATTCAGAAGATGGAGCACAGCACAGAGGTTTGATAATATACCGTATTTCCACTGAATTCTTACTTTTCATATATTTGTTGATTATATCCTCATTCCAGGGAGATCAGCAATTACTCGTCTTTAACAAAATCAGGTATTCAAAATATTTATTCCTGATCTTGCTTAAAATAGAAATCTGAGTTTTGGGTTCAGCAAGAGGCATCTATATTCTGGCAGCAGAGAAAAGTGCTATATTCTTAACTACGTTTGCTGTTGATCATTTATTTTCACTCAGGGGCTTTGTGACAACGTGATCATGCAGATCCGTGTAGTTGTTTGATAACCTGTATCTTTGAGATACGTAGTTCTACTAGTGTGCTTATTTGTAATTGCGTATTGGATGCGGGTGGGAGGTGCACGTGGCCTTAATGTAGATGCCATCCCGACATTTACTTGGAACGGAAGTGAGAAACCACGGAAGATGGCTGAGGTGGCGTAGTGGCTAAATTATTGGCTGCCACAATAAGGTTCAGATTTGATACCCGATTCTGCCAAGAAATTTATTTCAGGTCTGAGGGCTAGAGCGGTGTACACTCCGACTCGTAAGATAGAACTGAGAAGATAAGGGTTTGATTCCCAACTCAGACATCTTAGAAATGGTTTTCTGTGGTTTTTCACTTCTGCCAACTTTCAAACTTAAGGCCACATATCAGTCATTATATCTGTGTAGCCGGATACCTTTTCTGATAACCTGTAATTATGTGATGACTGTATTAAGTGTGTGTAGCTGTACTGGAGACAGGGACAAGGTAAGTGTCCCGAGACTTTAATTAAGGTACTATCCCAGCGTATTCCTGGAAGGAAGGTTGAAAAACACGAGGAAAACACACTTATTATAGCCGCTGTCAGCGTAGGGATTTGAACTTGCAATCTCCGGACTTGTTGCAGCTGAACTCGCAGCCATGGTGCACGATGTAACGAGCCCGGCTGCACTGCGGGACCAATCTCAATTACAAATACACACACTACTACAATAACACAGGTTATCAGGCAAATACTACACACATGCTTACGTGTACGGGGCTGAATAATCACGACGTTCCAACCCCCCATGTGAATGAACATTAGGAAAAACAGCAACATGCTTCAATGTTGTTATTTCATTTTAGGGGCTGAGCACACTTGGTCATCAACCCCGTGTTTAATTTGTCACATAACCTGTGTTGTCTGTAATGACTGTATAGGAATGTGTAACTATAATTAGCAGTGCCTCGAATTGACGTAGGTACTCCAGGACCCAAAATAAGGTACCACCCTTGCGTTTGCCTGGAGGAAATGTGGGCAGAAAACCCAGAGGGGACGACAAGACACTTAGGATGACCGCTGTCAGCGCCGGGATTTGAGCCTTAGGTCTACGAAGCAGACACACATCGCAGTTGTGGGGCTGATTGGTTTTAACTTAGGTATCTCCATATAACTCATTATCTCCATCGAACTAATCTTGCTTTTATCTTAACGAGAACACACAACATTTTCCCCCATAGTACATCAGATATCTTCTTCAGATAACGTCTACCATGCAGGCTGGCGCTATAACATTTCATTCTCTCTCTCTAGTCTTTTCAGAGCTAAAAATGAATTCTCTTGTGAATATAACATGGAAAAAAGCTGGTGCACGAGACATTTCATTTATCACAGAGAATTGCTTTGAAGACCTTTCTCAGATTTCACTTTGCAAAAACAATTTTCGCGTTGCCTCTAATTAAACAGCAAGCTACAAAGAAGAGCATGCCAGAGGGTCATCGTGTACTTGATGTTGGCTAATGTTTCCCACAAATGGCATAGCTGTCTTCCTTGATTGATGTTATGATTAGAAACTAGGAAGATAAAGCGTTCTAGTATTGAGTAAGCAGGCCAGTTCTAAGCTATTAGTCTGTTTGCCACGTCCGGACTTCGTTTATTGGTAAAGTTTTGCCACAGTAGGTTTAGCCTTGCCTGCCGAAATCTCTGTTTTTATGTAATGAATGTTTTGATACCAAGCACCTGAGCAAGTCTCTGCTTCTTTTCCTGGTTTCATAGTGAGCAGAGGGTTGTAATTGATGGCAACCTATCCCTCGAATTTATTCTGTTTGCTGCTATCTAATCTACGCCATATAGGTTCATCTGCGAGTGTCATCCACTGATTTCATTCTTACTTAGATAACAGAAATAATAATAATAATAATAATAATAATAATAATAATAATAATAATAATAATAATAATAATAATAATAATATCGTATGGCCTCGGGTGCCGGGTCAAGCTTTGTTATTTGACACCCAGAGGGTAGCTTGCATGTCGAATTTCGTTGTTCCTTGAAGCACTATGAAAGTCAAGGAGGTTAGATATCTAAGCTCCTTGAACACTAAAGCGCTTTCTAGTAGAGAAATGAGGAACTTTGTGTTGGCGGAAACTCCTGAGATTGATTTTGCCATTATGAACACGGCCTATCGAATTCAAATGGGTTCTTTGACATGCCAACATCGTATGATATGATGTCGTAATTTTTTCCGCCTTTCAAAAATTACGTACCACAGTCAGGAGTGAACTTGAAAGCACGGGATTAGTAGACCGACACGTTAACCACTCACCCAACGTGGCAAGCTACCTGGGTATAATAGAAATGAAAGAACCGTAAGTAAAGATGGTAGTTGTTCAGAATGGGCATTCGTTGAAAATGGTGTGACACAACTCCTTGGTCAAATATTGTTTCTACTATACAACTTCGGCATATTTAGCATATTTCAACATGCATATTTATGCTCTGATCTTCAAGTGTATGCAAAATGTCCTACTACACAAATCCCTAATGTGCTGAAGAATGTAAATGATGACATAAAAAGTCTAGTAAATTGGGCAGCTGACTACAATCGAATTATTAATGCCCCGAAGACACAATATTCATTCTTCATGGAAATTCGAGACTTTTGAGTTCTGTTGATATATCAATTATGCCAAATATCTCAATCGGTAATACCGTTGTTCCATTCAAACGCTCTGTTACCAATTTGGGACTTACAATCTTACAATCTTAGATTGAACATATAAATCGAACTGTGAATAACGCTGTATCGATTATTCACCAGTTTCGACGTAATAATTGGTGCCTACCGATTAATATACGCAAATATTTTTCTTAAATCCCTGGTATGACCTGTGATGGAATATTGTTCAGAGGGTTATAATGATATTTCAGAAACACATAACATCAAAATTCAACGAACACAGGATTCTTGTGTTAGATTCATCCTTGTGCATGCAGAGATGAGCATGCCACACCATAAGCTTCAGTGGCTTAAATTAAAAGAGCAAAAATTACTGACTATTGCAATTTTAATTATCAATATACTTAAACACAAGACCACACCATATCTCTACAATACTTTTCCCGTATAAAGGACGTTCATGGTCGGTGTAATATATTCAATTAGTCACGATGCAGATACCTCACCATCGTACGGCCAAATTCAATTAATCATTTATTTGTACCGCATCACGTATATACAATTTGTAGAAGTGGTATATCAATGAGAATTCTCATCGTTTAGTACTCAAGAGACACCTTACCAGTGCATGGATGGCGGGTTTAAGTGACAATTAAAGAGGATTAAGAGATTGTGGTAAGTGCATCATGGATTTAGATGGGTAATTTTACTGTAAATTATAGTTTGTTAAATTCGTTAAATTTAACGATTGTTCATCGTACTGTATCTTATGTAAGAGAGCGGATTACGTACATCCAATGGGACTATTTAGTGCTATGTATGTAATCCTTAAATATTGTAATATATTATATAATATATATTATTATTATAGTGCCCCCATAGTTGAGGTGACAAATGTAATATATTTGCTAGGTAGGTGTACTTAAGCTCTTTGTAATAATAAAATGATGGGTGGGCGCCAGTTCATACGCTGAATGCTTGTGAACGATTAAACAAATAATATTTGGTAGAACACATGAGCACTCTCCCTTCTCTTGGAAATGGGCTGAAATAATCACCAACCAGAATCGTTAGATGAGAGGCAAGATACTATATACTGAAATATATATTTTATTATTAACTTACACATGAGGTGAAAACATACGACATATGGTGGGACTAGGATCCATATGAATGGAGCTGACTGTAGTTCTTACATGAAAGAGATAACACTTTCAATTAATAGCAGCAAACTATCAGTTCCTGGGATAATGGCTCTGGTTCGGGCAAACACCCTCTCTGGATGTTACATCACGATGTACTTCATTTTCTTGATTCCCATCGCTTCTGCATTTAGCATTCCTCTTTTAATCCTATTCCTAACAAAATTACTGGCAACTCAAATTTAATCTTTTCATACAGCTTAGTTTTCCCCCGACTGGCGTTACAGTCACTGACAGACAATCTTCTACTTTTCCTCGCCATTATATTATATCTTCTCATCGAGTAAATAAAAAAAACAGAATAGTCTGTCTTCTAGACGATCTATTCCCTGTAGTTCGCCAAATCGCCACTTCAAAGGTTCCAGAACAGAAGCAGCCATCTTGCACGTCATCTATAAAGAAAAATATTTAATAATAATAGAGATAACGCACAATGTGCAAATTACGTACCTCGACAGAAGTCAGTTAGCGAGATTTTTCTTTTGTCACAGTAACGGACGTGGTATCTATCACAAAGTTTGTAACACAGATTACAAATGCACTGGTCTTCTGGTTGGTGGTAGCTCTTGTTCTGGCGGATAATATGGTGAAAGCCGTGCACGGCGAGTCGCGTCATCATGTGCCTGAGCTCGTAGTCGGCTCGCATCCAGTCTCTATTTGTCATTGCGTCTGTAGTATAAAAGTCCATCCACATTTCTTCCATTTTCTCTCATCGTTCACTTAAGAGTCGTATATATGCTGACGTAGACGGCAGTGCCAGTTGATGACGCAGATCTTCGATGGAAAATGTTTGTCTTGTCAGTACATACACAAGTCTCGATTTTGTAGTTGAGAGGCATAGGGCTCGCTTCAGGAAATTTGTCTTTATTCTTTCCATATCTTCTAGATTACTTTTTGTCAGCTGTTCCAATATTACGTCCAGTCCGTTCGTCACGATTGGCATTATCTTAAGTTTGAATAATTTCATTGCTGTATCTATGGATAGCTTATGAATAATTTGTATACTATTTGACGCAATGGTAGCTGCTGCCGCTCTTTCCTTTATGTGCTTGCTGAATGCCATACCATTTGTCTGTAGGGTGATCCCAAGGTATTTAAACTGTTGTGTGTTTGTCAGTGGAATACTTCGGTATAATATGTTGTCAGTATCTACTGGTTTTCCTCCTTTCATAAAAGTCATCTTTACTGTTTTTGTTTGATTTATAATCAGGTCATTTGTCTCGGACCATTCTATTAATTTGTTGCAGGCTACTTGTAACCTGTCAATTTTCTGCGAGACAAGAACCATATCGTCTGCATAAAGATAAATTCTTACATCTTCCGTGGTGATGGCTTTCGTAACCTCTGCGGTAGCTACAGTAAACGGGCGGGCATCAATTCCACCCGGGAATTCCAGTCAGGTAGCCAGGGTTACCTCAATTCCACCCGGTCCTCCAAGGGACCCAGAAATGAGTTCCTCAACTCCACCCAGGCTTTTCTCCAATGACGTAAACAAATGTCATAACCCTCCTGCTCGCATACCAAGGGCCGTGTCAAACACCTTATGCAGCGCATGAGTAGAAAAAAAAATAGAAAACTTGGCAGACTTATGTAAAAGAATATTATGATTAATTTTAAATCACCACCACCAAGTCCGCTCAATCATTAAATCAGATATAAACATAATACAAAGAGCTAGATATTAATCACTGTTGTTAAATAAAAATATGGACAGAAAATGTAATAAAATAAAAAAAATCAGCATCTTAAAATCACATAAATCTTTACTTCATTTCAAACTATACAAAAAACATAAGGTGAAACTCTTTTCATTCCCTAACTATTGTGTGAGAAACACACTTCACAATATCTAATCTACTCATTGGTTGGCGTACTGCATGAGCTTGTTTTCAATGAATTCTTTTCTCACATGACTATTCTTGTCTTTGCTGGACACCCGCCCGCAGCTGTTAAGTAGAATGTACGTGTCTGTCTGTATCTGCAGAAGGTGTTTGACGTTGTTCCGGCCCTTGGTATGCGAGCAGGAGGGTTATGACATTTGTTTACGTCATTGGGGATAACCCCTTTGCCGACCCCTTGTCAAAGCCCGAGCGGAGTTGAGGAACTTATTTTTGGGTCCCTTGGAGGACCGGGTGGAATTGAGGAAAATCGGGAGGAATTGATGTTCGACCCAGTAAACAGGAGGGGGCTCAGAGGCCCCCCTTGCAACACACCGTTTGGTCAATTATTTAGTTCTGTGTTTCCGCCAGTAACAGCAGCCATATTGCATGTTGCCTATTTAAGGTCTGTTGCGTATCCATTAAGATACCTTCTCTATAGTTTCTTTACTTCATGCTTACAAATCAACAGATACTAAGATACCAATACAAGTACATCTATGGATCTTCTTAGGAATGCTACATCACCTCTCCGTCTCATAGCACATCGCAATTGCACAAGTTCATATTTAAACAGTCCCATTCATGGTTTTTGAAAACGTTACAATATGTACAATCAATCAATAAATAAATTATCTGTAGCTATACGGAGCTGTTTTTGTGTTTCTGGATAACGAATTAATGCCAATTTTTAGACATTGACGAGATTTTCGCGTTGGTCACGCTTGACATTGTTGATATACTAAGAAATTTGTTTGTAATTTTCAGCCTACTTTTCACATTTTGGAAAAATGAGAAAAAAGTAGACTCATGAGATCAATTCGGGCTAATGCGTGTCTGCCTGTCTGAGTGTTCCCCCCTCTATCAACTCCTAAACGGCTGCAGCTATCATCATTAAATTTGGTATGAGTAAATATCTATACCTCAATATCTCCCGACCATATTTGTAAATTACATCAGGGCTACTTACTGCTCAAAATCACAATTGAAATTTGAGCTCTATGTTGGATATGTCAGAAGTTATGCATGCAAACTGTTACAAAATTGGCACACACAGAGATAATAACATTCCAGATTAATTTTCAGAAGCCCTAATATAACAGTGCTGATTATATGATTATAAGCATGGTGTTAGGTCCAATATGTAAATGCATGTAACTCCTACTGTATACTATCATAACAGATATGATTATGCGTATTCTTGAGAGCCAGCATGTAACGTGTTTTTCGAGGGGATTTTACGCCACTGGCATAAGTCAGTAGGAAGCCATTCTATATTTATTTACGCGGCAAATTGTTCAGCCAAGAGAAGTTTTCATGTAACTTATTATTATTAACTTATTATTATTATTACGGTATTTTTGGAGCGTTTTTATAAAATTATAAGCATACAGATAGGTTTTCTATGTCATAGTAAACACTATCAAGCAAATTATTACGAACAACATTATCATAGAAAATTATATGATTACGGAATTTTACGGAGTTTTGTCAGTTAGGGTATTATGAGAGAGGTGAGTCACGGGGAATTCGGCTACAGGCTTATTCTTGTCAAGAAGCATGACGCAAGCCTGGGTTGCTGCTTCAAGAAAAGGCGAAATAGTCTGGAACGGTAATCGACATCATCCTCGCGCCGAGTGTAATGACCCTGATCGCGTGGTGGCTCAGCCAATCAGAGGAGAGCGGGCGAGAAGAAGACGGGGTCCAGAGAGGGGATGCGACGAGTGCATATATGGTTTGCGCGCCGTGGAGGCTAGGCGACTATCCTTGTAAAACTTAACCAGTGTGGTTGTACGTGTGATTGGCTCCAATGTTCGGACCATAAAGTTATCATATCTACAAGTATCTCATCAACTAACGAAGAAGATGACGACGTCCAGAAGGCTGTGGGAAGCTCTCTTCAACATCCAGTACGAGGGAAATGCTTCGGCAATTTCCAGTGGTAAGCGCGAGTGACTCAGAACTACCTAATCTCTCGTCTTTTTTTTTTCATTTTCTGTATTTCAGTTACTTTATAGCTTGGGAATAAGAATAAAATCAGTAATTTATCCGACTCCGTTTTCACGTAATTTTCTAGCGGTAATATTCAAATCGCAACGCTCCAATTTAAGTTCAGAATATATTATTATTATTATTATTATTATTATTATTATTATTATTATTATTATTATTATTATTATTATTATTATTAATTTTGCAATACTTGTTTTATATAATAAATTCATTTCTTTTAACCATGCAATCTTTGCTTTCAGTAGGTAGCATTAGATATAGACCAAATTCCTTCTCCTGATACAATTGTTAGTTGGGTTAATGATCAAATCATACCACGATCTGAGTATAAAGATTCTTGAAGGTGTTCTACCAGAGATAGGTGTTGTTAAATATAAATTTAGATTTCAACATAGCGTTGAGGTCTTGGCGCCCATTAAAACAACATATCTTAGGCAGAGTAAATATTTCAAAGTGCAAGGCAGGGCCAGTAGAAGCATTACATTTGTCACGCAAAAGTGAGGGCTAAAGAAACCGTTTCACTTGTCATCCCAACGTGGAGAAACCATTACAAATGTACGCTCAACGTGGAGCAAGCTAGAAGCCATTACAAATGTCGCTACCAACTTGGGGCCGAAAACCTAATAACATTTGTGGAAGGAGAAGGGTATGTATTTCTGTGCCTGTATTTTGGGGGGTTTTCATTTATCGGTGTGTATCAGCATGGGTAGTGTTGAGGAAGAGATGAAGTTGCGTAGTGGTCACCAGTTGGATAGTGAAGATACGAGCAGTATGGCTAGTCTTGGAAATGAAAGCAGGACAGGGATGTCGGAGGTAAATCCCGATACTGAAGGGGGTAATCAAAACAGTCAAGCAGGGTTAGAGAGTTTGCTCCTTCAGTTTATGCAACAAAATAAAATAAGTACAGACGCTTTAAACGCTAAACTTGAACAAAACAATGCTAAACTCGAACGAAATAATGCTAAACTTGAACAAAACAGTAGGGAAAATAGAATGAGTACTGAAACTTTAAATGCTAAACTTGAACAAAATAATGCTAAACTTGAACAAAATAGTAGGGAGAATAAAGAGAGTAATAGGGATTTGAGCGATAGTTTAAATACTAAACTTGAACAAACAGTAGGGAAATTAGTGATAAGTTTGAACTGATTAGAGGTGAGATCAGAGGGGTGATGGAAGAGAAGGCTAAAGAGATTATTGCAGATGTAGACAGAACATTAGGAAAAGTACAGGAGCAATTAGAAATTAGAATCAGTACACAGGCTGAAAATTTAAAAGAACTAGTGCAACTTGAAACACAGCAGGTCAAAAAGCAATTGGGGGGAGAAATTGATAAGATTCAGGTAGCAACTAAAGAGGTTAAAGAACAGCTGGGGGGAAGAATTGATAAAGTACATGCAGAAATAATCACTGAAGTTAATACTTTAAGGGAGAGGGATAAGAAAAGCATTAATGAGATTAGTGAGAAACAAGCTAAATTAAGTGGTAAAGTAGAAGCATCGGAAGGGAGCATTAGGTTAACTGTAACTAATATTGAAAGAAAAGCTGAGGAGAAAATTGCTGAATTAGAACAGAAGTTGAAAGCTAGAATTAGGCAGGAAAATAGTCAGAGTAGGCCAGTTTATGTGAATAGCAGCTTTAATTAGGGGTTTAAACATATCATTAGGGAATGACACAGGAGAGTTTGTAACCATTTACATTGATGATATGGTAATTAGTTCACGCAGTTTTGAGGAGCATCTACGCCATTTAGATATAGTTTTTCAGAAGTTAGATCAGGCAGGGTTCACATTGAAGCTGTCTAAGTCGTCATTCTGTCAGTCAGAAGTGACATTTTTAGGTCATAGAGTGTCAAGTAGAGGTGTGACACCAGAGGAAAGTAGGGTTAGCATGTGTGGACAGTAGCAACAGGGCATCGTTACAGACACTGAGAAATATTTTAGTGGAGCAACGTGATGACATTAAGTATGTGTCATAAAGTAAGTGTGTTTAGCTGGCGAGCCAGCCTATCCAATGAGTAAGTGTGGTATTTGGTGCGTGGAAGATCTGGTCTTCCAGGCAGGCATATCAGAAGTCACACAGGGGGGTAGTATATACGTAATTGAGAGTTTTTAAGGTACAGGGAAATATGACGGGATTGTCGGATGCTCTTGAGCACTAAAATGTCTCGATACACCAAGGCCAGAATTTGGTAGCGCTGGTGATTTCCCATTTGTCTCCTAGAGATGGGTGAGCGCTTGAACAGGGTATTTTTGCTTAAGGCGTCCACGAGACAAAAGATGGGCCATCAGAAGGCAAGACAGTCCTTCATGAAACTCATACATAACAGCACACGTGATTTCTGTTTACGGCCTCGCCATGTAAGATTTGTAAGTGTGTAATTTAAGGTAATTTGTACAGTGGTATTATTGGTGTGAGGAGAACTGGTATGTGTTGAGAACTAGTATTAAGTAGATTATGGTCTACGGGAACTTAAGAAGACAGGGCGATTACGGCACTGAAATATTTGGTGTTATATGTAATGCGCACTTACTGTTTTTTTTCAGAAGTCAATATTAATTTCGTCTTATATAAAGATAGATTAAGTATTATGGTCACGAGGCGCTGCCACAATAGTGTGATCGTGTGCTCAGTGATAAGTGAGATTAAATTTCACCATAAGGAAGGGACCTCCAGTGAAATTACGAAGTTCTGTGGTGATACATATATCACAACACCTTGATGCGTGTGATGTGACATCTTATATACATAGTGCTCACACATTATTTATGTCTATTTTTCCAACATAGAGAAATTTGAGAGGCGGAAATATCCGTGGAACATTATTCTATATGAAAAACATTGGACTGGTTTCAAAGTGCAATCCATAGTGACAACAGACTTTGGCGCAAAGTGCGTAAAGAAAAATTATGAGTGTATATATATGTAATTTAGGGTGATTTCATTTATGTAATATGTATTTTGGATGAGGATTTATTAACGTGTCTGGGATAATCGGATAATGGACCGTCGTCACGGTAAATCATCCGATGATCCGAGGCGAATATGTAACGTGTTTTTCGAGGGGATTTTACGCCACTGGCATAAGTCAGTAGGAAGCCATTCTATATTTATTTACGCGGCAAATTGTTCAGCCAAGAGAAGTTTTCATGTAACTTATTATTATTATTAACTTATTATTATTATTATTATTATTAAGGTATTTTTGGAGCATTTTTATAAAATTATAAGCATACAGATAGGTTTTCAATGTCATAGTAAACACTATCAAGCAAATTATTACGAACAACATTATCATAGAAAATTATATGATTACGGAATTTTACGGAGTTTTGTCAGTGAGGGTATTATGAGAGAGGTGAGTCACGGGGAATTCGGCTACAGGCTTATTCTTGTCAAGAAGCATGACGCAAGCCTGGGTTGCTGCTTCAAGAAAAGGCGAAATAGTCTGGAACGGTAATCGACATCATCCTCGCGCCGAGTGTAATGACCCTGAGCGCGTGGTGGCTCAGCCAATCAGAGGAGAGCGGGCGAGAAGAAGACGGGGTCCAGAGAGGGGATGCGACGAGTGCATATATGGTTTGCGCGCCGTGGAGGCTAGGCGACTATCCTTGTAAAACTTAACCAGTGTGGTTGTACGTGTGATTGGCTCCGATGTTCGGACCATAAAGTTATCATATCTACAAGTATCTCATCAACTAGCGAAGAAGATGACGACGTCCAGAAGGCTGTGGGAAGCTCTCAACATCCAGTACGAGGGAAATGCTTCGGCAATTTCCAGTGGTAAGCGCGAGTGACTCAGAACTACCTAATCTCTCGTCTTTTTTTTTTTTTTTCATTTTCTGTATTTCAGTAACTTCATAGCTTGGGAATAAGAATAAAATCAGTAATTTATCCAACTCCGTTTTCACGTAATTTTCTAGCGGTAATATTCAAATCGCAACGCTCCAATTTAAATTCAGAATATATTATTATTATTATTATTAATTTTGCAATACTTGTTTTATATAATAAATTCATTTCTTTTAACCATGCAATCTTTGCTTTCAGTAGGTAGCATTAGATATAGACCAAATTCCTTCTCCTGATACAATTGTTAGTTGGGTTAATGATCAAACCATACCACGATCTGAGTATAAAGATTCTTGAAGGTGTTCTACCAGAGATAGGTGTTGTTAAATATAAATTTAGATTTCAACATAGCGTTGAGGTCTTGGCGCCCATTAAAACAACATATCTTAGGCAGAGTAAATATTTCAAAGTGCAAGGCAGGGCCAGTAGAAGCATTACATTTGTCACGCAAAAGTGAGGGCTAAAGAAACCGTTTCACTTGTCATCCCAACGTGGAGAAACCATTACAAGCAGAGCTGCCTACTGTTAATAATTCTCTCTCTATTTATTTCATCCTAATACCAATATATCAGAAAGTATGTTTGATGATGATAAGTGTTGTTTTAAGGGGCCTAACTTCTAGATTATCGGCCCCATACCAGAAAGTATGCAAGCCAACAACTGTAAACTTTGCACACGTATAGTATCTGATGTTCTAGATTATTTTGGAGTGACTGATACGTCGATGCTGCCAACATGATTCTAATCCTGCTGATATGTCCAATTTTAAATGCATGTAACTTCTATATTAACAAATGGATTTCATCCAAAATTGGGACAATAATAGATCATAATATTTCATATCAGATTAATTCTGAGCAACACAAACATGACATTGTGGCCAACATGATTTTATGCGCGCTAATAGATCCAATGTAACATTAATTTCTGATATATTGATTAATCATTGGCGTGAATCTTAAATTTAAGAAAAGTAGGCTCTTTAGTTCGTCATGGAACTACTTGTTTTACGGTAGAAGTGCCGAGGGCTAGGTGTTGCGTTCGTTGAAGAGGATGAAATGCCTGCAGTCCAATGCATGCTCTGCTAATGCTGATTTAGAAGGCTGGGTTAGACGCACATAAAATATGGAATGTGTTCTCACAATCTGGTGGCAATGATTCGGCCGAACAGATCGATGTTGACCTGGATATAGTCACATTATCTTATTATATAATACGCTAAGACTAAGGTGTATGTATCACAAAACTCAAGCTCCTAAACCAGAAGGAGTTAGAAGGTGTGGTTTGTACCAAAATCTTTCAAATCGCCTCAATAGTACAGGGAAAATCTTGCATTTCTTGAAAAGTCAACGGAAATAATTTATTTGTTTTTCAAGTGCTTTTAAACAAATAAACAAGACGATAGCCCCTGCGATAACTCTGTCGCCTACAGCCCGCAGAGCACTAAACCGAGCGGGTAGTCCGTACACATGGGGACGCACACAATCCATTATGCGAGAGTTCTCGCACGGGTCGGCTAGTATTTGTATACTATTTCTCAGCGGAAATTGTCCTTTACTGGCCGGATGAGATCTCGTACTTTCGATCTGGAGCCGATGCAGTTACATGTGATGTCTCGGGCTATTTACCCACGCCCGAAGATGCTTAGCTGCCAACGATTGCTATTGCAAGGTTCCGGTCAGTCTACACAATACAATCCCAATTACTGGGGAATGGTATCTATGCCAACGTTTCGCCATCATTCCATCAGGCTCAAAAGATCGCCACGCCGCTTGAAGTATGACGTATCGTGTATGGAAGCGTTTTCCTCGGAGTGATTATTATAGAGTATATATATATTTATATATACAGTAGAACTTGGATAATTCGAATCTCAAGGGACCAGTAAAAAATCTAATTATCCAAAAATTCGAATTAACAAAATTCTTTGAAATGGGTAGAGGAAATATATTGTATTACGTTACATAATGATTTACGTTCAACGAAGCAGATTAACAGACAACGGTACTGTATAATGACTGTATCGTGATTAACCTCAAAAGTTTCAAATGACTCATAGTCAGAAAATGAGGGACTATTGGAAGAAGAAAGCAACAACTTTACCGAAGAGTAGATACGAGCCCCGTGGTCCTAAGTAGGCCTAAACGATAAAGAAAGAAAGAAAGAAAGAAAGAAAGAGAGAAAGAAAGAAAGAAAGAAAGAAAGAAAGAAAGAAAAAAAGAAAAAGAAAATGTACTAATCTCCGATTTAACGACAGCAGTAATCCAGCAATCTAGTTAAGTCTTCGAGAAATATACAGTTTTTCCAAAAAGTTTAGAGATTTTTAACTGTTTCCTTTAATTAAGTCTCCCAGCCATCACAAAAGAATCTGACAAATTTAAGGAACGGAAAACAGAATCACTTAAGTCATTATCTACTTTCAAAAAAAAAAAAACGCCTAAGTTCTGAGGTGTGGTTTTTCGTTTTTGGGGAATTCCTGATCCAACTGTTTGGCCTCCGATCGGATTTTTACACGTAAAAACTTCGAATGATCCAAAATACGTATAATTCGAATTATTAGTGGAGTAGTGACAGTTCTAACGCACAGTTCCAAAAGTTTGTACACACTTTTTTCTTATTCATATCTCGCGAACGCATGGTCGGATTTTAACAAATGAGGTGTCGTTGGACTCAGGCTGACGCCCCCTTTCCAATGGACAACCCATTTCAACCCTAAAACAAAACCTACCCCTACTAGGGGGTAAAATTGTAATTTCTTTTAGTAAAAGTCACTTTACAAACGCGACAGACATGAGGGGCGATACCAGTATGAACTTACAACGTTGTTGCTCATAAAGCGCATGCGTTTTGCTGGATGCCGCTATGAATCAACATTTTGATTTTGTTTTTTTACGCATGCGCACTTGGGGATTTTGTAAGAGAGCGGGCATTTTAAACAATAATTTATGGATGAGATTTTTTTAAATTTAATTTAACCAAAAGATTGAAAACTAATAGGTCATGTGCTTTTTAATATGTTACGAACTAAGAAGGCTACGGACTTGTATGAGGGGTCGTTGGATTTGGGATAACGCCCCGTTTTTAATGTAGTTTTGATTTTTGTCAAAAGGGCCTAAGTGCACTTTTGTTAATATTTTGTGAACTAAGAAGGCTACGGACTTGTATGAGGGGTCCTAGCACTTGGGATGATGCCCTGTTTTTGAATAGATTTTTTGATTTTTGTCAAAAGGGCCTAACGCTATACTATATGTTGAAAAAAAAATGTTTTTACCTGTTTAAATTTTAATTAAGAGTGGTCGTCGAGAGAGACGGTACTGCTGTTATGTGTCTCAACGAGCCTGTTGTCGAGCACAGTGACCATGCCTGGAAGAAATGAATTGCTATTTTGGTGGGACAGTGGGGCGGGTTATGAAGGTTGTTTTTTTGTGATATTTCCCATGACGGATGGAGGTGAATATTTGAAAACGTGTCAGGTGTGCTAAGATTTTGTTTATCATGAAGGGGATCTTTAACGTTTTAGTCAACGGTAATGAGCAGGATCGCTGTCTGGCACAGCAAATGCTTGTAGAATATGAAAACCTATAACATTCGGTCGACCAAGTGATGTGCATGAACCCAAAGAGCCAAAACGGTAAGCTCATTGCCCTGAGATGTTATAAACTAATCATTGGACCTGGTGAATGTGTATGATTAATGTGTACATGTATTGAGGATGGCCGCCTGCTAGTAATTATTATTACAGTAAAATGTTTAATAATAATAAGACACACACATGTTTTCAATGCTAACACACACAGAGTCCTGCTCACTGGAGACTGAATATTGTACCTAGCCAGAGGACTTGTGAGAGAGACTGCTGATAAGACAAAAATGTCTACGTCAGCAGGAAGTGTGATATCAGCTTACTTGCCTCGTGGTGGCTAGCAGGTGTGCTTTTTAAGCAGAGACCGCCATTTTGGTTCATAGACAGCCGTACTACCGATGTATAAGAGGCAGCCATTTTGGTTCCTTATTAAAAAACATGAAACTAGTATAAGGTACACGAATCTTATTCAGATAGAGGAATGTGAAGAGGCGTGGGAACACGTGTGAGAGAGACAACATTTAAAGGTCAAAACGCTGAGAAAATGCAACTCTCTCTGTTGCTAGGCTAACTTTTAACGATTGCGTTAGTAATGCACTTGCCATTTTAGCAAACGGACGTATACAGTAGAGCTCTGAACTGAACTTTGGAAGAAAAAATCCTTTTATTTTTTGGTAAGTACCTATGAATGATTATTTTAATAATGTCATGCTAATGAACCTTAAATTTGTAGTTATTGATCGGGTAATTAATGATTTTTATTTATTTATTTGTTTGCAGATAACCGGTATACCTTACATGTCTAAAATACAAGAAACCATAGCACTTTTGACCCCACTAGAAGGAAACAGCAACAAGCCAGTGCAAGTGAAGGTGAGATTATTTTTTTAAACTAACTTGTTTCATTTTTTGTTTCATATTTTATTTTATGAAATGCATGTATTAACCTGAATTTAGGTAGTTATAGCTTTTTATTTTATTTATTTTTAGAAACTTGGAAAGAAAAGCCTTACCGCCGTAGCAGTGACTGAAAACCCGAGACGCAGTAGAGGGCAACCATTGTTTCCAGGCAGTGAACTATTGAAAACTCAGGTAAGTCTAACTTAAAAATGCTATTCCATTTTACCACTACTGAAAACTCGTAGACAAAAAATTCATTATCTGTACATGACTAGGACGATGATTGCTTTCTTGAATAATGGCCATGTAATTACAAACGGTACAAGACTATATTGGTTGTTGACTGGGAAAAGTACAAGGCTTTGTTGAATTTTCTAAAAACAAAAATTTAAATTTAATTTATGGGTGGTTCCCAATGGCCTCAACAAATATCCACAGGTTTGAACAAGTTAATGTGAACAAAATGACATGACATTTATTTTTGTTTATATATTGGTTAAAGGGAAATGTTAATGACTGCGGCTTTATAAAAAAAAGTAGATGGGTTACTGTTAGTGTAGACATACAGTATATTTTTTTAAATTCTTTTTTTGGATGGTATTTTTATTTAATGCCAATTAACATTAAAGTTTAATTACAAGGATTGATTAATTGATTGATTGATTGATTGATTGATTGATTGAGTGAGTGATGGGTTATTGTGTTTGTTTTTAGGTGTGGTCATGCGCCATTAACGTAGTGAACAGACAGTGAACAAGCATACATTGTGCTTTAACGTACTCTGTGCAACGTTAATAACTTACAATAAGAAAAAGTTTTATTATAACACACGGCGTTAGTACCAAATACAACAAGTGAGAAAGTTGGTTTACCACGTGGGTTAAATTTAAAATCAGAACATGATCGTTGGTTAACATTTGAATCCTGGCCTGTATGCTTTTTGTCGACACATAAACTTGCAAAAGCCGGCTTTTTTTTTTACTTGAACCAAGGAGATGTGGTGTGCTGTGTGTTTTGTCGTATTGAACTTTCACACTGGGAAGAAGGGGGGGGGGGGATGATCCCTTTAGAGACCATTTGCGATGGTCTCCTTGTTGTCCTTCCTTACATGCTTGGAAAACAAGTGGGTAACCTACAAGTGTATCCGTTTTATCGAACCACAATGCCATTGGCTACTACTTACGTTGCTGAATCACAAATAAATAATAATAATAATAATAATAATAATAATAATAATAATAATAATAATGTATTACCAGCCAACAACGGTAGTGTCGATATATGTGGTCCATATGCCATAGACAGTGTTGAATTGGCGTGTGCGTTTGAAAAATTGGGTGTTTGCAAGAATAAAGCACTAGCACACCCAGAATACAGCTCTGTTGAAAATCGTTTAGAATCTTATAAAAATGTTTGGCCATTAATATTAAAACACCTTACCAAACAGCTAAGTGAAGCTGGATTTTTTATACTGGTGATGGGGATAAAACAACTTTTTTTATTGTGGATTTGCTTTAAATGATTGGCAAATGACTGATGACCCCTTTGTGCAACACGCTCGTTGGTTATCTAAATGTAAATGCATGGTGTTGCTTAAAGGTCGGGAATTTGTGTACACTATTCATAAAGAAAAAGTGATTGCAGCACAAGACATAAAAGTGCCTTTAGAGTTAGAACACGCGGAGCAAATACATGAGGCTGAAAAAAAAGACTTGTCTCACGAACAGATACAAAAGTGTGACCAACAATTATGAAAAATTTGTTATCAAGAAGAACTAGGTTTTGTATTTTTGCCTAGTGGACACATGATAGCATGTGTCAAGTGTGCATTAGAACTTAACACTTGTGCTATATGCAGAAATGTAGTATCTGCTACAGTTAGGGCATTTCTTGCATAACTAGTATAATTTATTAGCCATGCATAGTGCAAAATCCCTAATTGCACAATATTATTAAAGCTGTTTTAGAGTGTAAGAGATTTGCTTTTGTTTTGTTTATAGACTACTACAATGAATGTTTTGAATGCAGTGGGACAATCATGTGGCTTAGAGAAAAAGAAGCTCAGCGAATTGCCAAAACATATTCCATTCCGCATTATCAAGATTCGGAAATTGAAAACAACATATGGTGATCGTGTACTTCGTGTATGAGAAAACTTTGAGACATTTCTGCCTACACGGTTTAATGATATGTCGCAGAGTGTTTTTGATGAAGTCAATAATGCTGCACAACCTGTACACTTAATTTATGAAGGTTTTAAAAACAATAGGTGCATGGTTCGTTTTAATTAAATAAATAAAAACACATGTGAAATAATAATGGAAAATATAAGTGTTGACAATGGACTGAAAGAAAAAAAATATGTGTATGGAATAATAATGTTTTAGTTTTTAGTATTGTCTTTAAAAATATTATGTTTTTTGACTCTTCAGTCTTTTGACTGGTTTGATGCAGCTCTCCATGTCTCCCTGTCCTGTGCTAATCGTTTCATCTCTACATAGCTACCACACCCTACATCCGAGGCAATCTGTTTAACATATTCTAACCTTGGTCTACCCCTAGAGTTCTTGTCCTCAACCCTTCCTTCCATAACTAAGCTTGCTATTCCTGGGTGTCTTAGTATGTGTCGTACTAACCTATCTCCTCTCTTCATTAGCAGTCGCCAGAAACATCTTTCCTCTCCCACTCGTCTTAATACCTCTTCGTTTGTAACCATCTCTACCCATCTGATCTTCATCATTCTCCTGTAACACCACATTTCAAATGCTTCAATTCTCCTCCTTTCTGCTGCACCAATAGTCCAAGTTTCACTTCCATAGAGAGCCACGCTCCAGACAAAGGCTTTCAAAATTGACTTCCTAATACCTAAATCTATATTCGATGTCAACAGATTCCTTTTTTGTAGAAATGCTTTCCTTGCCTGAGCCAACCTACTTTTTATATCCTCGTTGCTTCGTCCATCACTGGTTATTTTGCTTCCTAAGTAACAGAAGTATTCTACTTCCTTGAACTTTTCACCTGCCAATTTGATGTCCATAGAGGTTTCTGATTTATTTCGGCTGCAATCCAGTATTTTTGTTTTACATTGATTAATTTTCATCATGTATTCTTTCCGTAAGGTCGGAGTCCATACCATTCAAAAACTCATTCAATCCTTAGGCGTGTCGGCCAAGACGACGATGTCATCAGCAAATCTCAGAGTTGAAATTATTTTTCCTTGAACCTTCACTCCCACTTTAAATTTTTCTACAATTTCCCTCATTGCTTGTTCAATGTAAAGATTGAAAAGTATGGGTGATAAGTTGCAGCCTTGCCTTACACCTTTCTGAATACCAGCTTCTCTCTCATGTCCTTCAGCTCGAATGACTGCTGTCTGGTTTCTGTATAGATTGTATATCACCCTCCTATCCCTGTACTTTATTCCAATCGATTTAAAATGTCAAACAATTTAGTCCAATCAACGTTATCGAATGCCTTTTCTAAGTCTACAAATGCCATGAACGTTCTCTTATCTTTCCTTATTCTACCTTCCAAAATCAGCCTAAGACTTAGTACAGCTTCCCTTGTTCCTACATTTCTCCTGAAACCAAACTGGTCTTCACCCAACTCCATTTCTATCTGGCTTTCCATGCTCTTGTAAATTATTCTAGACAGGATCTTTGAAGCATGAGTAATCAAGCTGATTGTACGGTAATCTTCACATCTGTCAGCTCCCACTTTCTTTGGTATAGGGATAATAACATTCTTCTTGAAATCAGGGGGTACCTCACCTGTCTCATAAATCCTACACACCAAGTGAAATAACCTGATCAGACCTTCATCTCCTATGCAGCGTAGCAACTCAATCGGTATATCATCTATGCCTGGTGCTTTGTTCCTGCTCAAGTCCTCCAATGCTCTGTCAAATTCTGATCTCAATATTAAATCTCCTTTTGCATCCTCATAAATTTCCTCCTCCCTTTCCATTACATGATTCTCAATCTCCTTTCCCTTAAACAAACACTCTATGTAAGCTTTCCATCTCTCAACCTTTTCTTCTCTATCTGTTAGGGGGCTTTACATTTGTGTCCTTAATATTACAGAATTTAGTCTTCTTTTCCCCAAAAGTATTCTTATTCCTTCGATAAGCTGTGTCTACTTTTCCTAATTTCAGACAATTTTCTATACCTGCACATTTCTCCTTCAACCATTCTTCTTTCGCTTCCTTGCACTTCTTGTTAACCTCATTTCTCAGACGTCTGTATTCTGCTTTCCCCTTTTCATCTCTTACATTCTTGTGTTTCCGCCTTTCATCCATCAGTTCTAGTATATCCTGAGTGATCCACGGTTTTCTGTCTATTTTTAGCCTACTTTCGATTTTTGCAAAAAATGAAAGTAGCCTTATGAGATCAACACAGGGCGAAAACAAAGTGTGTCTGTCTGTGTGTGTGTGTATGTATGTGTGTGTGTGAGTTTGTGTGTGTGTGTGTGTGTGTATGTACTCTGAATGTCTGTCCCCCCTATCAATTCGAACACGGTGAAACCGAATGGAACGAAATTTGGTACAGATGTAGTACTAGCAAAGGGCACCTCAGTGTCATGTTTTATATCGCCGCCATCTTGACAGAAAAGCAATGGCGGACACACAAATGTTCAAAGTTTAAATCAAATTACGACTAACCTAATCATCCGATCTCTACCAAATTTTGCAACAACATACCTTTATGGAGGAAGCATCCTTTGACCAAATTAATAGATCATTAGCCTTACAGTTTGCGGATGGCAGCCATCTTTGTGTCAAAATCGATTCCCCCTATAAATTCGAACACGGTGAAACCGAATGGAACGAAATTTGGTACAGAGGTAGCACTAGCAAAGGGCACCTCAGTGTCATGTTTTATATCAACGCCATCTTGACGGAAACGTAATCGCGGCCACCCAAATGTTAAAAGCTAAAATGTAATTATGACCAACCTAATAATCTAGTCTCTACCAAATTTTGCAACAACATATCTTTATGTGGGAAGCATATTCTGACCAAACTGCAAGATCATCAGCCCAATAGTTTGTAGATGGTGGCCAAGTATGTGTGCAAATCGATTCCCCCTATCAATTCAAACACGGTGAAACCGAATTGAATGAATTTTTTTACAGAGGTAGCACTAGCAAAGGGACCTCATATTCATGTTTAATATCCCTATAGCACGTTGTATTTCAACAAACTACTACAACAGACATTCAATTATACTCCTTGAAAAGGATAAAGAGTTATAACAATACCCATGCATTTAGGAGAAAGTAGGCTATATGTTCTTTACTGAACATCTTGTTTAGCATTGATTGTATATAAAATGCTAGGGACCAAGAGAAAAGTTCGAATTAAAGAAGATTTCGAATTATAGAAGTTCGAATTAGCCACGTTTCACTGTATTACGTATGACATACAGAGGATACAGTAATAGTATATACAAGTAATAAATATCTAGTAACATCCACTATCGTAACTAAAAGTCACAGTTGAATATCCAGAGCATAGAGTAGAGATCAAAGCCACAAGGACTCGTGTCAGATGATCAGGGTGGATGCTCCAGTACCTTCTACTTCCACCACACCAACAATTCTCTCACAGGAGCTGGATTGTCACAGTGAACATTGTTGTTCAATGTTCTTTGTTTTGAAATCGAATTATAAGATATTTCTCTCACGTGTATTCTACGACGGAAATTTGATATGTATGTTTTAATTTGCACTGTTTTGAAAATTTTTCATGTCTTCATTTTATCGTTCGTTTTTTGGTGATTGGTCGCATGAACACGGGATTTTGAATACACCAGCATCATTGAAGCGTTTCAATGGATTATGTGGGGTTCCTGCGAATTTTGTGGAATTTCTTGTGTAGGCCTGCAAATAGCTCGCATGGGAATAGCACAGTGTCGGCTACTTCACCATGATTGTAACTTAGGAATTTTATAAAAGTAACGAACCTAATTCTGATGTTATCAAGTCTATTAAAGTTATGCATCTGACACTGACTCAACCATGCGTAGTGTCTATAATATTCAACAAATCTCTTTCTACAACGTCTAATGTTTGTATATGTCTTATTACCAAAGAATAACACTCGAAAAGCTGTTGAGATAGCTTGAATTTATGTTAGATTAAAATAAACACAGTCTCCCTCTTCTTTCATAGCTTCACCCCGTTTTGTTTATGTTATGTTACAAGGCAATATAAACTGAGGAATGTGTTAACAGTCTCCACCAAAACAATAACAAACCACATATCATCTTTGTTCGGCCCTGAGGTGCATGTTTTTCAATATGTTGATGAGAGAAGCTGTGTCACGATCAAATAAGTCAGAAGAATGTAGAGATATGTAGAGAGATGTCGAGATATGTAACCAGAAATGAGACAAAATAAACTCATGCAAATGAGCATCTTTATTGAATGCATACAAGTTGCTGTAAAATCTGCATTTTTAGCCTACTTTCGATTTTTGCAAAAAATGAAAGTAGACTTATGAGATCACTACAGGGCGAAAAAAAGTGTGTCTGTCTGTGTGTGTGTATGTGTGTGTGTGAGTCTGTGTGTGTGTGTGTGTGAGTGTGTGTACTCTGAATGTCTGTCCCCCCCTATCAATTCGAACACGGTGAGCGCAAATTGAACGAAATTTGGTACAAAGGTAGCACTAGCAAAGGACACTTCAGTGTCATGTTTTATATCGCCGCCATCTTGATGGAAACGTAATGGCGGCCACACAAATGTTCAAAGCCTAAATCAAATTACGACTAGCCTAATCATCCGATCTCTACCAAATTTTGCAACAATATACCATTATGGGGGCAGCATCCTTTGACCAAACTAATAGGTCATCAGCCTAATAGTTTGCGGATGGCGGCCATCTTTGTGTGAAAATCGAATGCCCCTATTAATTCGAACACGGTGAAACCGAATGGAACGAAATTTGGTACAGAGGTAGTACTAGCAAAGGGCACCCCAGTGTCATGTTTTATATCGCCGCCATCTTGATGGAAACGTAATGGCGGCCACACAAATGTTCAAAGCTTAAATCAAATTACGACTAACCTAATCATCCGATCTCTACCAAATTTTGCAACAATATACCATTATGGGGGCAGCATCCTTTGACCAAACTAATAGGTCATCTGCCTAATCGTTTGCGGATGGCGGCCATCTTTGTGTGAAAATCGAATGCCCCTATTAATTCGAACACGATGGAACCGAATGGAACGAAATTTGGTACAGAGGTAGTACTAGCAAAGGGCACCCCAGTGTCATGTTTTATATCGCCACCATCTTTATGGAAACGTAATGGCGGCCACACAAATGTTCAAAGCTTAAATCAAATTACGACTAACCTAATCATCCGATCTCTACCAAATTTTGCAACAACATACCTTTATGGAGGGAGCATCCTTTGACAAATCTAATAGGTCATTAGCCTAATAGTTTGCGGATGGCGGCCATCTTTGTGTCAAAATCGATTCCCCCTATTAATTCGAACACGGTTAAACCGAATGGAACGAAATTTGGTACAGAGGTAGCACTAGCAAAGGGCACCTCAGTGTCATGTTTTATATCACCGCCATCTTGACGGAAACGTAATCGCGGCCACCCAAATGTTAAAGGCTAAAATGTAATTACGACCAACCTAATAATCTAGTCTCTACCAAATTTTGCAACAACAAATCTTTATGTGAGAAGCATATTCTGACCAAACTGCTAGATCATCAGCCCAATAGTTTGCAGATGGTGGCCAAGTATGTGTGCAAATCGATTCCCCCTATCAATTCAAACACGGTGAAACCGAATTGAACGAAATTTGGTACAGAGGTAGCACTAGCAAAAGGCACCTCAGTGTCATGTTTTATATCGCCACCGTCTTGACGGAAACGGAATGACGGCCACCCAAATGTTAGAAGCTTAGATCAATTTTCGACCATCCTAATAATTTGATCTCTACCGGATTTTGCAACAACATGCCTTTTTGTGGAAAGCATCTTATGACTGACTACAAGGTCATCAGCCCAATAGTTTGCAAATAGCGGCCATGTATGTGTGCAAATCCATTCCCCAGATCAATTCAAACACGGTGAAACCGAATTGAATGATTTTTTTTTACAGAGGTAGCACTAGCAAAGGGCACCTCATATTCATGTTTAATATCCCTATAGCACGTTGTATTTCAACAAGCTACTACAACCAACATTCAATTATACTCCTTGAAAAGGACAAAGAGTTATAACAATACCCATGCATTTAGGAGAAAGTAGGCTATATGTTCTTTACTGAACATCTTTTTTAATTTCATAAGCATTCAGAATACAAAATATTCATGTTATGTTGCATATGTCAAGAGTTTATATAAAGTAGCTCGGAGAACTCGATCAACCAGAGATATCTTAGTTATTATGGATAGTTATTGCTGTTTTAAGGGACGTAATTACGACAGATCTCTCCCTGGACGGATCTCGTCAAACATACAACGTCTATCCTCTTGGAACAACTATGTCTGTCAAAACATCAAGAAAGGTGGAGAATAATACAATATGGATACCACAATCCTGAGGATTGATATCGATAAATGTGAAAGTACATTAATTTAAAATTAATTTCCACCCCTCAATATTCCCATTTTTATGGGATCGGGGATGAGGTAAATACTTTTTAGGCTATTTTCATTTATGAAAAAATAGGCTTATGAGATCACCTTTTGCCCGAGTGTCTGTGTGTGCGTGTGTGTGTGTGATGGTGTGTGTCCCCCAATAACTTCTAAACGCCTGGAGCGATTTCAATGAAACTCGGTAAGTTCATAGCACTATTCCGGAACACCCCGACTGTGCCCTTCAAATTTTGTTACGTCTCACCAATCCAACATGGCGGCTGTGCGAAAAATTTCACCAGCATTCAATATCTCCGAAACTATTACCGATATCACCCTAGATTGTTTACGGTGATAAAGGAAACTACTAGAAGTTCACCTATGTGACACTTGAAAACCTGGTAACTACAAAACAAACATGGCGGCCAAGCGAAATTGTGACTTTTAAATAGACATTTCTCGCGATTTAACCAACCAAACGCAATAAAACTTGGTACAGTATATGTTTATACACATTAGAATGCACCGACATCTAACTTCGTTCAATCGTTTACATAACCTCAAGATGGCGTATGTGCGAAATATTTCACCGGCATTCTATATGTCAGAAACTATTAGCGATATCACCTTGACATTTTTAACGGAGATAAAGGGCACTACTGGAAGTTCATCTATAAGACTTTAAAAAATCCGTTTTACTACAAAACAAACATGGCGGCCAAGCGAATTAGAAAATTTTAAATAGAACTTTCTCGCGATTTAATGATCCAAACGCAATGAATTTTGGTACAGGAAATGTGTATACACATTGTAATGAACTCGTATCTAATTTAATTCAATTGTTTTCATAACCTCAAGATGGCGGCTGTGCGAATTTTAAAATTAAGTTTTTATTTCTCAGGTCGTGATCATGCGATCGAAGTGAAAGATTGAATGATGAACCTACGCAATAATTTTCCTTTAATGGTACATGACTCTATGGCCTACAACAATCCAACATGCCGACCATCCGAAATATTTAGACGGCTCTGAATATCTACGAATGCATTATAGCAATCAAACTGATTTTCTAATGTTCATAGGGGCTATGAACATAACTTCACCTATAGGACTTTCAATAACCTGGTGATCACAAATCCAACATGGCGGCGACGCGAAATATAAATATTCACATGGACGTTTATCGTAATTTAACCATCCGAGTGCAGTGAAACTTGGTACAGTAAATCCTTATACAAATTTTAATCCACTGGCATCAAATTTATGTCAATTGTTTCCATAGCCACAAGATGGCAGCTGCGCGAAATTTTAAAATCTCGCTTTTACTTTTTGTGTCCTAATCATGCGATTGAAGTTTGAATACTACACGTACACAATAATCTTCAAGTAATAGTACATAACTCTAGGACCTACATATATAAAAATCGAGCATGGCGACCTTCCAAAATATTTAGTCGGTTCTCAATATCTACGAATCTATTACAGCAATCAAACTGGCATTTTGTATGTTGATAGTGGCAATTAACATAAGTAGGTTATATGAAAATAGGCTATATAGTTCTTTACGGAACTACTTGTTTTTATGACCGGATGATATTCCTGGCACCTACCTCATTGGAGGAATTAATGGCAAACTAAATCAAAGAAGATAAATTTAACTAGGAAAATTGTTTGAAAGAAAGCGATCGGGATCTAGAGGAAAGTTTTGTCCGGGTATATACTTGGAATAGAAAATGTTCAAATCGAAAAAACATGGAGAACCGTTTCAAGGAGGGCTGATGGTTAGGCTCGAGCCCATTTGTCTTCCAAGTTTGGAGATAGCCTGGCCTCAAAGCATTGTACCTTACCAAGCGTAGCTACTCCAGTCGACACTTGAATTTAGTTAGAATTAGCTATTTTACCCAGCGTTGCCCGGGAGGTGTATTTACATGTTATAGGGATATACATTTCAATATATTTCGCAAAGTATATTAATTTTCCCCCTAAGTGAGTTTAAAACACAGTTCTCCTGGGCTCTGAAGTTAATCAAGTGCTATATTAACTAACTGTAAATATAGGTGAAAGGTACTGTGGAGTACAATAATGTAGTAGAGAATGCATCAATAACAAAGAGGGCTGCACATTTCTCAAGGACCTAGTCTCACAATTACAGTACTTTCTTGATAGTCTTTATTTTTAGCCTATTTTCAATTTTGAAAAAATAGACTTATGAGATCACCTTTTGTCTGTGTGTGTGTGTGCATGTGTGTGTGTGTGTGTGTGTGAGGTGTGTGTGTGCCCCCCCCCCCCCTAATAAATTCTAAACGGCTGGAGCGATTTCAATGAAACTCGGTAAGTTCATAGCACTATTCCGGGAGACCCCGACCATGCCCTTCAAATTTTGTTACGTCTCACCAATCCAACATGACGGCTGTGCGAAATATTTCACCAGTGTTCAATATCTCAGAAACTATTCCCGATATCAGCCTGGAATTATTTACGGTGATAAAGGAAAATACTAGAAGTTCACCTATGTTACTTTTGAAAAACTGGTAACTACAAAACCAACATGGCGGCCACGCGAATTTGCGACTTATAAATAGACGTTTCTCGCGATTTAACGAACCAAACGCAATAAAACTTGGTACAGTATATGTTTATACACTTTGAAATGCACCGACATCTAACTTGGTTCAATTGTTTACATAACCACAAGATAGAGGATGTGCGAAATATTTCACCGGCATTCTATATCTCTGAAACTATTAGCGGTATCACCCTGAAATTTTGTAAGGAGATAAAGGGCACTACTGGAAGTTCATCTATAAGACTTTCAAAAACCGGTTAACTATAATATGAACATGGCGGCCAAGCGAATTTGAAAATTTTAAATAGACCTTTCTCGCGATTTAATGTTCCGAACGCAATGAAATCTGGCACAGGAAATGTTTATACACATTGTAATGCACTGGTATCTAATTTAGTTGAATTGTTTACATAACCTCAAGATGGCGGCTTTGCGAATATTAAAATTAATTTTTAATTTCTTGTGTCGTAATCATGCGATCGAAGTGAAAGTTTGAATAGTGAACATACGAAATAATTTTCCTTTAATGATACATGACTCTATGGCCTATACATTTAACAATCCAACATGGCGACCATCCGAAATATTTAGATGGCTCTGCATATCTACGAATCCATTATGGCAATCAAACTGGATTTTTTTAAGTTCATAGGGGCTATAAACTTAAATTCACCTATATGACTTTAAATAACCTGGTGATCACATATCCAACATGGCGGCGACGAGAAGTATAAATATTCACATGGGCGTTTCTCGCAATTCAACCATCCGAGTGCACTGAAACTTGGTTCAGTAAATCCTTATACGAATGTTAATCCACTGGCATCTAATTTATTTCTATTGTTGCCATAACCACAAGATGGCAGCTGTGCGAAATTTTAAAATCTCCTTGTTACTTCTTGGGTCCTAATCATGCGATTGAAGTTTGAATGCTACACGTACAAAATAATCTTCATGTAACAGTACATAACTCTGGGACCTACATATATGAAATCCAACATGGCGACCATCCGAAATATTTAGTCGGTTCTCAATATCTACGAATCTATTACAGCAATCATACTGAAATTTTGTATGTAGATAGAGGCAATTAACATAAGTAGGATATATGAAAATAGGCTGCATAGTTCTTCACAGAACTACTTGTTGTTGTAATGGGTGTAATTTAGACGTCTTGTTCACATAGTTCTCTTTCATTTTTATTAAATTGTTGCATCTACCTTTTTGTGTGTGTGTGTGTCCCTCCTAATAACTTCTAAACGGCTGGAGCGATTTCAATGAAACTCGGTAAGGTCATAGCACCTATTTAGGCGACCCCGACCGTGCCCTTCAAATTTTATTATGTCTCACCAATCTAACATGGCATCTGTGCGAAATATTTCACCGGCATTCAATATCTCCGAAACTATTACTGATATCACGCTGAAATTTTGTACGGTGATCAATGTGAAACTTTTAAATAGACTTTTCTCGCGATTTGACCATCCAAACGCAATGAAACTTGGTAGCAAATGTTTATACATATTGCAATGCACTGGCTTCTAATTTAGTTCAATTGTTTACATAACCTCAAGATGGCAGCTATGCGAAATATTTCACCGGCATTATATATCTCCGAAACTATTACTGATATCTCCCTAAACTTCGGTACGTTGATAAAAGGCACTACTATTAAGTGCATCTATGTATTTTTCAAAAACCTGTTAAGTACAAAACGAACATAGCGGCCAAACGAAGTTGAAACATTTTAATAGACTTTTCTCGCGATTTAACCATCTGAGCGCAGTGAAATATGGTACTGTAAATATGTATACACATAATGCATTGGCATCTAATTTAGTGCAATTGTTTACATAACCTCAAGATGGCGGGTGTGCGAAATTTTAAAATTAAGTTCCTATTTCTTTTGTCGTAATCATGCGATCGAAGTGAAAGTTAGAAAAATGAAGCTACGCAAAAATTTTCCTTTAATGGTATATAACCCTATGGCCTATACATATAACAATCCAAAAAGGCGACCATCCGAAATATTTAGATGGATCTCAGTATCTTCGAATATTTTACAGCAATTAAACTGAAATTTATGTTCATAGAGGCTATGGACATAAGTTCACCTCTAAGACTTTCAATAACCCGGTGAGCACAAATCCAACACGGCGGCGACGTGAAGTATAAATATTTAAATGGACGTTTCTCGCAATTTAAGCATCCGAGTGCAGTGGAACTTTGTACGGTAAATGCGTATACAAATGTTAATCCACTGGTATGTAATTTATTTCAATTGTTTTCCTAACCACAAGATGGCAGCTGTACGAAATTTTAAAATCTCGTTTTTACTTCTTGTGTCCTAATCATGCGATTGAAATTTGAATACCACACGTGAACAATAATCTTCATTTAATAGTGCATAAATAAACATCCAACATGGCGACCATCTGAAATAATTAGACGATTCTCAATATCTACGAATCTATTACAGCAATCAAACTGAAATTGTGTATGTTGATAGAGGCAATTAACATGAGTAGGATATATGAAAATAGGCTGTATAGTTCTTCACGGAACTACTTGTTGCAAAATGAGAAAATAAGGCTAAAAATCATTATTGAATTTGAGAATGATTGGCATGTATAGCCTAGCCCAGAATTAAACAAGGGAAATACTGGTATAACTCATTTTACGATAGGTCTTTGGTTTGATTGTAATTAAGGCCTAAATTTGGGTATCCATAATGAGAAATTCGACAATTGTCACTCGATGTAGAATAACCCCATATAGGATTGAACGTTGTTCTACCGACAGTGGTGGCTACGATCGCTATAGCGTAGCGCTAGGTCATGGGGCCAATCTCTCTGCTGACTCAGTAGACGCGTGGGTTCGAGCCCCACCGTCGACCGTGCTTAAAATGGTATTCCATGGTTTACCCATTTTTAACACCAGGCAAATTTTGGGACGGTACCTTCTGACAGGCCACGGCTGCCTCCTTCCATATCCTTTCCCAATTTAATTCATCTTCATCCATTCCACCTCTCATCCCGGCGCGAAGGTCGCCCACGGGCGTCGACTAGAAATATCAGCACTCGACCTCTCAGGAGGTCACAGGACAAAAAAAATAATTGTTGTTCTGGAATTCATACATCAAAAGCTTTCGGTTATTTTCTAAATAAAACTTAAAATTTTCTGTATGGGTGTTTTTACGCGGATCGTGTAGCAGCATATAGAATGCATAGTATAATGTTGTCCACTTAATATTTAATAGTATGACAAGTAATTAACGAGTGAAGTAGCAGTAGTAAATGTTTAAACATGTGCATATGTTGCAGCTGATCTGTCTGTGAATATTCAAGCCTCGCCCCCACTCTTGCTTTGCATAATTCACTCGTCAGCTGGTATACAGAATGTGAATGTAATTCACACCAATAAGCTGGTCACGTTGAAATACCATAGCTTCATAGTTGAAAAGATACTGTTTGTTGACTCTGAATGTATATATAATAATTTACTCTTGTGATACCACATTCTTCCAAATATGTGTTACGTTTATCAGTATTATATCTTCAAAGCATCAGAATGTTCGTTAGCTTGCACTCTCATTTTCTCGAATTGTATTGTAACACTGCTTCCTAATTCATGTAATGTGAAACTATACGCTGTCAAAAGCATCGCTTCAATTGCATATTTGTAAACTGTATTTATTACAGTATTTATCGTATGGATTTTAGTGCCGGGAGTGTCCGAGGACATGTTCGGCTCGCCTGAACCTGTAGCTGCTTCCAGCGGACACCCTTAGAGTGAGCTACAAGTTCCGTTCAATTTCAAGTAGTTCCAACTTTCGCTACCAGATATCAATGATACCTAATGGTGAACGCTGGAACTTTGATAGAGCGTTCCGATGAAATCTAACCTAACAATTTAGCTTCACACAAGTTTAGTCTGTGGAAGGATCTTTTACATCCCATAAATCTAAAACATGGGACCGCTGGCTATACTTTCCCTCCGAAGGAAGGCATTCTGTAGGATTTTAACGTTCTTAAAAAAATCCGACGACTTCGGCCGGGTTTGAACCCGCTATCTTGGGCACAGCAGTTCAGTATGCTACCAACTACGCCACCGATGCCGCTGTAATAAATGTATAGTCATAGTCATCTGTGTAATGAAATATGTACTGTTTCCCACGACAAAGCTCTGCTCTCGTGAATCTTCTTCTAGCCAAATAAATAAATAAATAAATAAATAAATAAATAAATAAATAAATAAGAGAGCGTTGCTGATTTTTAGCCTACCTTTCACATTTTGCAAAAGTGAGGAAACAGTAGACTTATGAGATCGGGCAAATGTGTGTATGTCTGTCTGTCCTTCTGTCTGTCTGTCTGTCCGTCTGTCCTTCTGTCTGTTTGGCTGTGTGTGTGTGTGTCCCTATCAACTCCTAAACGGCTGGAGCAACAAAATTTGGTAGTAGTAAAGATCAATACCTGAATATCTCACGGCCATATTTTAAAATGATGTCAGTGCTACCAACTGCTAAAAAATCGCATTTGAAATTTGAGCCCCATGTTGGATATCGTGGAAGGTATGAATGGGAGCTATTTCAAAATTGGCACACGTATAGATAGAAATATTGCAGTTTAATTTCCAGGAGGCCATACATGGCAGTGTTGCCAAAATGATTATAAGCCTGCTGATAGGTCCAATTTTTAAATGCATATAACTTCTACACTATCAATTGGATTTCAACCAAATTTCGTATGTGCTATGTGTACATAAACAGATATGACTGAGCGTATTCTTAAGAGCCTCCAGGGCTGCCAACTGTTAATGAATGCTCTAAATTTTTTTTTATCCAAATACCCAAATATCAGAAAGTATAAAACCGACAGCTTTTAACTATGCACACGTATAGCACCTGACATTCTATATTAATTTGGAGTAACGTATCTACGTCAGTGCTACCAACATGATCCTAAGCCTGCTGAGAGGTCCAACTTTAAATACATTCAACTTATATACTATCATTTGGATTTCAACCAAATTTCGTGTGTGCTATGTGTACCAAAACATATATGACTATGCTGATTCTTAAGAGTAACCAGGGCTGCCAACTGTTAATAAATGCTGTCTCTATTTTTGTTACCCTAATATCAAAATATCAGAAAGTATGCAAACCAATAGCTCTAAACTTTGCTCACGTATAGTACCTGGCATTCTAGATTAGTTTGGAGTAACTAGTATACGTCAGTGCTCCCAACATGATTCTAAGCCTGCTGACAGGTCCATTTTTAAAATGCTTGTAATTTCTATACTGACTAATGGATTTCATTCAAAATTGGCTCAACAATAGATCATATTATTTCAGATTTTTTGCTGACCAATACATGCATGACATTGTTGCCAACATGATTTTACGCGCGCTGTTAAATCCAATGTTTAACTGCATGTAACGTCCATGCTATCCATAGGACTTCAACCAAATTTTGTATTCTGTACCTTAAGAGATGGAACTAAGAATATATTCAGTCACCAGGGCTGCCAAATGTATTTCTCTATTAGGCTACATTATGCCAGGTATACAGTATTTCGAACTAATTAGAAATTTCGATATTACCAACTTAATTTCGTCATTATTCTAGATAGATCCATATAGATTAATCATTGGCATGAATCTTAAATTTTAAGAATAGTAGGCTCTTTAGTTCGTCACGGAACTTCTTGTTTTAAATGCTTTGAAAAATTCAGTTCACAATTTCAGTAAGTGTTAAATACAAGAACAATAACCATCGCCTTTTGCAAGGATGGCCAACTTTCCAAATGTTTGAAAACAATCTATTATAATTTTACAATAACTTTTTATACTTGTAAAAACGCTTGGAAGTATGACTCGTTAAAATCTTTACATAATAAGACAGCACATAGTTATCCACTTCATGGCGTAGTGGCTAGCATTCCTGGCTGTCACCGCAGAGGTGCGAGTTCGATTCCCGGCTTTGCCAAGAATAGTAATTCTGCTCTGAGCGATTGGAACGGAGTACACTCAGCCTCGTGAGGCAAACCTTACAAGAGATGGGTTTGATTCCTGCCTCAACTAAATTGGAAGTGGTATTCCATGGTTTCACTCATGTACTCAGGCAAATGCTGGGATGGTTCCTGACATATGGTAACGATCACTTCCTTCCCAATCCTCTTCTGATTTACAAATACACACACGAATACAGACAACAAAGTAACACAGGTTATCAGACAAAACTATACACACACCGGGAGTATATGGTGCTGAATGTTTACGATGCCCAATCCCCTAAAATGAAACAACAACAACATAAGATAATATAAAGCGTTCTTTCTTCAATTTTACACCTAATTCTGATTTTACTGTAGACAGGCAGCGTGGCACAGCAGTAACATTCTCGCCAGCTGTGCGCAAGGTTGTGGGATTGAATCATGGCGCATTCATTTGGCATTTGAGAATGTTTAAATACGTGAGAGCCATGGCAGTAGATTTAATGGCACGTTAAAGGTACCCATCAATGCAAAATTCCAGCACCCGGTACCTCTAAGTGCCGCACTAGTTTAAATAAATGTAAAACCCAATATATTACTGCATTATTTAATGTTGTAATATATGTTATAAAAATTCTAGCAGGGTTAGCTTAAAATTATAATTCTTGGGACTTAAAAAGCATACAAAAAGGTTAAAAGCACTTTGTGTCCCTTCAAACTATAAAGCAAAGGGTATTGTCTCCTGGAATAAAATTGATGGGGCCTGGAACAACGATTAGTTCGGCGATAACCTTCTATTCGTTTGAAACATTAACGAGGTCACAAGAGGCTGCAAATTGTTATTTCTAGTGTTAGTCTTTATCAGAAATGAACATTTTACTGAGAAAAAAAATATATGCTACAACGGGTAAATGGGTAACTTAGGACCACGCGGAGTCAACAATTGTTACCCTTTCCTTTAGCCCAGTATTCCTTCATGCCCAACGAATGGTTTGTTTTCATTGCATGGACCATATAATGTTGGGTAGACTTTCTCTCTTCATCCTCAAAACCCCGCGTGAGTGGAAGTTTCCTGATTTCAGTCCGGTCCAGTAGACTTGGCGATCCGAATTCTATCAGGTCCTTCTCTGTCTATTTATACAAAATCAATCTAGTTATTTTGCCCTTCAAGTACGAGTGAATTTTGTGAGTTAGTCTGTTAGGGTCCATTCTTTCTAAGTATCCCATGGATTGGATTCATCGCAAAGGAATTGTGTCTGTGAAATGGGAGATGTTTTTTTTATTTCTTCATTTGACAATGGAAAATGAACGCCCTTTTTGATTCTCGGCCCTAAGATCTTTCCCGTTGTTATAGGTTCCTGCATATCCAATTGTGCTTTTAGTGTTTTGTGTTGACATTCTATGACTGTCTTTCAAATTTTTAATTAATTAGTATATAATTATTTTTAACTACAATACGCATAGTGTTTACGAATACTGTGTACTCTTGAACATATGTACATTATCAGGCACCTGTATACTAAGCCTTTTCACGTTTTGTGGCAAGGCTACAGCTAAGATTTTTATAACATACAAAAAGTCTTTTTTCTGAACTGGATGATTACCCTTACGATGATATTTTGAAATTACAGAATCTGAAAAATTTCTACATATTGTAACAAAAGAAAATTCATAAATAAAATACTCGTAATATACTGATATTGGTTCATTCAAGATCATTTATCTGAGTTTTTTTTCTTCAACGAAATGATCTCCAATTTTTATCACATAGGCCTACTGAGAATACATAACTTTTGAATGATAACCTAATATTACTATTATTACTAATATTACAAAGGTTCTAATAAATAATATCCCAACCAACTTGTTCATCTATATATATAACAAGTAGTTCCGTGAAGAACTAAATCGCCTATTTGCATGTACCCTACTGTTGTTAATTGCCTCTATCAACAGTTCGATTACCGTAATGGATTCGTAGATATTGAGAACCATCTAAATATTTCGGATGGTCACCATGTTGGATTTTTACATATGTAGGACTTAAAGTTGTGTAATATTACATGAAGATTATTGCCTAGGTTAATTATTCAAACTTCAATCGCTTAATTAGGACACAAGAAATTAAAACGAGATTTTAAAATATTGCACGCCGCCATCTTGTGGTTATTAAAACAATTCAAATAAATTAGATGTCAGTTGATTAAAATTTGTATAATCAATTACCGTACCAAATTTCACTGCCCTCGGATGGTAAATCGCGAGAAACGCCCATATAAATATTGAAAATTTCACGTCGCCGCAATGTTGGATTTGTGCTCACCAGGTTATTGAAAGTCCCATACGTGAACGTATGTTAATAGCGTTCAACAACATACAAAATTTCAGTTTGATTGCTGTCATAGACTAGTAAATATTGAGAAACGTCTAATTATATCAGATGGTCGCCAGGTAGGATTTTAGGGAGATTTCATTAGAAAGCTAACTATTGCAATGGGTCCCATGTTTCGACTTCCAGAAAATTTCGACATATCTTCGCGTTTCACATCCCCCAGACCCCAAAACCACCGTCACTTCAAAAGTTTATATATAATTTATGTACGGATATATATCAAACTAATATACAGTATAACAAGTAGTTCAGTGAAGAACTATACAGCCTATTTTCATATATCCTGCTCATGTTAATTGCCTCTATCAACATACAAAATTTTAGTTTAATTGCTGTAACAGATTCGTAGATATTGAGGACCGTCTAAATATTTCAGATGGTCGCCATGTTGGATTTTTATTTTTGTACTATTACATTAAGATTATTGTGTACGTGTGGTATTCAAACGTCAATCGCATGATTAGAACACAAGAAGTAAAAACGAGATTTTAAAATTACGCACAGCAGCCATCTTGTGATTATGCAAACAATTGAAATAAATTAGATGCCAGTGGATCAACATTTGTATAAGCATTTAACGTGCATCGATTCGCGGCACTCGGATAGTTAATTCGCGAGAAACGTCCATTTAAATATTTATACTTCGCGTCGCCACCCTGTTGGATTTGTGCTCACCAGGTTACTGAAAGTCCTATAGGTGAACATATGTTCATAGTCTCTATGAACATTAAAAAAAATCAGTTTTGTTGCTGTAAAAGATTCATAGATATTGAGAACCGTCTAAATATTTCGGAAGCTCGCCATTTAGGATTGTTATATGTATAGGCCATAGAGTTATGTACCATCCAAGGACAATTATTGCCTAGGTTCATTATTCAAACTTTCACTTCGATCGCATGATTACGACACAAGAAATAAAAACTTAATTTTAAAATTTCGCACAGCCGCCATCTTGAGGTTATGTAAACAATTGTATTAAATTAGATGGCAGTGCATTACATTCTTCAAAATCATTTACCGTACCACATTTCACTGCGCTCAGAGAGTTAAATCACGAGAAAAGTCTATTAAAATGTTTCAAATTCGCTTGGTCGCCATGTTCGTTTTGTACTTTACAGGTTTATGAAATATACATAGGTAAACTTGTATCAGTACCCCTTATCACTGTACAAAATTGCAGGGTGATATCTGTAATAGTTTCGGAGATATAGAATGCCAGTGAAATATTTCGCACAGCCGCCATTTTGAGGTTATGTTAAAAATTGAACTAAATTAGACTCCAGTGCATTACAATGTGTACAAACATATGCTGTACCAAGTTTCATTACGTTTGGATAGTTAAATCGCGAGAAAAGTCTGTTTAAAAGTCTCAAATTCGCTTGGCCGCCATGTTGGTTTTGTAGTCACCAGGTTTTTGAAAGTCTCATAGGTGACCTTCTAGTAGTGCCCTTTATCACCGTACACAATTTCAAGGCGATATCGGTAATAGTTTCGGAGATATTGAATGCTTGTGAAATATTTCGCACAGCCGCCATGTTGGATTGGTGAGACGTAACAAAATTAGAAGGACACGGTCGAGGTCGCCGGGAATAGTGCTACAAAATTAACGAGTTTCATTGAAATCGCTCCAGCCGTTTAGATTTTATTAGGGACACACACACACACACCTCACACACACACACACACACACACGCCCGCACACACACACGGACAAAAGGTGATATCATAAGCCTATTTTTTCAAAATTGAAAATAGGCTAAAAATGATATGCTGTTCGTTAGTCTCGCTAGAACTCGAGAACGGCTGGACCGATTTGGCTAATTTTGGTCTTGAATTATTTGTGGAAGTCCAGAGAAGGTTTAAAAGGTGAATAAATATGAAAGTTGTAGCGCACGAGTAGATTCAACAAATGAGTGACGGCACGCGAATCGCTTAAACAAAGTCCCGTATGCGTTCATATACCATTCATCCGATTGCGATCAAATTTTGGTGAGTTGTTGTGCACAGTCCCGGAAAAGTTATATGGGTAGTAAATCCAATTTACAATAGATGGCGCGCGAGTAGCTTCAACAAAATGGTGTGCGTTTGTTTCAAGAAAGTCCCACATGCGATCATATATCACTCATCCCATTCCTTTGAAAATTGGGTAAGATGTTCTGTACACTTCAGGTAAGGTTCCTGGCTGAGTAAATCCATTTATCAATTGGTAGCGCACGAGTAGATTCAACAAATGAGCGACGACGGACGAAGCGTTTCAACAAAGTCCTGTATGCGTCCACATACCATTCGTCCGATTGCGATGAAACTAGGGTGAGAGGTTGCGTATACTACAGGCAAGGTTTCTGGCTAAGTAAATCCATGTTATAATAGGTAGCGCACGAGTAGATTCAACAAATGAGCGAGGACACGCGAAGCGTTTCAACAAAGTCCCGTATGCGTTCATATACTATTCGTCTGATAGCGATGAAACTTGGGTGAGATGTAGTGTACACATCAGGGAATGTTTCTGGCTTAGTAAATCAACTTTACAACAGGTAGCGCACGAGTAGATTCAACAAATGAGCGACGACGGCCGAAGTGTTTCAACAAAGTCCTGTATGCGTCCACATACCATTCGTCCGATTGCGATGAAACTTGGGTGAGGGGTTGTGTATACTACAGGCAAGGTTTCTGGCTTAGTAAATCCATGTTATAATAGGTAGCGCACGAGTAGATTCAACAAATGAGCGACGACGCGCAAAGCGATTCAACAAAGTCCCGTATGCGTTCATATACTATTCGTCTAATAGCGATGAAACTTGTGTGAGATGTAGTGTACACATCAGGGAATGTTTCTGGCTTAGTAAATCCACTTAACAATAGGTAGCGCACGAGTAGATTCAACAAATGAGCGACGACGGGCGAAGCGTTTCAACAAAGTCCTGTATGCGTTCACATACCATTCGTCCGATAGCGATGAAACTTGGGTGAGAGGTTGTGTACACTATAGGCAAGGTTTCTGGCTTACTAAATCCACTTTACAATAGGTATCGCACAAGTAGATTAAACAAATGAGCGACGACGTGCGAACTGTTTCAACATAGTCCCGTATGCGTTCATATACCATTCGTCCGATAGGGACTTAACTTGGGTGAGTTGTTGTGTACACTCCAGGGAAAGTTTCAGGCTTAGTAAATCCATTTGACAATAGGTAGCGCACAAGTAGATTTAACAAATGAGCGAAGACGCGCGAAGCGTTTCAACAAAGTCCCGTATGCGTTCGTATACCATTCGTCCGATAGCGATGAAACTTGGGTGAAATGTTGTGTACACTTCAGGGAAGGTTTCTGGCTTAGTAAATCCACTTTACAATAGGTACCGCACAAGTAGATTCAACAAATGAGCGACGGCACGCGAATCGTTTAAACAAAGTCCCGTATGCGTTCATATACCATTCATCCGATTGCTATGAAACTTTGGTGAATTGTTGTGCACCCTCCAGGAAAGGTTTCTGACTTAGTAAATCCTTTTTGCAATAGGTAGCGCACGAGTAGATTCAACAAATGAGTAACGGCGGGCATATCGTTTAAAAAAAGTTCCGTATGCGTTCATATACCATTTATGCGATTGCAATGACATTTGGTGAAATGTTGTTTCCACTCCCGCGAAGATTTCAGATTTAGTAAATCCATTTTACAATTGGTAGCGCACGAGTAGATTCAATTAATGAGCGACAGCGCGTGAATCGTTTCAACCAAGTCCCGTATTCGTTCATATACCATTATCCGATTGTGATAAAACTTTGGTGAGTTAAGTACAGCCCTGCATAGATGTATGAATTAGTAATCCGTTTTTCAATGGGTGGCACACAAGTAGATTCAACAAATGAGTGACGGCGCGCGAATCGTTTATACAAAATCCCGTATGCGTTCATATGCCATTCATTCGATTGCGATGAAACTTTGGTAAGTTGATGAGCACGCTCCCATGATTCTTGTTTGAGATAGTAAATCAATTTTACATTAGTTTAGAGGTGGTTAACGAAAAAAGGAAAAAAATATTGGGAATCCAAAAGCACTTCAACAAACAAAGTTACAACGCCAAAACATTCTTTGATTGGCATTGCAACGCATGCCGGGTACAGCTAGTCTTATATATAAAAATGAATTGCTGTTCGTTAGTCTCGCTAAAACTCGAGAACGGCTGGACCGATTTGGCTAATTTTGGTCTTGAATTATTTGTCTCGCTAGAACTCGAGAACGGCTGGACCGATTTGGCTAATTTTGGTCTTGAATTATTTGTGGAAGTCCAGAGAAGGTTTAAAAGGTGAATAAATAAGAAAGTTGTAGCGCACGAGTAGATTCAACAAATGAGTGACGGCGCGCGAATCGTTTATACAAAATCCCGTATGCGTTCATATGCCATTCATTCGATTGCGATGAAACTTTGGTAAGTTGATGAGCACGCTCCCATGATTTTTGTTTGAGATAGTAAATCAATTTTACATTAGTTTAGAGGTGGTTAACGAAAAAAGGAAAAAAATATTGGGAATCCAAAAGCACTTCAACAAACAAAGTTACAACGCCAAAACATTCTTTGATTGGCATTGCAACGCATGCCGGGTACAGCTAGTCTTATATATAAAAATGAATTGCTGTTCGTTAGTCTCGCTAAAACTCGAGAACGGCTGGACCGATTTGGCTAATTTTGGTCTTGAATTATTTGTCTCGCTAGAACTCGAGAACGGCTGGACCGATTTGGCTAATTTTGGTCTTGAATTATTTGTGGAAGTCCAGAGAAGGTTTAAAAGGTGAATAAATAAGAAAGTTGTCGCGCACGAGTAGATTCAACAAATGAGTGACGGCACGCGAATCGCTTAAACAAAGTCCCGTATGCGTTCATATACCATTCATCCGATTGCTATGAAACTTTGGTTGTATTGTTGTGCACACTCCAGGAAAGGTTTCTGACTTAGTAAATTATTTTTACAATAGGTAGCGCACGGGGTAGATAGAACAAATGAGCGACGAAGGCCGAAGCGTTTCAAGAAAGTCCTGTATGCGTTCACATACCATTCGTCCGATAGCGATGAAACTTGGGTGAGAGGTTGTGTACACTACGGGCAAGGTTTCTGGCTTAGTAAATCCATGTTATAATAGGTAGCGCACGAGTAAATTCAACAAATGAGCGACGACGAGCGAAGCGTTTCAACTAAGTCCCGTATGCGTTCATATACTGTTCGTCTGATAGTGATGAAACTTGGGTGAGATGTTGTGTACACTTCATGGAAGGTTTCTGGCTTAGTAAATCAACTTAACAATAGGTATCGCACGAGTAGATTCAACAAATGTACGACGGGCGAAGCGTTTCAACAAAGTCCTGTATGCGTTCACATACCATTCATCCGATAGCGATGAAACTTGGGTGAGAGATTGTGTACACTACAGGCAAGGTGTCTGGCCTAGTAAATCCATGTTATAATAGGTAGCGCACGAGTAGATTCAACAAATGAGCGACGACGAGCAAAGCGATTCAACAAAATCCCGTATGCCTTCATATACTATTCGTCTGATAATGATGAAACTGGGCTGAGATGTTGTATACACCTCAGGGAAGGTTCCTGGTTAGTAAATCGATTTAACAATAGGTAGCGCACGATTAGATTCAACAAATGAGCGACGACGGCCGAAGCGTTTCAACAAAGTCCTGTATGCTTTCACATACCATTCGTCCGATAGCGATGAAACTTGGGTGAGAGATTGTGTACATTACGGGCAATGTTTCTCTCTTAGTAAATCCATATTATAATAGGTAGCGCACGAGTAGATTCAACAAATGAGCGACGACGAGCGAAGCGTTATAACAAAGTCCCGTATGCGTTCATATACTATTCGTCTGATAGTGATGAAACTTGGGTGAGATGTTGTGTACACTTCAGGGAAGGTGTTTGGCTTAGTAAATCCTCTTAACAATAGGTAGTGCACGAGTAGATTCAACAAATGAGCGACGACGGGCGAAGCGTTTCAACAAAGTCCTGTATGCCTTCACATACCATTCGTCCGATAGCGATGAAACTTGGGTGAGAGGATGTGCACACTACAGGCAAGGTTTCTCTCTTAGTAAATCCATGTCATGATAGGTAGCGCACGAGTAGATTCAACAAATGAGCGACGATGCTCGAAGCGTTTCAACAAAGTTCATATACTATTCGTCTGATAGCGATGAAACTTGGGTGAGATGTTGTGTACACTTCAGGGAAGGTTTCTGGGTTAGTAAATTCACTTTACAATAGGTATCGCACAACTAGATTAAACAAACAAGGGACGACGCACGATGTGTTTCAACATAGTCCGTATAAGTTCATATACCATTCGTCTGATAGGGACTAAACTTGGGTGAGTTGTTGTGTACACCCCAGGGAAAGTTTCAGGCTTAGTTAATATAGTAGATTCAACATATGAGCGAAGGCGCGCGAAGCGTTTCAACAAAGTCCCGTATGCGTTCATATACTATTTGTCCGAAAGCGATGAAATTTGGGCGAGATGTTGTGCACACTTCAGGGAAGGTTTCTGGCTTAGTACATCCACTATACAATAGGTATCGCACAAGTAGATTCAACAAATGAGTAACGGCGTGCGTATCGTTTAAAAAATATCCGTATGCGTTCATATACCATTCATGCGATTGCAATGAAATTTGGAGAAATGTTGTTTCCACTCCCGCAAAGATTTCTGATTTAGTAAATCCATTTTACAATTGGTAGCGCACGATTAGATTCAATTAATGGGCGACAGCGCGTGAATCGTATCAACCAAGTCCCGTATGCGTCCATATAACATTCATCCGATTATCATAAAACTTTGGGGGAGTTGAGCACAGTCCTGCGAAGGTGTATGAATTAGTAAATCAATTTTTCAATGGGTGGCGCACAAGTAGATTCAACAAATTAGTGTCGTCGCGCGAATCGTTTAAGCAAAAACCCGTATGCGTTCATATGCCATTCATCCGATTGCGATGAAATGAGTTGTTGTGTACACGCCAGGGAAGGTCTTCACTTAGTAAATCCATTTTACAATAGCTACATTTTACAATGGGTGACGGCGCTCGAATCGTTTCAACAAAGTCCCGTATGCGTTCATATACCATTCATTTCATTGTGATGAAAATTTCGTGAGTTGTTGAGCACGCTCCCATGATTTTTTGAGATAGTAAATCAATTTTACAATTGTTTCGAGGTGTTTAACGGAAAAATAAAAACAATATCGGGAAACCAAAAGCACTTCAACATACAAAGTTACAATGCTAAAACTTTCTTTGATTGGCATTGCAACGCATGCCAGGTACAGCTAGTCTTTTAATATATTTTTGAATTGTTTCCAAATACTTTGCCGGTTTTCTAATTTCTGAAGGAAATTATTTTAGGGTAACATTTTGAACTTATCTATTCTCAGTATTTGATAAAATGTGGAGAGGATTTGGTTTAAAAACAAGTAGTTTCGTGAAGAGCTAAATAGCCTACTTTCATATATCCAACTTATGTTAATTTCCTCTATCAACATACAAAATTTCACTTCGATTGCTGTAATAGATTCGTAGATATTGAGAACCGTCTAAATATTTCGGATGGTTGCCATGTTGGATTTTTATATATGGAGGCCATTGAGTTATGTACTATTAGATGAAGATTATTACGTAGGTTTATTGTTCAAACTTCAATCGCATGATTAGGTCACAAAAAAAGCGAGATTTTAAAATTTCGCACAGCCGCCATCTTGAGGTTATGAAAACAATTGAAATAAATTAGATGTCAGTGGATTATAATTTGTATAAGCATTTACCGTACTTAGTTTCACTGCGCTCGGATGGTTAAATCGCGAGAAACGTCCATTTCAATATCTAAATTTCGCGTCACCGCCATGTTTGGTTTGTGCCCACCAGGTTATTAAAAGTCCCATAGGTGAACTTATGATAATAGCCTTTATCAACATAAAAAATGTCAGTTTGTTTGCTATCATTGATTAGTAGATATTGAGAACCGTCTAAATATTTCGGATGGTCACGATGTTGGAATTTTTGTATATGTAGGCCACATAGTTATATACAGTACATTTAGATTAAAATTATTGCAAAGGTTCCTTTTTCATACGTTGCCTTCGATCGCATGATTAGGACGTGAGAAATAAAAACTTAATTTTAAAACTTCGTACAACCGCCATCTTTCGTTTGTGTAAACAAACCTGTTAAGTACAAATCGAACATGGCGGCCAAGCGAATTTGAAACATTTTAATAGACCTTTTTCGAGATTAAACCATCCGAGCGCACTGCCGTTAGGTTATCTGGGTAGATACCCACAAAAACCCAAGGCAGTGCTATATTGAGGCGTACTAGGCAAGAAGAGGAGTGAGGTAGTTTGCCATTGCTTTCCTCACTGAGTCAGTACAGCAGTACTAACCCTATGAGTAGAACCTTTCACAGCATCCACAAGCACTGAGTATGCCCTGAATGTCATTACTAAGCACCACACATACCTCAGTAGCTTCCATATAATCACAGCCATGAGTGAGACTGAGACATCGGTGAAAAGCCACATTTTACTCTAGCCTGTGCCAACAGACAAATGCAAATGTACTGCATTCATCAAGAGATGGCAAACAGGCCCCATATCCTAACCGAGTTTCATTAAATCGCTCCAGCCGTTTATATTTTACTAGGGACACACACACACGCAAACGCACGCACACACACACACACACACACACACACACACACACACACTACTTTCGATTTTTGCAAAAAATGAAAGTAGACTTTTGATATCCATCCAGGGCAAAAAAAAATGTGTGTCTGGCTGTGTGTGTTTGTGAGTGTGTGTGTGTGTGTGTCCCCCCCCTCCCCCTCGCCCCTCCACTCCCCCCTCCCATCAATTCAAACATGACGAAACTGAATTGTACGAAATTTGGTACAGAGGTAGCACTAGCAAAGGGCACCTCAGTGTCATGTTTTATATCACCGCCATCTTTACGAAAACTAAATGGCAGCCACTCAAACGTTCAAAACGTAAAATCAAATTATGACTAAACTAATCATCCGATCTCCACCAAATTTGGTAACACAATACCTTCATATGCGACGCATCTAGCGCCTAAAGTACAAGGTCATCAGCAGTACCATTTCTAGATGGCGGCCGTGTGAATTATGCAAGCATTATAATCTATAGCTTAGAAACCACCAGTTCCGATTATCGAACCGAGAATTGTTTAAACTGTCCTAAAGGACCTGTTCCATATTTAAAGTTCATATTAAATTATTACACGGTAGCAGTGACATATAAAAGCTGAGCCGTCTCGGTTACAAGACTAGATGATATCTTGTGCCTGATCTATATTTCACTAGTTTAGGTATTCCATGCAATATAGCCTACTGCTAGAAATAATAAAACTTTGTATGAAATACTTTAAAAAATATACTCCACTAAAGAAATCGTTTAGTCTACTAGGCAAATCAGTATTTGCTAGGACGTTATATATAAGTCAATTGATAACGATGGATTTCGGTGGACATTTTTGTCTCTGTGGTAAAGCATTTGTTTTTCACACGTATGGCCGGGGTTCAAAACCTATCTGAGTTGTGTTTGTTTTTTTGCTTGAAATTCTTTATATTTTTTGTTTTGCAATTGCTCAGACGTTACAAAATTAAGCGTTATATTGTGCATTTTGCAATGGAAAATATATATTTAATTATAACAAAGTCTTCACCGGATCTGCACTAGAGAAATCTACCAGCCATCAGAAGAACTATACGATGCTAACCACGGTCGAATAGATGCGAGCTGCGCTCTATACTGGCCAGTTGGAACCCATGCCAAAGGTGTAATCCAAAAGTTTCCTCTTGTGGCCGCTAGAATGCACTCGCTTTAAAGGATAGACGCGAGAAAAAAAATAGGCGGTGTATTAGGTTTCAAGTAGAAAGGCTCATTATCTAGGCCGGTAGAGGAGAGCGCAGCTCGCATCCAGTCGGCTTTGGTGCCAACTTTGTGGGGGCCCATGCGATACCATGTAAGGGCATGTAAATGCATAGAAATATCTCTGACACAATATGGTGCCCTTATGCGAAACGTTTCCGCCAGATGTCATGCCTGTTCTATACGGGACTCCATTGGTTTGTATTCTGTTCGAATTCTATACGCATCGAACTTGAAGAAAAAGTTAATGAAGTTCATAATACGGTACATTTTTATTTTAAAGCGTTTGTAAGAGCCTATTGTGTGTTATTTGCAAATGTTATTTGAACTAACGAGCAAAACGATCTCACATAGTACCTGTACGCTATCTGTTGGTGCTAGTTCAGGATATTCCTAGTCTGTGAAAGTGAGACTCTGTACTTTACTTATGCGCAATGATAAGGACAGAGAGTTAATACGACACCCATACATTAAGGAGAAAGTAGACTATATATTCTTTGCTGAACATCTTGTTCATAAAACTCAGCAATTCTTCTAGGTTTGTGCCGTGTCTTGTGTGGGATTTCGCCTAGGATACCAAGCTGTCTGATCAGCGTGCTCTTGGTATCCCCGCCTGGACCCCCACAGGAGTAGCTAACTGCGCGCTACCTCCCTTTATATAAAGTGCAACTGCACCTCTTTACTGTCAATACGAGGTGTTTGAAAAAGAACTCCCTAATTTTAATCAAACATTTAATGCAGCCAAGTGGACATAGGTTTACAAAAATACTATTTACAAAAACTTAATTTCTTTTGATTCGCATAATCACTGATTGTCCTTGTTCTTTTTGAACAGAGTTCAAAGTGGTCATAGTGATCGCATGCATGTCCACACAGTTGACACTTGCATGTAATTGAAGGCTCTTGATACGTCTTGTTGTGACAAATGATGTGATGAAAGCCGTGTACTGCCATTCTTGTATAGACGTGACGCATTTCAAAGTTTGCTTTCGACCAATCATGGCGCCAGATGCAAAAAAAAAAAAAAAAAAACTCCTGGATATACGTCTCTGATGCATTTGTGTTGGGTAGATGTATTTGTGTCCTAAGATCTTCTATGAGGAAGGATTCTCTTGCCAGGAGATAAACTAATCTGGATCGTGTTGTCTTTGAAACTCCAATCGCTTTCTTAAGGCTGTGCGATCTCCACCGCCGTCAATCGCATGGCAAGAGATGGCAGCACTACTGTATTACCGATAGCAGCCGCTGCATTTGTGTTAGTGACGTGTCTACCCTTCAATTATCACCTCCTTCCGCCCCTACTCCCACCGCTTCTCCTCGTCACTCAATGTCTTCTCTCTCTCTCTCTCTCTCTCTCTCTCTCTCTCTCTCTCTCTCTCACTGATAGCGTTGCTTTGCATCTGAAAAACAAACCAGACTTGCTTTCCGAGCCGTATTGCCAATTTGTGGACTACTGTCGACCAAAGTATTATGTGTACTCGAGTTTGAAGGTTGTTCGTGACGTAACCAATAGACCTACATAAAATCCAATAACATCATTATTTTCGTCGTTCTATTTTACGTGAGTCCATGTAGGTTTGGAATTTTTAGTTTATATTTTAATATTTTTTTCGCAGTTGGAACACAAAAAGTGCCCGTTTTTAAGCGTGTTTCAACCATGCGTCACATTTAAGAATTATTATCTCACAAACCCTTCATTGTATCGAATCCAAATTTTAACACAATACACATTGGAATGTTGTATAACTGGTTTATTAATTTCAAAATTTTTCGTGTCCAAGAAACAATGTTGTTATCTATTGTCTAAGGTAACGTTTACTCGGCTTGGGGTGGTTGGAATATGTAGTTCTTGGTCGCGTTATATTCCTTATACATCAAAAAGTTATGTTGAATGACTTTAAAATACATAAATTAATTCACTTATTTTATATCGGTTTATATTTGAACGGGGAAATACGACCTCGCCTCGCTCGGCAGTGATGGGCTCCATCTCAGCAACGCTGTACAGCCTACCCCGGAGCGGCTGGTAGGTGAATCATGCCTTATTTCCACGAACAAATACAAACCGATATAAAATAAGTGAATTAATTTACGTATTTCACAGTCATACAGCATAACTTCTTGATGTATAAGGATTACAACGCGACCAAGAGCTATATTTTCCAACCACCCCGAACCGAGAAAAAGTTACCTTACAAAAATGATAACAACTTTGTTTCTTGGACACACAAAATTAATAAACCAGTTATACAACATCCCAATGTATATTGTGTTAAAATTTGCATTTGATCTGATGACGGGTTTTTGAGATAATAATTCTTAAATGTGACGCATGGTTGAAACACGCTTAAAAATGGGCACATTTTGTGTTCCAACTGCGATAAAAAATATTAAAATATAAATTAAAAATTCCAAACCTTCATGAACTAACGTAAAATAGAACGGCGAAAATGATGATGGTATTGGATTTTATATAGGTCTATTGGTTACTTCACAAACACCCTTCAAACTCGAGTGCACATAATACTTTGGTCGACAGTAGGTATTCTACCTCCGTCCAGCCCAATAAAAAAGAATATATTATGATATAGGCCTATTATGATTATATTTTGATATAGTATGATATGATTCACGGAGTGAGGTTGTGGTTAGGGTTGTGCAGCTGTGAGCTTTCATTCCGGAAATAGTGGGTTCGAACCCCCCTGTCGGTAGCCCTGGAGATGGTTGTCCCTGGTTTCTCATTTTCACACCAGGCAAATGGGCGCTGTACCTTAATAAAGGCCACAGCCGCTTCCTTCCCACTGCTAGTCTTTCCTATCCCATCGTCGCCATAAGACCTACAGTATCTGTGTCGGTGCGACGTAAGGCAAATTGTAATATATATATTATTTTGGTATATATTGAAGATTACAACTCACATAATAGGCCAGGCGACAGGTAGTTCAATATGGAAATAATTAGTGGAAAGCTGGAAATTGCTTTAATCGCTTTATTTGGACCCAGATATTACTCTCCCAAGTTTCTCCCTCGAGCGAAGCCGGCGTTGGCCCTTCTGGCCCTAAGAAGGTACCATTTTTCAATTTTTTGCAAATATCTCCCAAATCTTCAACTTTATCAACAAAGTACCTCTTATAAAAAATAATCTAGAGTAAATTTCCTACAAAAATGTTCCCTACCTTTTGTCTCTAATGTGAACCGTTACGATGCTACGACCATTCAAAGATGAGCCCTTTTTGATTCATGCGGAAAAGCTATGGAAATGATATGCCATATCAACGTTTCTACATGTTTTAATATTTGTCAGCATTCCAGATGCACAAGCTGTTAACTTGTTACAAGTATAACAGATTTTCAATGTAAACAGCTGTGGAAAAATACCTACCATTAGTATCATTTTGCAATATTGAGTTTTCGACTACAGAACAGCATGTGGATGCACGGTGTGCGCGGATCTCGCGGGATGATGCGGACTTGAGAAAATTTGTTGGATGGTTATCAACTCAAGAGCCCTTTCCTCGTGGACAACACGTTGTTTCGTTAAGCACAGGAGTTGTCGGGGATGGACAAGTTACTTGTCATATGACCTATGAAATTGGAATAGCAGCACAAAAAAAGCATAACCGGCAACAATTTTCACGATGTGAAGTTCCTTAGAAAAAATGGCGTGATGCCTCTCCGCGCGGTAAATTCGAAAATAACAAGTAGTTCCGTGAAGAACTATACAGCCTATTTTCATATATCCTGCTCATGTTAATTGCCTCTATCAACATACAAAATTTCAGTTTAATTGCTGTAACAGATTCGTAGATATTGAGAACCGTCTAAATATTTCAGATGGTCGCCAGGTTGGATTTTTATTTTTGTACCATTACATTAAGATTATTGTGGTCGTGTGGTATTCAAACTTCAATCGCATGATTAGAACTCAAGAAGTAAAAACGAGATTTTAAAATTACGCACAGCAGCCATCTTGTGATTATGCAAACAATTGAAATAAATTAGATGCCAGTGGATCTACATTTGAATAAGCATTTAACGTGAAACGTTTCACGGCACTCGGATAGTTAATTCGCGAGAAACGTCCATTTAAATATTTATACTTTGCGTCGCCGCCATGTTGGATTTGTGCTCACCAGGTTACTCAAAGTCCTATAGGTGAACATATGTTCATAGTCTCTATGAACATAAAAAAATATGTTTGTTTGCTGTAAAAGATTCATAGATATTGAGAACCGTCTAAATATTTCGGAAGCTCGCCGTTTAGGATTGTTATATGTATAGGCCATAGAGTTATGTACCATTCAAGGACAATTATTGCCTAGGTTCATTATTCAAACTTTCACTTCAATCGCATGATAACGACACAAGAAATAAAAACATAATTTTAAAATTTCGCACAGCCGCCATCTTGCGGTTATGTAAACAATTGAATTAAATTAGATGGCAGTGCATTACAATCTGCAAAATCATTTACTGTACCACATTTCACTGCGCTCAGAGAGTTAAATCACGAGAAAAGTCTATTAAAATATTTCAAATTCGCTTGTTCGCCATGTTCGTTTTGTACTTTACAGGTTTATGAAATATACATAGGTAAACTTGTATCAGTACCCTTTATCACCGTACAAGATTGCAGGGTGATATCTGTAATAGTTTCGGAGATATAGAATGTCAGTGAAATATTTCGCACAGCCGCCATTTTGAGGTTATGTAAACAATTGAACTAAATTAGACTCCAGTGCTTTACAATGTGTATAAACAATTGCTGTACCCAGTTTCATTACGTTTGGGTAGTTAAATCGCGAGAAAAGTCTATTTAGAAGTCTCAACTTCGCTTGACCGCCATGTTGGTTTTGTAGTCAGCAGGTTTTTGAAAGTCTCATAGGTGAACTTCTAGTAGTTTCCTTTATCACCGTACACAATTTCAGGGCGATATCGGTAATAGTTTCGGAGATATCGAATGCTAGTGAAATATTTCGCACAGCCGCCATGTTGGATTGGTCAGACGTAACAAAATTTGAAGGCCACGGTCGAGGTCGCCGGGAATAGCGCCATGAACTTACCGAGTTTCATTGAAATCGCTCCAGCCGTTTAGATTTTATTAGGGGGGACACACACACCCCTCACACACACACACACACACACACGCGCGCACACACACACGGACAAAAGGTGATTTCATAAGCCTATTTTTTCAAAATTGAAAATAGGCTAAAAATTCGCAACACTGATATTCCTGTTGATCCTCTTGTGCTTTTCCAATGCATTTGCCTTGCAAAGAAATCCGATGCAGAATTGAAACAATATTTCCAGTTTGAACTAGCTCCGTATCCGGTTGCGATCTTTGATAAAGCGGGAATGCGTAGACGCAAAAGTCTGTGTTCTATAAATTATTCGATCCTGTTACCGATGAGCCCATGTTTGAGGACCTACATCATGTTCTCGACGGAGGATATCTTCTGCACCGTGTAATTTGGCACCAAACCGATACTTTTGTCGACATTAGTGCCAAATATGCGAGTTACGTTAAAAGATACTTTAAAAACAGTGTCATTATTTTCGATGGGTATCCTGACGACCCAGCAGCTCGCAGTACCAAGTCCGTTGAACGTCTTCGACGATCGCACAAGCATGAAGCTGCTAATGTTTTTTTTATGAGTCCATGACGGCACCTATGCCACAAGCAAACTTTTTGTCTAATGTCACAAACAAGCGAAGATTGATCGACTTGTTGCGCGTCAAATTCGAAAGCGAAGGAATCGAAACCAGACAAGCTCCAGAAGATGCCGATGTGCTCATCGTTACCACCCCACTCGAGTTATCTCGGCCCGACAATTCAGTCATTATAGTGGCTGAAGATGTAGATATCCTGGTCATCTTGGCGGCTTGTGTGCCACCCTCCACGAAAATGTATTTTATGAAACCCGGCCAAGGTTCAACCAAACAACAACTATTTTGCACAACAAGTTTCAATCTCCCAACATGTGTGCAAGAAAACTTCCTCTTTTTGTATGCGTTTAGTGGGTGCGATATAACGTCTTCGTTTCACAGGCAGTGCAAAATGAAATTCGTAACACTGCTGAAGAGTAATGAGGAACTGCAGACAGCTGTTAGGGTTTTCCGAGACGTGAACGCAAACCCCGATGAAATTGACAAAGCGGGCCAGTTGGTTTTGGCTGGGCTTTATGACAACAAAACCACGGGAAATACCCTGAATGAGCTGCGGTTCTAACTGTTTGAAAAATCTCTAAGCAAACATCGATTTAATCTCGCAAGCTTACCTCCCACCGAATCAGCGGCACGTGAGCACTCTTTAAGAACATATCATCAAATCCAAACATGGTATGGAAATGATACAAATCCACTGGATTGGGGCTGGAAAAATTCTCAATGTGGTTTGGCTCCCATACCTACGAGGGATCCGGTGCCACAAACGCTTCTAAACACAGTGTCCAGCAAATGTTCGGAAGGATGTAACGCAGCTTGTGGTTGCAGGAAAACGGGCTTCCGATGCTCCAGAATCTGCATGAATTGTATGGGACGGTCATGTACAAATGCTGCCGAGGAAGATGATATGGATGATTGTGACGGAGACATCGATGTTAATCTTGAGCGCCCTGTGACGTCGGACAAATGTACCGATACAGACGATGAAAGCGATGACGGAGAAATTGAGGCCACAGCTGTTTACATTGAAAATCTGTTATACTTGTAACAAGTTAACAGCTTGTGCACCTGGAATGCTGACAAATATTTTATAATATGTAGAAACTTTGATATGGCATATCATTTCCATAGCTTTTCCGCAAGAATCTAAAAGGGCTCCAATTTGAATGGTCGTAGCATCGTAACAGTTCACATTAGAGACAAAAGGTAGAGAGCATTTTTGTAGAAAATGTACTCTAGATTATTTTTATATTAGGCATTTTGTTGATAAAGTTGATGGTTTGGGAGATATTAGCAAAAAAAAAAAAAAAAGGAAAAATGGTACCTTCTTAGGGCCAGAAGGGCCAACGCCGACTTCGCTTGAGGGGGAAAACTTGGGAGAGTAATATCTGGGTCAAAATAAAGCGATTAAAGCAATTTCCAGCTTTCCACTAATTATTTCCTTATTGAGGCTTTTGTTTTTCGACCTGTCGCCTGGCCTATAAAGTTATATTGATCTTAAACATGATTTATTCTGCGAATATAACTTACAGAATTTTATAAAGTAACTCATAAATAATTTAATCTGTAAACGAAACACACACATATTTTATTATGAGCAAATATTCTCATGAAAATAAATTTTATTATTTCAGATTTTGAAAAATCATTTACATATCATATTGTTCTATATTGAAACATCTTTTTTTAGTAATAATCTGATACAGGTACGAAGTACACCATTTTATACTGACTGTATAACAATATAAAGTATTGACAATAAGAAAACAAACAATAAAATTTAACAAAAAAAGGGACTTAATAATAACAAATTCATTGGAAATTAAATAACAAATAAAATAAATAACAGAGGTTATAAAGATATGTATGTGAGTCGTCCAATTCCAGAACTACCTAAGTCAATTTCATGAAATTTGTGAGAAAGGGCAAAAAACTGTCTTGAGTTATCCGTGCGCGTTTAAATAGAAACAGTTTGTATAATAGTTACAAAATACGATTAGTTTTCATTTTATGTATGTTTTAAAAATACAGTAAAAGCAGTTTTACGTAATAATAGAAAATATATTGCACTTAAGCAGTTTTGATACAGGATCTAGGACTTAAGTAGTTTTGGATTAGTTTCATTAAGTCAGTAATTATGGTTTCTATGTGAAAGTGAAATTATTGCTATATTTTAAAGTTCTCTAAGAAACTACCCAGTATACAATAAAAGTAACCTTTCAACCTTAAATTTCCATTCACAATATGCTCACAGCTTTTCAAACTAGGCGAAATAGAGTCCATTGGACTGCACAGCAACGTCATTCCATGGGGTCTTCTTCTTCTTCTTCTTCTACTTCAGATACATTTTGTCGAGCTATGTCTTCGCCACATAGTAGCAAGTCTCGGTAGAAGCCTAGATCCTCTCTGTTGTGCCACTCAGGGCCGAAATGCTTTGACAAAAGCTGTTTCACATCAGTCACTTACATATATATATAAATATATAAAAGTGTACCCGTTCCTACGCCACTTTAACATGTTTTCTTGGCGTTGATTACAGTAGCTGTGTTTAGCTATGGACAAGTTCATTGTTAAACGTAAACGCCTGGAGAGTGAAAGTGAGCAGTCGGCTCCTACTCCCGAACCGTCGAATTCAACATAAAGAAGACAAACGAAAGAAAAGAACATACCAGGACAGTTACGTAGTGTATGGATTTACGTGGAATAAGAACGAGGAAAACCCTATCCCTGTGTGTTTAGTTTGTGGCGAAACACGAGGCCATGGTACCTAGCAAACTGAAGTGGCATCTCACAATTAAGCATCCTAGTGGGTCAGGGAAGAGTGTGATGTATTTTTCACGTGTACTAGAAGGGGAGAAAAAAACCAGCTGTGCGAATGGTAAAGAGAATGACCATAAGTGATACTGCTCTTAAAGCCTCGTTTAAAGTAGCAGAACTGATAGGAAACAAAATCACACACACACCTCATACTCTTGGAGAGGAAATCATAGGTCCTGCATGGAAAATTATAGTTTCAACAATACTTCGTGAAGGAGCAGCTAATCAAATTTCGAAATTTCCTCTTTCCAACAACACAATCAGTCGCAGGATATCTGAAATGTTTGCAATATCAACGAACAAGTCGTGGGGAAAATAAAAACTGATAGAGCATTTGCTTTGCAAGTAGATGAGAGTATCGATAGTGGTGACAAACTGCAACTCCTTGGTTTTACCAGATATATTGATGATAAAGATATTAATGAGCCGTTTCTGTTCTGTAGACCGCTGGAGACTACAACCTCAGGCCATGATATTTTTGTTTCTATTAATTCCTTTCTCAATGACCAAGATCTTTCATGGAAAGACTGGTTGGTTGGTTCTTAAGTTTAGGGGCTGCGACAATGCGGTCATGTAGCCCCGTGTACTTTGGTGTGTGTAGAATCTGTCTGATAACCGGTGTTAATTGTGATGACTGTATTAGTGCGTGTTATCTGTTTTTAATTCAAGTAAGGACTGCAGTCTTTTGAATTTTTCAAATAGTTCCGACTTTTGCTGCCAAACGCCACCGTCAATGACTACTAGTTCAGAACTTAGCTACCAGACGCCACCGCAGTCGGCTCTTGAGGACGAACGTAGGAACCTAAGAACGTCAGTCAAATGTTTAACCTATATATAATTTAGCTTCACACAGGTGTAATTAGTGGAAGGTTCTTTAACATGCCATAAATCTATGACATGGGACCGCCGGATTTACTTCCCCTCCGAAGGAAGGCATACTGAGGGATTTTTAACACTCTTAAAAAATCCGACGACTTCGGCCGGCATGGAAAGACTGTTGTGGTATATGTACAGATGGTGCACAATCTATGTCTGGGAAATTTAAAGGTTTTTACTGCAAGAGCTCAAGATTTTGCTGCAGTGTTTAACGAAGTTGTGAAAATGGTGAACTACATCAAGTCTCGACCTTTAATGTGTAGGATTTTTAAACAGTTATGTCTCGCAACGGATGCACCTCATACCTCTTTGTTACTTCATACAGAGTAAGGTAGTTGTCGCGGGGTCGTGTATTGAAGCAGTTTCTTGAACTTAGAGAACAGGTGAAAACTCTTTTTAAGGATGAAAATCAAGATACATTTTATACTAACTGATTCTTGGGGCTTGGAACTGTCGTATCTGGCAGATATTTTTCATAAACTGAATTAACTGAATGTTTCAATGCAGGGTAGACAGGAAACAATAATTTCCTCAACCAATAAAATGAAAGATTTTAAAAGAAAACTTAGTTTTTGGACGTCTGCAGTTCAGAAAGGAGATCTTTCAAACTTTCTTCATCTGGCAGTAGATAACGATCACTTATCAAGATTGCAAGAAGCAATAGATACATACTTTCCATCTATTTCCACTATGAATGTCAACTGGGTTGTCTCACCATTTGATTTTATAGATAGTGCGAGGAAATAGATTTCACTGGTTGCGAACGAGATGAATTTATTGATCTTTGTGCCGATTCAACACTCAAAGGTAAGTCCACCAAGAGTGAGGCGTCGGTGGCTACTTTTGGGCTTCAGCGGAGAGAGTAGTATCCTAACCTAATGAAGAAAGCAATTAGCACACTTTCGCCCTTTCCAAAATCCTATCTATGCGAGCAAGCCTTCTCTGCTCTGGTGACAATAAAATCCAAAGCAAGAAATAGACTGAATAACCTTGAGGATGATTTGCGTGTTTCATTGTCAACTGCAAGGCCCGATATCACGTACCTGTGCTCTAAGCATCAATCACAAGTTTCATATTAACGATTTATCGAACAAAATTTTGATGTATTTTTACTCACTGACTGTAGTAAAGTTGACTGTATTATGTTATGGTGTACGTTGAATGAATGAAAATCCACTGCCTGCTTCCAGTCTCCGACCGGGTCAGGAATGGAATGAATGAAGCCCCCATCTAGCGGCGAGGATATGAAGTGTGCCGGCTGCCGAAGCCTGTCGCACTCCTCTGGGGCAATGATTAAATGAATGACAGATGAAATGAAATGATAGTGGAGAGTGTTGCTGGAATGAAATTTTGACAGGGAAAACCGGAGTACCCGGAGAAAAACCTGTCTGCCTCCGTTTTGTCCAGCACAGATCTCACATGGAGTGACCGGGATTTGAACCACGGACCCAGCGGTGAGAAGCTGGCGTGCTGCCGCCTGAGCCACGGAGGCTCTATGGTGTACGTTACTTATTATAAAATATTTCAATAAATTTACATATGAAACATAATTTTTTTTATTCAAGGAAGGGTGCCCCTAGTGTTTAATGTTATTCCCAAGGGTGCCGTGATCTTCAAAAGGTTGGTAAACTCTGCTCTAGTCTGTGGTCGTGTGGACTGGCATGATGAGTCAGGGCGGGAGGGAGGCGGAAGCTGCGATAGCAAAGGTGTTGAAGGAGAGGGTAGGCAGGTGCCCGAGCGCGCTCTTGCCCAAGACCTTGTCTTACCGCTGTGTGTGTGCGCACGTGTGTGTATGTGTGTGTGACTGATTCAACCTGCGTTTTGTAGAGTCTGAAAGGTACAATCACCACGGGTATATCGCTGAACCAATTTTCTTTATCGAACTTTTCTACTGCTCAGAATAAGAGCCACATCAAATTAATAAAACTTTGAAGTTAATATAACAATGTTTTCTCACTAAAAATGGTATTCAAATCTGAAGAGGTTAATACAAAATTTGAATTTCGTAATAAGAATTGTTCCTATTGCAGGTACTTCCACAGGGGTTGTTGTACATACATTTCGGTGTCTTCCGATTATTAGTTTCGTCGTGGAGATTGTACCTTTAACGCTCAAAATAGCCACTTTGAAGCCATGTCCTCAGCAAACGAGCCGTCGTTATTTTCTTCAAAACGCATATAATATCTCACAAAGACCTACATTAGAGATTAAGAGTAAAAATAAAAATAAAAATAAAATTTCAATTTTTGACCGCACAGCCTTAATGTATACTGCTTTTACTCTTTCTAATGTGGAGAGGATTTTCATTGAGAGATACGGCCAGATAATTTCTAAGCCTAATTTTAATGTGTCCTAGAATCTGTACAAAGTGACATACACTATTCTAGTTTGTGGTGTGTGTTTCATCAACTCTCCAAGTTTGGCTCCCCTGCAGTTGGCAGGTCTTCTTGACCTTGGGACGGCCCCAGTGCTGTTTGTTTCCTCTGTTCCCTCAGTTCAGTCTATGCGTGCAGAGCAACTCAGTAGCAATGTTTATACTCGGCAACAGAAAGCGCAGTGTGTTATTTGGCTTGTGAAAACTGACTCAGTTATAACAGTGTAACGTAATTTCAGACGTCAGAATGATGGTGAACAACCTACAGTAAAAACTATCCGTCATTGGCTTAAGTCTTTCAAGGAAACCGGTAATGTTTTAAAAGCAAAATCACCAGGTGGACCGAGAACTTCTGAAGATATAGTTGAACAGATCCGTGTTTCATGTGTTTGGAGCCCAAAGAAGTCATTGGTGAGACGTAGTCTACAATTAGGAGTGCCTAGAGGTACTTGTGTATGATGTTGTACGTAAAAGACTTAAGTTGCGCCCCTACAAATTGCAATTGTTACATGAAATAAAACCTACTGATAAAATCAAAACTTGGAGAGTTGATGAATCACACACCACAAACTAGAATAGTGTATGTCACTTTGTACAGATTATAGGACACATTAAAACTAGGGAGTTCTTTTTCAAACACCCTGTACTTAATATAATGATGCCTGATAATAATGTACGCAACTCACATGCTCAAGAATACACAATATCCTTAACGTTAATAAATACATTGTAATTAAAATATTACTAATATATGTTGCATAGCCCTCATTATAGTAAGAAGTCAGGGGGGGGGGACTCTTTTAGATGATACTTATTCAGTAGCAGAATGGTTTTGGAAACAGGATGAGGCGCAATGCAGGATCGATTAGAACTCAATTGACTGTGTTGCAGACTGTGAGACCCGACAGCCGAACATGTCACCTTATTGAGTTACGGTCTCTAGAGGAAGTGCTGTCTGTACTCGCTGCTATGTCTCTCATCTGTCAGGAGCCTTTTTTCTTTCCTTTCTTGCCGTTCCCGCTGAGAAAGAGTGAACAGTAGAATGGTTTCCCCTGCAGACAGGCAACACTCGTTACTTGGGTGCGCCGCGGTGCGGTGTATTGACTTCCCCGGCTACAACTCGCTTACGACTGGTGCTCGTTTTTTACGACTGTCATATTCCCACACATGACACGTAAAATATTAATATCATGTAATAAATTCTTATGATCTTTGTGTCGTATGCAGACAAGACGGACAAATAGAGATGTCTCACTAGCATGTTAATCGCATCTCTGACTGTAGATCTATTCACATATAAAAGGCGAACGGGGAGGAATAACCTTGTTTACTCCATTGAGAAGGGTTGTACGTCTTCTTCTGATTGTGAGTTAAGTTGGAGCTATATTTCCTTTGTCCGTGATGACCCCTGGGTTTATGGTGTTTTCTGTAGGATTGGAGGTATAAGATTTCTTGAATATTATTGCGTTTATTACAGTATTTCGTTCAGGGTAGAGTTGTATACATGGTGGGTGGGGTATAAGAAGGCAGTCAGCGAAAAAATGCCGAAATTCGTAAAAATCTCTATAATGATTGATAGGTCTGTGGTTTAGCGGAAAAAAAGGTTTAGTTACATTCATTAAAGATATCTAGCATACCAATTATATAACAAATTACTCTGTGTTTGGGCTGGGAAGCGTGATGGCGAAGTGGTTTAGTTGCTCATATTTCACCCAGACGGCCGGGGATCGAATCCCAGTGACAGCTGGGTGAAAATTACACACGAAAAATCATATTACGTCAGGAAGGGCATCCGGTCTTAAATTCCCGGACAAAACCAAAATGAGTCAGGTTGGCTCCGGTGACCCCAATTAATTTGGATATACCGAAGAAAGAAAGAAAGAAAGAAAGAAAGAAAGAAAGAAAGAAAGAAAGAAAGAAAGAAAGAAAGAAAAAAGAACGAAAGAAAGAAATACAGAAAGAACTCTGTGATTGAGCAATGCTGTAGAACAGGCGTTCTCAGCGTTCTCAACCTTTCGGAAAATGTGAGCAACACCCTCATACCATACCATGTACTCGAGCACCATAAAATTGAATATATTAATAATAGCAATAATAATATTAATAAACTAGCTGATATCCGCGGCTTCGCCCGCAATAACATGTGGAATCCCGTTATAACATTAGTTATATAGATTTTTTCCTGTAGTGGAAGATAATGACGGCAACATGAAGCGTTGAAATTGGAAATCGGGTGCAATATACGACGGGGAGCTTTGATTTAAGGCAGGTCCCCTAGCCTACTGCCATGTCTATCGAGAGTGTTTTTAACGCCTAAGCACTTCTCGGTAAACTATATTTCTGGTCTTTCTCTCAGGATGCAGAATGACTAAGCCACCAGAAGAACCGACTCTGGAGCGTGCCACGTACAGTTGACCATGTGCGAAACAGTCTCTTATCAGATCCAAACCAGCTACTTTTAAACTCTGCCCCTGAGCCTTGTTAATGGCCATGGCGTAGCAGACTTTAAAAGGAAACTGCAGACGTTTGAATTGAAAAAAATCCTCTCGGCACGCCGGAAGGCGGAGGTAGATTTCACCGGGCAAACTAGGGGATAGGCTATAATAGGCAAAATATGCAGGTTTTCGTAGGAGGATCAGACCTCATTTATTGCGAGAACGTATTTTACAATTGGAGGTTAGTTAACATTTTTTCGTCTTTCTATGCATACTTTTAACATTTTACTGTCTTATGGGGATGGTAACCTTCTTGTCATTTGGGGTTAATTTTTATACTTGTGATCACACTGTCCTTATGCAAGGTTTGGAACTAATGTGTAACTATCTAACAGTCTGCTACTTCTTCACGCAAAATTTTATCTCCCGCAGAGATGTTGGTTGGTTCCTCAGTTTAGGGGCTGCGACAAGGTGGTCATGTAACCCCGTGTACATGGGTGTGTGTAGAATCTGTCTGATAAACGGTGTTATTTGCGATGACTGTATTAGTCTGTAATTCAGGTAAGGTCTGCAGACGGTCAATTTTAAGTAGTAGTACCTAATTTTGTACCAAATACTAACGTCAACGACACCTAGCTGTGAACTTGGCTGCTAGATGCCACCGCAACCAGCAACTTGCAACGAACGTTGTAACTTCCCCTCCGAAGGAAAGCATGCTGACGGATTTTTAGCGCTCTTAGAAAATCCGGCGACTTTGGCCGGCTTTGAACCAGCACCTTGAGCATAGAAGTTCAGCATGCTACCAGTTAGCCGCTTCCCTCATAGTCAGATGGAACAAGAAGTTCCGTGACGAACTAAAGAGCCTACTTTTCTTAAAATTAAGATTCATGCCATAGATTAATCTACAGTATATGAACCTATCTAGAATAATGACGAAATTAAGTGGGTAATATCAAAATGTCTTAATTAGTTCGAAATAAGGTATACTAGGCATAATGTAGCCTAATAGAGCAATACAGTTGGCAGCTCTGGTGACTGAATATATTCTTACTTCCATCTCCTAAGGTACAGAATACAAAATGTGGTTGAAGTCCAAAGGACGTTACATGGATTTAGACATTGGATCTATTAGTACACGTAAAAGCATGTTGGCAACAATGTCATGCGAGTGCTGGTCAGAAATAATCTGAAATATTATATATATTTGTGCCAATTTTGGATGAAATCCATTTGTTGGTATAGAAGTTACATGTAAGTTATTTAAAAATTGGTCCTATCAGCAGGCTTAGAATCATGTTGGTAGAACTGACGTATATAAGTTACTCCAAATTAATGTAAAATGTCAGGTAATTTATGTGTGCATAATTTAAAGCTGTCGGCTTGCATACTTTCTGATATATTTGGATACAAAATAGAGAGCAATTATTAACAGTTGGCAGCCCTGGTGGCTCTTAAGAATACACTCAGTCATATATGTTTATGTACACATATTACATACAAAATTTGGTTGAAATCCAATTCATAGTGTAGAAGTTATATGCATTTAAAAATTGTACTTATCAGAAGGCTTAAAATTATTTTGGCAACGCTGTCATGTATGGCCACCTGGAAATTAAACTGAAATAGTATTATCTACATGTGTGCCAATTTTAGAATAACTCCCATGTATACCTTCCAAGATATCCAACATGGAGCTCAAATTTCTAGTGCGTTTTTTAACAGTTGGTAGCACTGGCATCTTTTTCAAATATGGGCCTGAGATATTCCGGTATACATCTTTACTCATACTAAATTTGGTTTCGATTGCTGCAGCCGTTTAGGAGTTGATAGGGGGGGGGGGGACACACACACACAGCCAGACAGACAGAAGGACAGACAGACAGACAGAAGGACAGACACATTTTCCCGGATATATCTTATGTCTACTTTTTCCTCATTTTTAGCCTACTTTCGATTTTTGCAAAAAAATAAAGTAGACTTATGAGATCAACACAGGGCGAAAAATTGTGTGTCTGTGAGTATGTGTGTGTGTGTGTGTGTGTGAGTGAGTGTACTCTGAATGTCTGTCCCCCCCTATCAATTCGAACACGGTGAAACCGAATTGAACGAAATTTGGTACAGAGGTAGCTTTAGCATAGGGCACCTCAGTGTCATACTTTATATCGCCGCCATCTTTACCAAAACTGAATGGCGGCCACTCAAACGTTCAAAACGTAAACTCAAATTACGGCTAAACTAATCATCCGATCTCTACCAAATTTGGTGACAACATACCTTTATATTGGACGCGTCTTTCACCCAAACTTCAAGGTCATCGGCCTTGCCATTTCAGGATGGTGGCCGTGTGAATTATGCAACCATTATAATCAATAGCTTAAGACCCACCAATTCAGATTATCAAGCCTAGGGTGGTTTAAGCTATCCTGAAGGTCGTGATCCGTTATTTATTATAATTTAATATTATAATATTATTCTGTATGACTGGCTTAAAAGAGCTGAGCTGTATCTGCCACACGACAAGATGGCAGCTGTCCTCATGAGCCTGTCTTATATTTCAGTAGTTTTAGTATGTTGTATGCGATATACCCTACTGATACAATAATATAAACTTTGTATGAAATGATCTATAATGAAGATGTACTGCAGTGAAGAAATAGTTTATTTCAAGTCATTATTTGCCAACAGGTTGAATCTAATATACCAGTTAAGATCGCCATGATGTTACGGATATGTTTAGCTCTGGGCTAGCGTGTTAGCCTGTCACGCAGTTGACTGGTGATCGAATACTGCTACAGTTGACTTTTTTTTTTCTTGAATTATTTTACAAATGATGTGCACAAGCTCTTTTCACAGATACTGAATAAAATGTCATTTAGCTCAAAGGGGAGGCTAATGTATACACTCGTTTATTAATAAAATCACAGTCCCAGCATTGCACATAAACAGAAGACATTACGAAAAGGAGAATAGAAGAATTAGATACACGTTGTTATCAACCACAGCCTTCTTAATGTCTCTGTACGGTGCTGTCCTCTTGTGGGTTATGTGGGTAGTATTGTTCCAAATATACCGCTGTGTCAATACCTGGCCTCCTAAAGTATGGCGATTTTGTAATACTGGTAGTTCGACTATTAGCCACGATCGCGCTCCGATTACCTTTAATGATAGAACGTACAAGGCACTGCCGGCAGGAAGTTAGGTCCTCATTTGAGTACGTAATTCAATTGCTTATATGAGGACGAAGCGTCCTGCTGGCAGGACCGTTCTTTTTTCCATTATATAGAGGGAAATGTAACGAATCAGCGCATGCAAGTCTGAAGTTGGTAGCTCTGACCGTTCAGTAATGGCGGCGATTATACGTAATGGTGACTGTGTTTATGTTTTTGCTGCCTATTTCGATGCTCCAAACAGCGGAGATGCATGGAGTCGCTCGTTATTTGCTAGTAATTATGATATCAGTAAATGTCATGGTACTGTAGTTTAAATTACGTGTAGTTGTGCAACTGTGCAGTGGGATATTGACAAAAACACAACTAGGCTTTTTTTATTTATTTATTCTCGAGTGATGGACGCGCCGTCGCTCATACATTTATTTAGTCTCTGTACTATAAGAAAACACGTTTATACTTTATACGTTTATATATTTTAGAGTCAATATGTTGTTAAGAGACAGTTATTGTATTAGTCAATATCAGTCATATTGAATATTTTAGAATATTTACAGACTTTTATTGTTTGCCCAGTACCAGAACTGCAATATTATTACGCTCTGATAACCCAAAGTACTGCCGGAAGGACGCGTCCTGCTGGAAGGCCAGTTCAAACATTTGCCATAAGGGTCCAAAGTCCTGCTGGAAGGACGCACCGCTGTGTACAAAAGTACTTCCGGAAGGTCCTTCTAGCAGGACGAGTGACTGTACGCTCTATCATTAAACACTGCCAGTTGGATCGCCTCCCTCCTGGCTACTTTAAACTGCCTACTCGTTGAACACCCAGAGGCGTACTAGATAAATATGAATTCACTGCTAGGTCGCAGCACCAACCTACTGTGATTGGCGCGGATTTTTTAAGGGGAAGGTACCCAAAACGATAGATCCTTAAGTTTGCAGGCTGGCTTAATATAGAGATTAACGGACGTGAATGCATTACAATAAGTTAGTAGTTTTGTTATTCAATCATCATAAAGTATATAATATTGATTTTGACACTTACTGGCTAATTATCAATATAAAAGAAAACAAACACTACATGGTGGTAGAGGTGGTTTTAGGGATGAGGACAAAGAGTTATAAATATACCCATACATTTAGGAGAAAGTAGGCTATATGTTCTTTGCTGAACATCTTGTTGAATAGTGTGAAAAGTAGGCTAAAAATGAATGTGATCTCGTCAATGGCGTTGTCTTGGCAACCTCTGATAGATCATCCCTTATCAATTTAAAAGCGTTGTTATGGTAACCTCTGATGGCACTTGGCATTTTTAATAATTCCGAAATCAATTTTCTCGTCCCTTGGCGTAATGGTGGGTCATATCAAAAATTCTTTCAGACAAAAGTTTTAGGTAATTATTAGGGGAATATTTTCCATTTTGTACGGTTTTGATATTGTGCCTATTAAGGGAGATATGATTAATGTTTGCCGAAAAACCCACTTTTTTCCACCCCTATGGTCAATGGTTGGTGCTATCAAAAAACTTATTTGACATAAATTTTACGCCCTTATCCGACACATATTATGAACTTTGAATGGATTCGATATTTCACGTATTAAGAGAGTTATAGCGAAATTTCACTTTTTCGAAAAAAAAAAGCCCCCCATTTTCACCCCCTTCGACCGATTTTGCCCATTAACGAACTCGACCGAGATTTTATAGGGATACATATTATGTAAAAAATTCAAAGTGATTGGTGAAAAATTACGGCAGTTATCGTGTCCACAAGAAACTGATATATATATATATAGATACATATATACATAAATTATATATAAACTTTTGAACTGATGGTGGTTTTGGGGTCTGGGGGATGTGAAACGCGAAGATATGTCGAAATTTTCCGGAAGTCGAAACATGGTACCCATCGCAATAGTTAGCTTTCTAATGAAATCTACATAAATGGTAGTCTGATGGGATTAGAGGAATGTGGGGTATGAAGACAGTTTCACCTAGGCCAACACCTGTAAATATGGTGGCTTCAATCACAAATTTATGCAGAGCTTTAACCTGCAGCCTGGTTCCATTTCAGAGATAGGATGGTTTAGATTGCGCAATAACATGACAGGAGCTCCAACCTTGAGGATCAGGACATGAGGCGGTGTTCCGGGTGGGTTAAGAGTGCTTGAAACTCCACAGGGTAATGAACTGCATCTTCAACCTCTACAACTGAGGCTACTGATTCGTATTCCATTTTTGTTGTTAATAACTTCTTAAGGAAGGCGATATTTATACTATCAGCAGTCATGGGTTAAGAATAGTTCTTTCTTCCATCCATGAATTATCAAGGTTGGAATTTACAAACACTTGGGGATAGATCTTTTCGATCAAATTCTCTAAACTGTCAACAACCTCGCACAGTTGAGCTGGAATAGTTTTATTCCATCATATTCCTCCAACTTTCCATCGCCAATGCTTAGAAGGAGACGGGAACACTCCTCAGCCATAAAATCACCATGGAGGTGTACATGCAAGTTGACAGTCAAGGGAATTGATGTAACTTTGGGGCCATATGTAAGACGATTTTAGACAGGCATTTAATTCGTCAGCCCGTGTTCCAGGGGGTATAATAGGGAGGATCTGTCTAAAGTTACCGGCAAGAAGTACTGTGACTCCACCCATAAGTTGGTTGTTACCCCTTATGTCCCTAAGTCCCTGTCCAATGCCTCGACTCCTCCTTTGTGCGCCATCGTGCATTCATCCCAAACAATGAGTTTTGTCTCTCTCAGCACGCGAGCTGTGCCACTTTGCTTAGAGACGTTACAAAGGGCAGATGCAGCGTGACTGAGGTTAAGAAGGAGCTTGAAGGCAGAATGCGCTGTTCTTCCACCATCCAGTAGGGTTGCTGCAAAACCAGAGGAGGCGACTGCGATGGCAATGTTCTGTCGACTTCTCAATGTACTGAGCAGGAGATTAATCAGGAAGGTTTTGCCAGTTCCGCCTGGTGCATCTAGAAAAAAGAGCTGACCACATTCTGAAACAACACTTCGAACTAATTCGTCATAGGCCAATCTCTGCTCGTTGTTCAATTTTGGAACATTATCAGCAACCACTTTGGACAACTTAATTGTGTCGTAAGATAGTTCACTGACATATTCTCGATGAACAACGACGGAGTCTTATTCTCTAGAAGGCGGCGGAAGTCCAAAGTTGTTGACCAAACATTTTTAGTACAAAATCCTCAAGAAGCACCAGACACATGTTGTAGATAACGCCCATGATCAGTTTGACATCAGCACACTGCCTCTGAACCACTCTCACCCCATACCGCGAGGCTGTCTTTCTGGTTTTTCCAGAGCATGATGGTATCACACACTTGACAAAACGCCAGTAAGATGGCAAACAGCTTGCGTATCTTGTGGGGAGAGTCGGTGGAGGACGCTTCCTCTAGTGTGCGGTCCCAGTGCGCATCATCCTCTAGCAAGTCAAGTGCTTTACATGCCGCTTGAAATGTCGGTTGAACCACCCCTGCCACGGTTTTGCGGTCAGTTAAAAAAATGAGGGCCAGGAATTTTATGTAAAAGGAGGCGGAGGTAATAGCACTCGGCATTACCAGGATGAACGGTGTAAGCTCTGCCAAGGGTCTGATCTTTTTTCAAACCAGGATGGCCTGGGACTGACTTTCCTTGTTTCCTTCTACAGAACTTATTACCTTTCCAAACGAAATAGGATGGAACTTCACAATATAAAAGTGTTGAAGCAAATTTATCGGATCGGCATAGTTCTAAGAAAGCAAGAAGAGTTGTGTTTGGAGGGCTGTTAAACTGGTCACGAACGTCGTCTTCATTAAAGTAAACCCGCTGGCCGTTCTCGAGGTGGACGGCATGTTGCATGACCGAAGGATAGCGTTCATGTATGAGCAAGCTGAATATGCGCCAAGCCGCCTCTGAGCTGCTAATGTAGCGTCCTGATTCATATCTCGCAACTTCGTCAAACTCTCCGATGCTAAAAGTAGCTTGGTCAGAACCTTAGTTAACATACTTGCAAATGTATTTTATTGACTTTACAGAGTTGCAGTACTCAACATTGATATGAGCTGAGAAGGTGCGAGATAGGACGGGGTTATAGGGTACCACCCAGCTATTGTCAATTTCCACTCCCTTTTTAATAATAGAAACCCCACCCTCCGAAGTGGGCAGCCTGCGATATTTGGGATACCCATCTTCCCCGGTTTGGGTTTCCTTGATGAGTGGTCTGGGGTACTGCTTGGCGCATACTCCTTCCACCATGCAAGACGAACTCCTGTTGAGAACTCCACATGGACCGTGGATCATGGTTGCCTTGACAATTTCAAGGAGAGCAGGGTCAAGATTTGGTTCAGGAATCTCAGCACTGATCATCTTGTCGATGTCTTCAGGCCTTAGTTTTTCTTCCAGCCACAGAAGTATGAGAACGTGAGGTAATCCTCGCTTTTGCCATTCATTCATTCATTCATTCATTCATTCATTCATTTATTTGCAATTGGGGGTGTGTCCCCCGGTGGCAAATTGGGTATACATAACAAATACATAATTATACATAACACTTCAATAACAATTAACAATTAAACTGGAGTATTTACACAAATCGTCAGTCTTTTCTTAAACACACCTATATGTTTGGGAAAAGGCTCTAAGACTGCGGCAGGTAGAGAGTTCCAGTTATCAATTGCCCGGTTAACGAAAGAATATTTACCATAATTTGTCCGCTGTGGTCGGCCCTTAACTTTGAAAGGATGATCACTCCTGCTCATGTAAGTAGGCTTTCCCATACGTTTGCCAAGCTCACCCCATGCTGGTTGACTTGTATACGTGTTGTACATAGTGCAGAGTCTAGATTTCATCCTCCTAGCCTCCAGTGATTCCCACCCAAGTTTCTTTATCATACGGCTCACACTGCTCCTGGGATTAAAGTCACTGAGCACAAATCTAGCGGTCTTTCTTTATACGGTACCATTTCCAACTCATTGATGAGTCCTATTTGATATGGATCCCAAACCGCCGAGGCGTATTCCAGAATAGGCCTTACAAGTGACAAATATCCTAATTCTTTAGCAGAGGTACTACTTCCTTTTAATACCCTCATTACAAAGTGCAGAGATTTGTAAGCTTTAGAAACTACACATCCTATATGAGTACTCCATTTCATATCATTCCTTACGTTAACGCCCAAATATTTGCAAGAATCTTCTTCTACAAGTATTTCCGAGCCAATATTATATTGAAAATCTAGCCTCCGCCCTTTCCCTATTTTTATAAGACTACATTTCCTTGTGTTTATTTTCATTTTATTTTCAATCGCCCACTTATAGACCAGGTTCAGGTCGTCTTGAAGTAGTGCGTTGTCTTGCGAGTCATGTATATTTCGATATATTACACAATCATCCGAAAACAATCGACAATCACTACGAATTCCATTTGGTAAGTCATTTATAAACGCCAAAAATAACAAAGTTCGAATTACGCTGCCCTGAGGGATACCCGACGTTACGGTAATTTCATCCGAGAATAGGCCTTCGACTTTTACTTTCTGGGAACGACCCGTCAAAAATTCTTGGATCCATAAAATTACTCTTCTATCAATCTTCAATGGAATGCATGTGACACCTTGAAGGACCGAAGATACAACCCTTAGTAAGAAGTCTTATCATGAGCTTAACTTTCAAATGGAATACCCGCGCTACCAAATCACGCCTATCTTGAGGTTGTTGACCTTGTTTCATGTGCTCGACTACTTCGGACCATTTTGGATTGCAGGCGAATGTTATAAAGAGATCAGGACGTCCAAAATGGCGCACGTAAGTCATAGCATCGTGAGTGCGTTCATGCATATAGCGCGGGCCTCCAGTGAAAGTCGACGGCAACACGACCATTTTACCAATATCTGACAAACGGCTGTCAGTTTTACTCATTGCATCCTTCAGGTGCACATATTCCTCACTTCTCAACTTTATCTGATTAATGCGAATCCAAAGTAGTCTCTCTGTCTCAATCTTTGCATACATATCAACCAGACACTGATTGAGAATATTGCGAAATAACAAAAGATAAGAATTATCACCCTCACGCTCAAATATTCTGAAGTTGTAAAAGTTAGCGGCAGACACGGTCTTCTTCAAAGGTCCTTGAGTGCTGTTATGACGTAGAGGGATATTAATGCAGAAGCCATCTTCTCCACGGCAGAACATAAGCGGTTATTGCAGAGCATCACACGCGCGATGTATTTCACTAATACGAAGCAACCTGCTATCTCTGCCGTGGAGTATAATATCCCTTTTCTCAAACTCCTGACCAACAATTAAAACCGCCACTTCCGTAGTGCTAGGGGCGTTATAGCGGCCTTTCTGCTCGTCAAGAGGTCTTTTGTCAGCTTTGATAACCACCTGGAAGTCTTGATTGCCATCATGAACTGATTCCATTGCTGTTATAAAATCCTGAATGTATCTATTATGCTTGTGTAACAGATCCTGCAATTGGAGAACTATCTGAGGTTTAACGTCAGGGAAGATGACACATCGGATGTTTTTTTTTCTATGTCTTCATCTCCAACAAAGTGAATTTGTGGAAATTGAGGCTACTGTTCAGATGATGGTAATAAGCTCCCGATTTGATGGCATACCTGCCCTTGCACTTTAAAAGTTGGCATGAAATTGCCTTCTTTTACTTCCTTTGCACCACAAGATGTCATTTAAAAACAACTATTATATTTACGTGTATAAGACAGGAAGTGTTCTGATTCAGGGTGCGGATGGTTAGGGAGGCTGTGCAAGGGTTCAGGATATTGTTCGATCGGGGGAAGCTGTATATTTTACATTACTGCAACACATTCCAGGAGATTCATCCTTCCATTTATTGGCTTTGCAAAATGTACAAACCACCTGAGAGCCAATATTCAATGTTTTGTTCGCAGAATAATCAATTTGTGGATTATATTGAAAGCCGGACATATTTAGTACTGCTTTCAACAAACTTCTTAACTGCCCTAAGGTTTACTTCAGGATGTTCTTCCGCGTATTTGTTTACAGCTTTATTTAATTGTTTCTTACGGATGTTGTTAGTAAATCGTTTTCTACGTTTTGAACCTCTATTTGATTTAGATTGAGGCACTGATTCGAGGAGGATTTTGGCGGTAGAAGGAGAAGATGTTAATGAAGAAGGCTGATGAGAAACGGGTATTCACATTGTAAAATTGTAGGCGTGAATGGCTCGTAAACATCAAAATGTCGCGGCGTGTACTCTACCCTAAACCTAAACATTTTAACAGAAGCTGCAGAACCATACGTATTTCCAGTTCGGAGTACACGATTACAGTAGACCTGGAATTGGAAAGGATAAATCTCTGCCGCTACTTGCAATTCGAATGATGTGCCGTATGTGTAAGGCATAGACATAACAGATACATGTTCAGCCATGTTTATGTAAGGCTGGCAATCTCGTGTCATAGAATACACCTGTAGTCTTTCCCAGTTGTTAGAGGCATGTCTGACAATGTCAGCAGTCACTGTACGTGCATGTAATATGTTGCCATACATTGCGTAAGATAGAGCAGAGAAGAGACAGGCACCATCTCCGGGAATTTTATAGACTTGGTGGGGAACTTGGGTGCCATCTACCTCTAACATTTCTACTGCAGCCATCGTGAAAACAGTCAATGAACAGCAAATACAAAAAGGAAATAATAATAATAATAATAACCTCCCTTGAGTAATAAACAAGATGTTCGGGAAAGAACATATAGCCTTCTTTCTCCTAAATGCATGGGTATAGATATAACTCTCTGTCCTTATCATCTCCTAATTTCTTCCTATTTGAAGTGCAAATTGGCACACAGGATTTGAACAGTGGCGTTCAAACCATAGTTTATAATTTACCCCAGCATTTTGCAATTTCATCAGCAAACACTCCAAACACCGACTACTTACAATAATTGAAACTTCGTTGCTCTAATAAGGCCCATCTACAATGCGCAGTCGGCAGTCCGTAGTTGGTAGTCCTCGGTCGGCAGTCGCGATCGACTCCGTGTATACTATAGGCACCATACACAACATGAAGTTGCAGTTGGTAGCTGGCAGTTGGCAGTCACGAATTTTATCCTTGACTGCCAACTACCCGACTGCAGCAATGTAATGGCCAATCAGAGCAGATCAGAAACTGACGTCACGTTGTTGCTATGTGTCGTATACGAATGATATAGGACTAAGTGAAGTAACTTCGCAACCCGTTAATTTACAGGCTAATCTTAAATACACGGTATAACAAAATAATCCATCTCCAAATCATCCATATTGCAAGTTATGAGGTTATCAACAACGCCTCTGTGCACAAGGAATAAACGAATGTTACTGTATTATTACTCCTAGCAGTCGTTAAGACTGGGTTCACTAACTGGCTGGTATAGAGCGCTGCTCGAATCTATAGTTTCTGCATAGTACAACTGAAGGCTGGTAGATGTCACTCCGGTGGAGAATGTCGTTTTTAGCCTACTTTCGATTTTTGCAAAAAATGAAAGTAGACTTATGAGATCAACACAGGGCGAAAAAAGTGTGTCTGTCTGTGTGTGTGTATGTGTGTGTGTGAGTCTGTGTGTGTGTCAGTGTGTGTGTGTGTCTGTGTGTGTGTGAGTGTGTGTACTCTGAATGTCTGTCCCCCCCTATCAATTCGAACACGGTGAATGCGAATTGAACTAAATTTGGTACAAAGGTAGCACTAGCAAAGGACACCTCAGTGTCATGTTTTATATCGCCGCCATCTTGACGGAAACGTAATGGCGGCCTCACAAATGTTCAAAGCTTAAATCAAATTACGACTAACCTAATCATCCAATCTCTACCAAATTTTGCAACAACATACCTTTATGGGGGAGCATCCTTTGACCAAACTAATAGGTCATCAGAGTAATAGTTTGCGGATGGCGGCCATCTTTGTGTGAATATCGATTCCCCCTATTAATTCGAACACGGTGCAACCGAATGGAACGACATTTGGTACAGAGGTAGTACTAACAAAAGGCACCTCAGTGTCATGTTTTATATCGTCGCCATCTTGACGGAAACGTAATGGCGGCCACACAAATGTTCAAAGCTTAAATCAAATTACGATTAACCTAATCATCCGATCTCTACCAAATTTTGCAACAACATACCCTTATAGAGGAAGCATCCTTTGACCAAATGAATAGGTCATTAGCCTAATAGTTTGCGAATGGCGGCCATCTTTGTGTGAAAATCAATTCCCCCTATTAATTCAAACACGGTGAAACCGAATGGAACGAAATTTGGTACAGAGGTAGCACTAGCAAAGCGCATCTCAGTGTCATGTTTTATATCGCCGCCATATTGACAGAAACGTAATGGCGGCCACACAAATGTTCAAAGCTTAAGTTAAATTACGACTAACATAACCATCCGATCTCTACCAAACTTTGCAACAACATACCTTTTTGGAGGGAGCATCCTTTGACCAATCTAATAGGTCATTCACCTGATAGTTTGCGGATGGCGGCCATCTTTATGTCAAAATTGATTCCCCCTATTAATTCGAACACGGTGGAACCGAATGGAACGAAATTTGGTACAGAGGTAGCACTAGCAAAGGGCACCTCAGTGTCATGTTTTATATCGCCGCCATCTTGACTGAAACGTAATGGCGGCCACACGAATGTTCAAAGCTTAAATCAAATTACGATTAACCTAATCATCCGATCTCTACCAAATTTTGCAACTACATACCTTTATGGAGGGAGCATCCTTTGACCAATCTAATATGTCATTCACCTAATAGTTTGCGGATGGAGGCCATCTTTATGTCAAAATTGATTCCCCCTATTAATTCGAACACGGTGCAACCGAATGGAACGAAATTTGGTACAGAGGTAGTACTAACAAAAGGCACCTCAGTGTCATGTTTTATATCGCCGCCATCTTGACTGAAACGTAATAGCGGCCACACAAATGTTTAAAGCTTAAATCAAATTACGACTAACATAACCATTCGATCTCTACCAAACTTTGCAACAACATACCTTTATGGAGGGAGCATCCTTTGACCAATCTAATAGGTCATTAGCCTAATAGTTTGCGGATGGCGGCCATCTTTATGTCAAAATTGATTCCCCCTATTAATTCGAACACGGTGGAACCGAATGAACGAAATTTGGTACAGAGGTAGCACTAGCAAGAGGCACCTCAGTGTCATGTTTTATATCACCGCTATCTTGACGGAAACGTAATCGCGGCCACCCAAATGTTAAAAGCTAAAATGTAATTACGACCAACCTAATAATCTAGTCTCTACCAAATTTTGCAACACCATATCTTTATGTGGGAAACATATTCTGACCAAACTGCAAGAACATCAGCCCAATAGTTTGCAGATGGTGGCCAAGTATGTGTGCAAATCGATTCCCCCTATCAATTCAAACACGGCGAAACCGAATTGAACGAAATTTGGTACAGAGGTAGCACTAGCAAAGGGCACCTCATATTCATGTTTAATATCCCTATAGCACGTTGTATTTCAACAAGCTACTACAACCAACATTCAATCATACTCCTTGAAAAGGACAAAGAGTTATAACAATACCCATGCATCTAGGAGAAAGTAGGCTATATGTTATTTACTGAACATCTTGTTTTAATATATAATTTCCATTGCAAAAAGCACCATTTAACGCTTTATTTTCTAACGTCTCAGTACTCAAGAAACAATGAATATAAAAAAAATCAAGCAAAAATGTTCTACTCTGATAGGATTTGAACCCCGGCCAGCCACATGAGAGACGGGAGCTCTAACCACACAGCCAATCGTACACTCATAACTTACGCGTTATCGATCAAATACATATAACGTACTGTATTAGCAAATAATCACTTCGACTGAAGATTTCTTCACTGGAGTGTATTTCAAACTGAGTTCATTTCATATTAAGTTCATATAATTTTTATCAGTAGGTTATATTGCATGCAACATTTTGAAATTAGTAAAATGTAGGTCAGAACGAGAGATCAGCTGCCATCTTGTCAAATAGCCGAGACGATTCAGATTTTTAAAGTCACTTCTAGATTATAATATTACAATATAAACTTTTCATTTCGAACGAACCACGTCGCTTAGAACAGATTTAACGATTCTTGGTTCGATGTGCACAAGGAATAAACGATTGTTACTGTATTATTACTCCTAGCAGTCGTTAAGACTGGGTTCACTAACTGGCCGGTATAGAGCGCTGCTCGAATCTATAGTTTCTGCATAGTACAACTGAAGGCTGGTAGATGTCACTCCGGTGGAGAATGTCGTTTTTTAATATATAATTTCCATTGCAAAACGCACCATATAACGCTTTATTTTATAACGTCTCAGTACTCAAGAAACAATAAATATAAAAAAATCAAGCAAAAAAAGTTCTACTCTGATAGGATTTGAACCCCGGCCAGCCACATGAGAGACGGGAGCTCTAACCACACAGCCAATCGTACACTCATAACTCACGCGTTATCGATTAAATACATATAACGTACTGTATTAGCAAATAATCACTTGGACTCAAGATTTCTTCACTGGAGTATATTTCAAACCGAGTTCATTTCATATTAAGTTCATATAATTTTTATCAGCAGGTTATATTGCATGCAACATACTGAAATTAGTAAAATATAGGTCAGAACGAGAGATCAGCTGCCATCTTGTCAAATAGCCGAGACGATTCAGATTTTTAAAGTCACTTCTAGATTATAATATTACAATATAAACTTTTAATTTCGAACGACCACGTCGCTTAGAACAGATTAAACGATTCTTGGTTCGATAATCGGAACTGGTGGGTCCCATGTTATGGATTATAAATTTTGCATAATTCACACGGCCGCCATCCTGAAATGGTACGTTTGATGACCTTGTAGTTTGGGCACAAGACGCGTCCCATATGAAGGTAGGTTGTTACCAAATTTGGTAAAGATCTGATGATTAGTTTGGTCGTAATGCATTATTAAGTTTTGACCATTCGATTGGCCGCCATTACCTTTTGGTAAAGATGGCGGCAATATAAAACATGACACTGAGGTGCCCTTTGCCAGTGCTACCTCTGTACCAAATTTCGTTCAATTCGGTTTAACCGTGTTTGAATTGATACGGGGGACAGACATTCAGAGTGCACACACTCACACACACACACACACACACACACACACAGACTCACACACATACACACACACAGACAGACACAATTTTTTTTCGCCCTGTAGTGATCTCATAAGTCTACTTTCATTTTTTGCAAAAATCGAAAGTAGGCTAAAAATGGAATACACCTAACGTAAAAACAAATCTCTACTTAAATAAAACGATAAATGGAATAGACCTAGCCTAACTTAACAGAATTAACGTTGGTAGAGGTAATTTTCTTTTACCAAAATCTACTTTCCATTATAATTAAATATGTACTACCAAGAAATGATGAAAAATGCCGAACCTAATCCAACAAACAAAGCAACTCTACAGTTACTTCAACTAAAGGCTAATATTTAATGCAATATGATGATTTTGAAGGGATGGTGAAAGTACGAAGTACAAGCAGAAATGAACTGCAATGTGATGATTATGAAGTGATGGTGAAGGTACGAAGTAATAACAGAAATGAACTCTACAGTTACTTCAACTAAAGGCTGAAATGATTATGAAGTGATGGTGAAAGTACAAAGTATAAACAGAAATTACAGAGAAATAATGTTTGAACAGAGAGAGTGGGTAAAGGTCGGGAGTGCAGACAACAATGACGTGCACGTTATGACGGTAAAGAACACACTGAGCATTGCCACAAGGCTCACTGCCTGCAAAGCACCAGATCACTGGTGGGGGCGACGTGATGCAGCCCACATTACCTGGCAAAAATAGACTTAGGCATTATTGAAGCTGTTTATATAATCGTGGTTTTTGCAGTTATCACGGTTTGACCATGATCCAGAGTGAATTTTTTGAAAACCTTTCTTAGCGAGCACCTACGGCTCTTGAGGATGCTGCATACCAAATTTCATTCCAATCCGTTCGGTGGTTTCGTGATGAATGAGTGAGAGGTAGTTGACAAATATATAGTAGAAATCGCGGTTTGACCATGATCCCGAATGAATTTTTTCAAAACCTTTCTTGACGAGCACCTACGGCCCTCGAGGAAGCTGCATACCAAATTTCATTCAAATCCGTTCGGTGGTTTCTGAGATTTGGTGATGAATTAGTGAGTGGTATTTGACAAATATATAGTAGTAATCGCGGTTTTCGCGGTTTGACCATGATTCCGAGTGAATTTTTTCAAAACCATTCTTAGCAATCACCAACGGCCCTTGAGGAAGCAGCATACCAAATGTCATTCCAATTCGTTCAATGGTTTCTGAGATTTCGTGATGAATGAGTGAGTGGTATTTGACAAATATATAGTAGAAACCGCGGTTTTCGCGGTTTGACCATGATCCCGAGTGAATTTTTTGAAGACCATTCTTAGCGAGCACCCACGGCCCTTGAGGAAGCTGCATACCAAATTTCATCCCAATCCGTTCGGTAGTTTCTGAGATTTTGTGATGAATGAGTGAGTGGTATTTGACAAATATATAGTAGAAATCGCGGTTTTCGCGGTTTGACCATGATCCCGAATGAATTTTTTTAAAACCTTTCTAAGCGACCACCTATGGCTCTAGAGGAAGCTGAATACCAAATTTCATTCCAATCCGTTCGGTGGTTTCTGAGATTTCGTGATGAATGAGTGAGTGGTATTTTACAAATATATAGTAGAAATCGCGGTTTTCGCGGTTTGACCATGATCCCGGGGGAATTTTCCGAAAACCTTCCTTAGCGAGCACCTAAGGCCCTTGAGGAAGCTGCATACCAAATTTCATTCCAATCCGTTCGGTGGTTTCTGAGATTTCATGATGAATGTATGAGTGAGCGGTATTTGACAAATATATACAGGGTCTTTCATATAAAATAAGAGCGCCAAGCGGCGGCTTTGTTAACGCAGCTGCGGTCACCTTGGCCGAGCTTTTGGCACGCCAAGGCCCCCTGCTTTAAGCGTGTGTACAATCCTATATGATGCAGCGGCCTGGCTAGCGTGTGTACAATGCTGAAATCTTACTTTAGTTAGTTCGTTAGTTATTGTTGATGAAACCGAAACCCCTACTTGTGCTAATTTTGTGAGTGATTTATTCGGAGGCCGTTCAAGATTCTCGCCAATGTCATCTAGCTCATCCTCTGTTAAAACTGTCCGTGTGCGGGCATGTTTTTTATTGAGCACCGAGCCAGTAGTGTCAAACTTATTTGCAATTACGTGAATCTGTGCTAGTGAAGGTGGCACTTCATCGGGAAATTGCTGAACAAATGCATCACGTACCCGCCGAGGCGACTCGTACTTAAAATAGGTTTTACATAAAAATACGATGTTGCAATGATATCTGTCTCACCATGCTAGCACACGAGGTTTAGACTGGCGACTGAGCAACTGCACGCTTATTGCAAGGTCAAGTTTGGTAATGACAATCTGTTATTTTTATACAGTCCATCGGAACTTGAAAAAAAACAGCCATCGTATGTACTATGCACGCGCTTTCAATACTATAGGGGTTTCGGTTTCATCAACAGTAACTAACTAACTAACTAAAGTAAGATTTCATCATTGTACACTCGCTAGCGAGGCCGCTGCATCATATAGGATTGTACACACGCTTAAAGCAGGGGTCCTTGGCGTGCCAAAAGCTCGGCCAAGGTGACCGCAGCTGCGGGTAACAAAGCCGCCGCTTGGCGCTCTTATTTTATATGAAAGACCCTGTAGTAGACAGGCATGCGCCTGTTTTCTTTCCCTACCTCTTTTTTCCTGCGAGTGCTGAAATAGCTAGGGATTCACCACTCATCAAGCATGCCACAACTACTTGCATGACACATGCAGATAAGATATATTTACGTTTGGACAGTCGAGTCTAATCAGGATATTTCGTGTTACTCATAAAACAGGGTTGTCCAATAATGTTTACTGTAGAATAGAAGTACCATTTCACAAAATGATAAAATTTTGACTGTCAAATCTTGTTACTATTATTATGGGACAGATGACCTCGCTGTTCCGCCCCTTAAAACCTCAATAACTAATTAACTAACTAACTAACTAACTAACTAACTAACTTGTCACTATTATTCTGGTTCGTGTATCATAATTTGAATTGAAGAATGGATCTCGGGGGGAACTTGTACTTCCGAGCACATATTGGCTGCTATGACGAGAGCACCAAATTTTATTTAAAGTGTACCAGGTTGAGAACGCCTACTGTACAGTATAACAAAATACAGTAGCGGTTGATTGGCTAGCGTTCATGGCTGTCCCCTGCATTGCCAAGAAATGTAATTCTGGTCTGAGGGCTGGAATGGGGTACGCTCAGCCTCGTGAGGCAAAACTGAAAAGAAGTGCATTTGATTCCAATCTTAGCCATCGTGGAAGTGGTATTTCGTGGATTACCACTTCCACCCCAGAGAAACGTCGGATTGGTTCCTAACTTAAGACACGGTCGCCCCCTTCCCGACCTTCGCCTTAATCACAAATGCACAAAGAAACTACAGATGTCATAATAACACAGGTTATCAGACAAATTCTATACCCACCCAAAGACGCGGGTCTAAATGACCACGATGTCTCAGTCCCTTAAATGAAACATCAACGACTGAACTGAGGTAAAAATAGTTCCGTGAAAATCTTAACAGTATTTTTCATATAATACACCGGTCATTTTCATTTAAAAACTCTGCCCCCTATTAAATGGATATTCCATATGATGGACTAAACTGCTTAGTAATAATGTTATTGGTTTTTCGTCCCTTTTAACAACTGCGGCATTTAGAGACGCCAGGGTGCCGGAATGTTGACCCGAAGGGGATCTTTAACGTGTCAGTAGATTTACTGGCACGTTAAAGATCCCCTCGCATTTGCGTACCCTCAAATGCCAACTGGCTACACGAGGATTCGATCCTGCAACCTTGGTTACAGCAGATGAGAACGTTATCGCTGAGCCACGCAGCCAGCCCAAGAAAGAAAGAAAGAAAGAAAGAAAGACAAACAGAAAGAAAGAAATAAAAAGAAGTGTTTGAACTGTAATTTCGTTTACTGAAGTGCCTTTGGATAAACACTATTCTTTGTTTTTGATTGACAGCTCATTAAACCGAGCATTGGGAAACACATGTCCAACAGGAAACAGGCAACCAGCCGTACACTTTGACTGTAAGTTGGAGAACAAAACAAGTATTACCTATTTTCACACTCCCTGTTATCTACAAAATCAACGGTTACAGCAGACAAGGTAAAATTTCACAGGGTGACAGAAAATTTATTTAAAATAGCATTCCGGAATTTGGAAATTTTCCATTAAAATGAGTATTTTGATTTTCGTTGTCCAAGGAGCAGTTTCCGTTTAATGAAGAGATTTTAACACGTTTTTCACACCAAGTTCACGGGACCATCAAATATTTCTGTTTAAGACAAGTTTCCGGTTACTAAAGGATGCGTTGAAGGCAGGTTTAACTGCAATCAAAAACTACATAAAGAGATTCCATATTACTGTATTGTCCCATGTACTGAACATGGTTTGCACAGATTAATAGAGTTTCTCTAAATGCCTACTCGGAGAAAACATGAACTGCATGACATCCCGCGGTCTAGTCATCTTCATCGCTTCTAGATATTTGTTGATCGAAGACTCCGATAGCAGTCTATATTCGAAAGTCTGTCTTCCGTTTAGCACAATAGCGTGGCATTCCCAAGTTCTAAGTTTAGCATGAGAGCCAGCGATGTTTACTGAATAAAGTTAGAACAAAAGGTCATAAAGTGAACTCCACTTTATCATTCCTGCTGAACTTCATTTCCAGCGAAGTGGTGGGACACGCCCGACCGGGGAGTGGCCTTGGTAAATGATACGGATTCGATTCTAGCTCGCTGACGTCAGTCTCCTGTGGCTTCCGTTCTGTGGTAAAAAAAAAAAAAAAAAACAAGGACAGCCCACACTGTGACGGCGCAAAGAAATGAGAAGGCAATGCATTTGTGAGTGAGGGTAATCAATGTCAATATGTGGAACCTAAATGAATGACAGAACAGCTACTCAGACAAGCCATTATGGTAGTTACCGTCACTCAAACAATGAAAGAGAGCACATTTTGGACACGTTTCAACGTTGTGTTTACACACGATTTTTCACATCGGTGTCAGGGATTATAGTATATATTCTTATTCTTCTTCTTCTTCTTCTTCTTCTACTTCTTATTATTATTATTATTATTATTATTATTATTATTATTATTATTATTATTATTATTATTATTATTATTATTACTGTTGCCTTTATTGTGGCGAATTACGACGTTACTCCACTTATTTCTTTGAGTCTTGGATCTGAGCTTGAGAACTAAACAAGAAAGAAAAATATTATTGTTAATTTATTTAGTAACTTGCGGCAATGTGGGTACTTGGTGTACTTGGGTGTGTGAATGATTTGTCTGATATCCGTCGTTGTTGTGATGTCTGTATTAGTGTGTGTAATTGTAATTGGGGCTAGGATTTGGAAAGAGGTGACCGTGATTTTAATTTAGGTACCATCCTACTATTTGCCTGGAGTAGCAGTGGTGTTAAACACGTAAAACCACTGAGGGGGTGATCAAACCCACCTCTTCTCAGTTCTGCCTCACGAACTGAGTGTACCCCATTCCGGTCCTCAGACCAGAAGTATATTTCTTGGCAGAGCCGGGAATGGAGCCTGGACCTCAGAGGTGACAGCCAAGAATTCTAGCCATTACATTACGAGATGGTCTATGAAAGAAAGAAAGAAAGAAAGAAAGAAAGAAATACTAAAAATTTACTAATTTTAGCCTATTTTCAATTTTGAAAAAATAGGCTTATGAGATCACCTTTTGTCCGTGTGTGTTTGTGCGCGCGCGTGTGTGTGTGTGTGTGTGTGTGTGTGAGGTGTGTGTGAGTGTCCCCTAATAAAATCTAAACGGCTCGAGCGATTTCAATGAAACTCGGTAAGTTCATAGCACTATTCCCGGCGACCTCGACCGTGCCCTTCAAATTTTGTTACGTCTCACCAATCCAACATGACGGCTGTGCGAAATATTTCACTAGCATTCAATATCTCCGAAACTATTACCGATATCGCCCTGAAATTGTGTTCGGTGATAAAGGGCACTACTAAAAGTTCACCTATGAGACTTTCAAAAACCTGGTGACTACAAAACCAACATGGCGGTCAAGCGAAATTGAGACTTTTAAATAGACATTTCTCGCGATTTAACTATCCAAACGTAATGAAACTTGGTACAGCAAATGTTTATACACATTGTAATGCACTGGAGTCTAATTTAGTTCAATTGTTTACATAACCTCAAAATGGCGGCGGTGCGAAATATTTCACTGACTTTCTATATCTCCGAAACTATGACAGATATCATCATGCAATTTTGTACGGTGATAAAGGGTACTGATACAAGTTTACCTATGTATATTTCATAAACCTGTAAAGTACAAAACGAACATGGCGACCAAGCGAATTTGAAATATTTTATTAGACTTTTCTCGTGATTTAACTCTCCGAGAGCAGTGAATTGTGGTACAGTAAATGATTTTGCAGATTGTAATGCACTGCCATCTAATTTAATTCAATTGTTTACATAACCTCAAGATGGCGGCTGTGCGAAATTTTAAAATTAAGTTTTTATTCTTGTGTCGTAATCATGCGATCGAAGTGAAAGTTTGAATAATGAAGCTAGGCAATAATTGACCTTGAATGGTACATAACTCTATGGCCTATACATATAACAATCCTAAATGGCGAGGTTCCGAAATATTTAGACGGTTCTCAATATCTATGAATCTTTCACAGCAACCAAACTGAATATTTTAATGTTCATAGGGACTATGAACATATGTTCACCTATAGGACTTTAGTAAACTGGTGAGCACAAATCCAACATGGCGGCGACGCGAAGTATAAATATTTAAATGGACGTTTCTCGCGAATTAACTATCCGAGTGCCGTGAAACGTTGCACGTTAAATGCTTATACAAATGTTGATCCACTGGCATGCAATTTATTTCAATTGTTTGCATATTCACAAGATGGCTGGTGTGCGTACTTTTAAAATCTCGTTTTTACTTCTTGTGTTCTAATCATGCGATTAAAGTTTGAATACCACACGTACACAATAATCTTAATGTAATAGTACAAAAATAAAAATCCATCCTGGCGACCATATGAAATATTTAGACGGTTCTCAATATCTACGAATTTGTTACAGCAATTAAACTGAAATTTTGTATGTTGATAGAGACAATTAACATGAGCAGGATATATGAAAATAAGCTGTATGGTTCTTCACGGAACTACTTGTTTATCTTTCTTTTAGGCAACTGTACATTGGGAGTTTTAGAGCAAAAGGAGCAAAGGTTATACAGTGCGGAATCACCAATAAGGTCTAGTGGAAAGAGTTACCTTTCGACCAACAGCGGTATTGTACACCCTGCTCTGGTCAAGGATGCGGGTTCGAATACCGACACATAGGTTAACATTTGAGGGTGCTTACATGCAAGAGATCAATAACGGTTGATTCGCCTTCAGGGTGAAATTGCATTAACCCTGCGTCTTTCAATGTAACAGTAGTTAGAAAGAAAGAAAATTATAATAATTATAGCAATAACATTAATCATAATAATACACATTCGCATATCTTTCTAGTCATCGCGAGATAAATCCTGTAGTTTTAATGTCGTCAGAGTGCTGGAATGGTATCGTACAAGATGTTTCTTATTGTTAACTGCCGATAAATCTCGCATTCAGCCCCTAACAAATGCCACCGACCTAATCCAGTTTCCATACGTCAGCCCTTGGCACAGTAGACAATCTTAGAAGACTATACAACAAAGTATAATAATAATAATAATAATAATAATAATAATAATAATAATAATAATAATGGTATTGGTTTTACGACACTTTTGACTAGTGCGGCTTTTACAGACACCAGAGTGCCAGAATTATGCCCCGAAGGGGTTCTTTAACGTGACAGTAAATCCAATGACACTTCTCCCCCACATTTTCGCACTCTCAAATGCCAACTGACTGCACTACAATTCGATCCGAGTCCAAGGAGGCACTACAATCTACCACCAGAAAAACACATTTTGGCGCTGTCTACGCACCGATGTTGGCAAATCATGTAGCCATAGTTACTGATACTTTAGAAGACCTTCAGGATAGTGTAACCAGATTACACAAATCATGTACCTGATTCTGACTGAAAATCAGTGTGATAAAGACTGATGTAATTGTTTGTATCTGTTCCTACAGTGAATGTGCCTCACAATTTGTATTGATGTATACCGGAATGTGAAAATCTTAAGTCAGAAAATAATAATAATAATAATATCGTATGACCTCGGGTGCCGAGTGCAAGCTTTGTTATTTGACACCCAAAGGGTAGCTTGCATGTTGAATTTCGTTGTTCCTTGAAGCTCTATGAAAGTCAAGGAGGTTAGATATCTAAGCTCCTTGAACACTATAGAGCTTTCTAGTAGAGAAATGAGGAACTTTGTGTTCGCGGTAAATCCCGAGATTAATTTTGCCATTATGACCACGGCCTACTGAATTCAAATAGGTTCTTTGACATGCCAACATCGTATGACATGGTGTCGTATTTTTGCCGCCTTTCAAAATTCACTTACCACGGCCAGGAGCGAACCTGCAAGCTTGGGGTTAGTAGACCGACACGTTGACCACTGACCCACCGTGTAATAATAATGTTTGAAAATGGAATTTCGATGAAAAAGACATCACTTGAAATTTATCAAGTTACAGAAAAAATCACAGATACCATAAGGAAACGGCCGTTACAGATTTACGGACACCTCTCGCACAATGGGTAATAACAGGCTCACAGAGAAAATGATCAACCCAGCCTTATCAATTATAAAACAAAACAGCTGGCAAAAATAAATCAGTGAAGACATAAATGAAATTGGCTTTCATGAAGAAACCATTCAAGACAGAAAAAAATATCATAACTTTAATTCACAAACACAAATTTTCTGAGAAGCCCACCCCACAAAATACAGGATGGACAGAACAGCGTAAAAGGGAACACAGCGAGAGGATGAAGAGATATTGGGAAGGGAAGATGAGAAAGTGCTAATAAGTTCAAACGATCTCTTTGGCTGGGCACAACGAATCAAAAATAAAAGTCACGTCGTACTCTCAAAATAATATTTCATTACTTTCATATTGTTACAGTTAATAGGCATATGAGATTAACCCAACTTAGTATGAAAGTGAAGCTAGTATTGCTGTGAGTTATAAACTACTGTAGAATTGTAAACTAATCTGCGGAAATGAACCAAAAGTACTCTGTGATGATGGTAAAAGCTAAAATTACAACCTACATATATTGTCTATTATTATAATTTTTATTTTATAATAATAATAATAATTCTCCGTGAGAAAAAGACAAAGGTAGCCTGGTACAGTGAGATATAAAAGATCTGTACGAGATTGGGATCTCATGTGAAGATATGCAGGAGCATGGCCAGCTAAAACTCTTGGAACATCGGAGTTTCCAACCTAAGCCAAAGCTGAAAACCAGAAGGGCGTGGACAAAGGAGAGAAAGGAACAACACCGTCTACGAATGAAGGAACACTGGGCTAATTCTAAAGCTAAAAGGGAACAGTTGAAATGACATGGTCCTTAGTTGGCCAAAACGAAAGAAGAGGTAATAATAAATGTCATGTTGTACTCCTAAAACAATATTTCATTTCTTTCATATTGTTATAGCCTCTAGACATATGAGATTACAGTAATATTTAATACTTATATCAACAATATTCAATAATAAAAAATATTATAATAATGCTGATAATCGTATGGTCGCAAGCAGAAGCAGGAACACCCGTCATGAATTGCGCTTGAAGACATTGGCTTTCTCCTCACTAAGCTTGCATGTGTACCTACGTCACATAACATTTCCAGAGTATTTCATACTGGCATGCAAGTGTAACCACACTGCAATAGGTGGGTGGTAGGATGAAACACAGGGATTACATGTCGGCGTACCTATAATACAGGGCGCCCTAGAATGTTCTCCGCAGTGGTTACTTGCAGCTGTGAGCGGTTGCCTCATCGGTTTAGTTGGTAGCACGGTGTCTTTGACAGGGTGAATCCCACACGTGTGGGCTGTAGCCTGTCGAAATCGTCAGTGTGTATTGCAATTAGCGAGCGTATGTGTCATCAGCACTTCCAGCATCTGTTATGAATGGCTGTGGTGAGTACAAAGTATACTGTTTGCTTGTTATTAGGGAACACGTAAGTCAAGCAGCATTGCGCGTCATAGGAGCTCACGACACCACGGACAGTTAATCGATGACAGAGGCTACTTGAGCTGAGTCATATCCTACTCGCGCAACTGTACCTGTCAACGAAGCAGGCTGACGTGTGACACAAGTAAACAAAGAATAGTTCCCATCTCGACCGCCGGCAATCATTTCGTGAAAGGCTAATATGTTGCAAGCGGCTGCCAACGTAACTGCTGTAGCTAGCTCTCGCAGACGCATGTAGGCGCTGCGGAGAACATTCCCGGACTCACTGTACTTTGTAATGCATTTAACATTACTCTTTCTGCTATGCTCAGGATTAATATTGAATTTACAAATATTAGACCAAAAACGTAAGAGAACATAAGCTTCTTAACCCCACGCAGCTCAGTAGAAGTATTATTTGCTCATTCAGCCGAAGAAAGGGAGCTTGCCTAGTCCAGTGGGAGCTGGCGCGGCGGGGCGGAGCGGCGTCAATAACAAGTACAAAACTTGGGCAGGGGGGAAATGGAGAAATGATGGCGCGGACGTGGAAATTGGATTGACGAGAAGTGATTGGAGAAGAAGTCGAAATGTGAAGCAATCAAGTAATGACCGGCAGAAACACGTATTGAATTTGATTTAAGTGTTCTTCCTAGCAGCGTGGAGCCGATGTAAAGTACAAGCTTTCTGTCTAATATCTATCTTTCCCTTTATAACAGTGTTTCAAAAGAAGGGCAAATTATCCTAAAGTTGACAGATATTTGACAGGAAACGCCTTATCCCGTCCGTCGAGTATGGGGAAGGGGAGCTATGCGAAGGTTGACGTTACCATTCGACTTAACTGGAAATGTCATTTGAAGTTGCACTTGCCTGTATATGCAACTGACAGTCATTCATGGAAACTGCAATTTACTCAGTTGGCACAACTTCAAATTAGGAGAGTTGTTGTGAAAATTGGCGCAACTTTTCTGACACAAACTTCTCAGTGTCCACTTAATGCTCTGTAGGGGAACGTCTTAGACTGGATTATGGTATTATCATTATTATTATTATTATTAATAATAATATTATTCTTTCTTCGATTCGGCCAACTACGGACCACGTCAGTTCAACTGTCTCTTCTTCCGAGCTCTAACTACCGCCCAGTGTTCCCGTATTCGTCTTCGGTGTTGTTCTTTCTCTCTTGGGACCACGCCTTCCCTGTCTTCAGCTTCGGCTTTTCCTGGAAACCTTTGTGCGTACCTAGTTTTTCCTGAAGTGGAACACGCTCCTGGATATCTTTAGGGGAAATTTCCATTTCACGTAGATCTTTCTCAACTTCCGTAAACCATGCCCCTTTGGTTTTCTTATCTTGGAAGTACGTCAATATCCGTTTTGATATCCTGCCTGGGCTCACTCGTGTCACGTGGCTATAAAAGGCAATCCTTCTTTTTCGAATCGTGTCACTGATCTTCTCCACGTGATTGTACAATTTGTGGTTGTGACGCCTTCTGTACTCGCTGTTTTCTTTGATGGGACCCAGGATTTTCCTCAAAATCTTCCTTTCTTTAGCCTCTAGTTTTTCCATCAGACATTTCTTGTTCATTATTATTATTATTATTATTATTATTATTAACGTGTCGGACTACCAACTCCAAGCTTTCAGGTTCGCTCCTGGGCGTGATAAGTGACTTTTGAAAGGCGACAAAAATCACTTGTATGTCATACGTTGTTGGCATGTTAAAGAACCCATTTGAATTCAGTAGGCCGTGTTCATAATGGCAAAATTGATTTCGGGATTTTTGGTCATCACAAAGTTCCTTCATTCTCTACCAGAAAGCGCTATAGTGTCAAGGAGATTAGATATCTAACGTCCTTGGCTTTCATAGCGTTCCAAGTAATGACGAAATTCGACATTCAAGCTGCCCTCCGGATGTCAAATAACAAAGCTTGCACCCGGCACCCGAGGCCATACAATATTATTATTATTTTTATTGTTATTATTATTAAGTGTAACAATATGAAATACAATTAATTATAGACTTAAATCCAGTGCTGAAATGTAGTCCACTGATGCAGGAATAACGTAGGTGAAATCCAACACGTCTCCTCTGAAGGGTAGAATGTTACAATGTTGGACAATGTGCTCAGCTAAGGTTAATATGAACTCATGTCACCACGGAAAGTAAAACCAGGTAGACTACTGGACGGGAGTTACATCCTACCTGTGCGACTGTACCTGTCAACTACTAAGCTGACAGAATGACACAAGTAAACAAAGAATAGTCTCCTCCTCAGCCACCAGAAATTGTATATTGAAAGACTAATTACCCAATTAGATTGGGCGGTGAATTACAATTAATTTCCTAGATCAGAGTCGACTCAACAATGCTTCATATTAACACACATAAAGAGTACTAAAATAAACGCAACATTTTAGAAGTGCTTCTGAGAAGCATTAGGAGCTTAGTGTGGAATAAAGATGTCCCACAAAAAAAGCAAGGAAGTGTTATACAGAAGCTACTATATCCCGATACTGACCTATGCATCAGAAACGTGGATAATGAATAAAAGAGACATAAGCAGAATACAGGCAAGTGAAATGAAGTTTCTGCGAAGTAGGATCGGAGTAACAAGAAGAGACAGAGTGAGGAATGAAAAGGTCAGGGAGATAGTGAAAGAGAGTCTTTGCAATGTAGGATTGATACATCAAGACTGAGGTGGTATGGACCCTTAAAGAGAATGGAAGAGAAGACGATTCCCAAGAGGATACCTGAGATGCAGATGCAGAAGAAACGATCAAGGGGAAGACCAAGAGATAGATGGCTGAAAGGAGTGGAGGAATGTGTCAAGAAGAGAGGCGAGGACTGGACCAGAGTGACAGCGGAGAGGTGGTGGGAAGAAAGGACTAAGTGGTGAGGCTTATGTTCCAAACAGACCCAGCCTGGGGCTGGAAACTGTACAAGATGATGATGATGATGATGAATAGACTAATGCAATAAAAAACATAACTGAATTGGCCGGAGATGAAAAGTATTGAGTCAGTTTTCACTACTTTACAGGAGACGTATCAAACGCCATTGACAGAACAGAACTTAATAAATACACTATATTCGTAATCCATATTGTGAAGCAACTATACAGGTTATATTTGTGTTAGTGGAATATCAATTAAATGTCTTCTTCTTTATTAGGAATATTCTAGAATACAGTAGTTTTCCTTCAACCCAAAAATACCCTACTCCTCCTCAAATTTCGGTCTTCAGCATCTTCCTCGGTTAAGCCTCTGGTAGCCATGCTTCTCTTTACACCATCCATCCATTGATCTCTTGGTTTACCCCGTTTCCATTTGCCTTCAGCTTGCCAATGTAACATTAAATTTGGAATTCTACCACCCAGCATCCTTTTCACATGTCCAAACCAATGTAATTTTCTTTCTTCAACCACTTCTAGTACATTTTCTTTACCTGCTAAATTTCTCTGAGAAAATTCAAAGTTGTAGTCCCTACTTGAATTAAAAAACAGATACACACACTAATACAGTCATCACAATTAACACCGGTTATCAGACAGATTCTACACACACCCAAAGTACACGGGGCTACATGACCGCGTTGTCGCAGCCCCTAAACTAAGGAACCAACCAACCAACCAACCAAATTTCTCTGATTCTCGTATTTCTAATAATATCCAATCTTGATTTTCTTGCCGGCCTCCTCCAATAAGCCATCTGTGTTACTAATAATGTGTTTGCTTGCTGTCTGTTCAACGTCCAAGTGTCTGCTCCACAGAAGAAAATACTTTGTACCAATAAACTGTAAATAAGTTTCATAGTGTTGTTTAAAATAATTCTGCTCCATAAAACGGAATTTAAAGCTCCTATTCTTCTCCTAGCCTCACTTACTCTTTTCTCAATTTCAGATGAACTTATTTTTCAAATCAATTTCGGAAACGTGACTTAATGCCTTTGAACTCCGTGGTCAGTTTAGTTCGGCATGAGGCCATCCGGAGTGAATATTCCACATGCTATTTTATTTTAAAATGGATTTGTAACACCTAAACCCTGTACAAATGTAATGCACAGTAGAATTGTAACACGCGGGAATGTTGCAGTGCGGCCAACATTAGACCTAACTACGGAATACGGCGCTTAAAGGCAGTAAGTCATTGACTTAACGATTTTTCCTCTGATCGCTCTCTGGCTTAAAGAGAAGGCTGACTTAATTCCTTCCTTTGCCGTTCCAAGACCCTTGGGTCAATACTTCAGAATACTAATTGTTTAAAAAATGACCCTTTTTGACTTCATGCCTTTCAGCTCCCACCAATTCAATTGGTTAAAATATCCGATTCGTTACAGAGTTTAATTAAAAACGTCAGTAGCTTAATTATTGTAAGTACTGTAGTACATAGGAGTTATATACATATCCATTGAACCTAGATTAAGCCTAAGGGAGTAGGATCTGATGATGTTTGCTTGACGAACGAAACTAGTCATGCAATTTAACCTCCCAGTTATGAGAGAAGTGTTTTATTAAATAATTCATGTAAATTATTTCAGGCACTAGGAAATTACGGAGTAGGAGACTTCTGCTACTTAGGAAGCAAAATAACCAGTGATGGACGAAGGAAAGAGGATATAAAAAGTAGGCCTAGGTTGGCTGAGGCTAGGAAAGCATTTATACAGAAAAGGAATCTGTTGACATCGAATATAGATTTGTGTACACTTGAAAGTCATTTTTGAGAGACTTTGTCTGGAGCGTGGCGCTCTTTGGAAGAGAAACTTGGACTGTTGACGCAGCATAAAAGAGGAGAATTGAAGCGTTTGAAATGTGGTGTTACAGGAGAATGATGAAGATCAGATGGGTTGATAGAGTAACAAATGAAGTGGTTTTAAGATGAGTGGGAGAGAACAGATGATTGTGGCGACTGCTAATGAAGAGAAGAGATAGGTTGGTAGAACACATACGGTACTAAGACACCCAGGATTAGCAAAGTTAGTTATGGAAGGAAGGGTCGAGAATAAGAACTGTAGGGGTAGACCAAGGTTAGAATATATTAAACAGATTACCTAGGATGTAAGGTGTGGTAGCTAAGCAGACATGAAACAATTAGCTCAGAACACGGAGGCAAGGAGAACTGCTTCAAAACTGGCAAAAGACTAGAAGAAACTCAAACGCACACACCCCTCTCAATCTAATTCGGGCACACTCGTGTTGAACGATGGAAAAATCTAATAATAGATTACCTAGCCATTATTGAAAAATGGATATTAATATTTCAATAAAAACAAGAAGTACCGTGACGAAATAAAAAGCGCCTACTTTACTTAAAATTTAAGAATCATGCCAATGATTAATCTATATGGATCTATCTAGAATAATGATGAAATTAAGTTGGTAATATCGAAATTTCTAATTAGTTCGAAATACTGTATACCTGGCATAATGTAGCCTAATAGAGCACTACAGTTGGCAGCCCTGGTGACTGAATATATTCTTAGTTCCATTTCTTAAGGTACAGAATACAAAATTTGGCTGAAGTCCAATGGATTGCATGAACGTAACATGCAGTTAGACATTGGATCTAACAGCGCGTAAAATCATGTTGGCAACAATGTCATACATGTATTGGTCAGAAATCATCTGAAATAATCTGATCTATTGTTGTGCCAATTTTGAACGAAATCCATTAGTTAGTATAGACGTTACATGCATTTAAAATTAGACCTATCAGCAGGCTTAGAATCATGTTGGCAGCACTAACGTATATTTGTTACTCCAAATTTATCTAGAATGTCAGGTACTATACGTGTGCAATGGTTAGAGCTATTGGCTTGCATAATTTCTGATGTATTGATATTAGGGTAACAAAAATAGAGACAGCATGTATTAACAGTTGGCAGCCCTGGTTGCTCTTAAGAATACGCATAGTCATATCTGTTATTGTACACATAGCACATATGCAATTTGGTTGAAATCCAAATGATAGTATAGAAGTTACATGTATTTAAATTTGGACCTGTCTGTACCAATTTTGCAAATCGGTACATGTTCATCTTATCTTCGAGACGCAGCAGGAGGTCCAGGTCTGACCAGATTATCACGAGAGCATACACCAGGACCCTTCTGAGAATTCCATTCACCAAGTTGGCGTCTGGGTACTGGTGAAATGAGATCGCCTAGCCCTTTCCGACATGATTTGTGCCCTTGTGTGTGCTGTCACCTAAAGGTTTATAATAAATGGAAAAGAGGGATAAGTCAAGCTTTGATCCGTGAACTTTTGAAAGGTGAACAGTTCCTGTCAGTTTCATTCGCCAAGCCTTCTGCCAGGATTTCTGCCCTTCGTGCGAACTGTCACTTAAAGTATTATCCCTGATAGACACTTGTAGAGAGGGATAAGTCGAGCTTTGTGTCTGCAAACTTTGGAAAAGCGAACATTTCCTGTCAGCTGCATTCGCCAAGCTCTTATTCTGAGAAAGATCTTACAAAGGGCATTGTGTAACACCTCGACTCCTAGAAGGTTTCTACGCAGTAACCTGTATGGGCAGATATTCTATAGTACCCACTCAAGACCTTGAACTCTGGCTTTTGTTTTGGCCGGTTGTGCTACTGGTCGCAGTTGGTGCTACTGGAGTGTTGTGGTGGGGATACGCTGATATACTAGGGGTGGAATCGGTGACTCGACGAACAGTGTGTGAGGAAGGTTGCTGACAGAAAGACTCTCGAGCACTTGCCTCCGGGGAAAACGTGTGTGCAGTTTTCCCAGGAGGTTTCGAAGACGGCAGGTGGTACTATCATGATTTAATTACTAAGGGGCATAACCAAGGACGATTAATACAAACTTTGACTGCTAAATTTTGTAACGTCATTTTAAGGCCGCGTGTCGGCGGTCCGTAAGCTTAACTAGATAAAGTCTATTTTAACACTTTAGTATGTAATCTTTTGGAGGGTCTAGTAATATTTTGGTGGTACCTTTATATGTAATTACTGCAGGGTGTATATTTATTGCCCTATTTTCCCGTTAGCTGGATGGGAACCTCGTGGGTTCTAATTCTTGGTCAGACAGCCTCGACGGGACGGTCAAGGCTGCACTGTGGAGGTTGTCAGATCTTTTCCGTTCCATTAAGGGCCGTTTCGGTTGTTTGACGCAGCTTTGTTTTTAGAGAAGGCATTGCCTTTCTCGTGTTGTTATTCCTTTAGTTTGTCGTCAGGGGAATCATTCTAATCAATTTTCTTTTCTATCATAAATGTAGATGCGTGTAATCTTGCCACCCGGGCAAGTGCCTGGTTAGTTTAGGTTAAGTGATTCATTGGTGTTTTAATTAGATCATATTTGTCAGTTAGTTAATTAAGTGGTGGAAGGCTGTCTCTTGTAATTGTTTTATTTTACTGCTCAATACATGTTAGCTTATTTCGATTTGTCATATTATTTATTGCATGAAGTCACTAGGAAGATTATTCCCCTTTTCATTCTTCATCTTTGGCAGGGTCAGTTTAATACGGCCTGCTGAGGTACGCACCCAGCGTTCCACTCAACAAGCTGGTCTTGGCATTGGTTTCGTCCCGCCTTTTCTCTTTTCCTAAATCGAATGAGGGTGTTCTTGAAAACCAAGCAAATCGGAACATTCGCTCCTAGGTTTTTTTTGGCTGTGAACTCAGCTGGCCTAGCGAGTAATTAAATTAGCCCTTTCATGTGTTTTTTATTATCAATTCTGGGTGTGGTAATGTCATGTGATCATTTATTTTGATATGCTAATATTATTATTATTATTATCATATCTTGGGCAATCAAACAGGGAAGGGGGGATGAGGCTGCTGTTACACTGTCAATCGGCTTAGAATCATGTTGATAGCACTGACGTATATTAGTTACTCCAATTTAATATAGAAAGTCAGGTATTGTACGTGTGCATAGTTTAAAGCTGTCGGCTTGCATACTTTCTGATATATTGATATTTGGATAAAATAAATTGAGAGCATTCATTAATAGTTGGCAGACCTTGTGGATGTTAAGAATACGATCAGTCATATCTGTGTATGAACACATAGTACATTCGAAATTTGGTTGAATTCCAATTGATAGTGTAGAAGTTATGCATTTAAAAAATGGTCCTATCAGCAGGCTTAGAATCATTTTGGCAACACTGCCATGTATGGCCTCCTGGAAATTAAACTCAAATATTATTATCTATACGTGTGCCAATTTTGAAATAGCTCCCACCCATACCTTCCAAGACATCCAACGTGGAGCTCAAATTTCAATTGAGATTTATCAGTATTATTTTCAAATACGGCATTTAGATATTCAGGTATAGATCTTGACTCATACCAAATTTTGTATCGATTGCTGCAGCTGTTTAGGGTTTGATAGGGGGGGGGCACACACACAGACAGACAGACAGACGGATATACAGACACACAGAAGGACAGACACACCCACATTTGTCCGGATCGATCTCATAAGTCGCCTTTTCCTCATTTTTGCAAAATGTGTAAAGTAGGCTAAAAAAGCTTATGCGGTAGGGATGCAATTACCCCAGGGGAAGGGGAATTCTCCCTCATACCCTCGTTGGTTCCCACCCTGTATATTACAGCACGCAGGTAGATGTCCCTGCAGGAATATTGTCGACACTAAGCGCTTGCCCCAGGGGAACGATCTCGCTGCATCCCACAACGCACAATGGCGCACGTATAGATTCTGCTATTACCGACGAGCTTCATTATGCATTCATTATCTTATCTAGTGGGGTTAATTAGTTTGTTATCTATTACTTGCTTGTTCTATTCATCCCATCCCCTCTTCCTACCGCGTTATTTATTCAATTACTGCTTGTGGAACGAACGTGATCATACCTGCATCACTGATCTGCACCACTGCTCGCTCTGCCTTTTCTAGCTCGTAAAATATCTTCGCTCCCTTTCAGCTAAACTCTTGTGTTTACATAGTCGTGGAACTAGTTACGGTTGTGATACATTAAAGTTTCAAGCTGTTCTGTGCTTTGCTATGAAAGTTCAGATATTAGCAAAACGAAAACCTCTTCCTTTGTCAATGAAGGTTCAAAAACACTTGCAGCACACACAACGAGGAGCTCAAATGAATTGGCATCCATCAAACTCCGTAAAGTTCCGGCGTTGTTTCCATTTACTTGCATCGTGATCTTATTCATTTCGAAGGATAGTTCGCCTCGTTTTAGCCTCCGTGGCTTAGGCGGCAGCACGCTGGCCTCTCACCGCTCGGTCCATTGTTCAAATCCCGGTCACTCCATGTGAGATCTGTGCTAGACAAAACGGAGGCAGACAGGTTTTTCCCCGGGTACTCCGGTTTTCCCTGTCAAAATTTCATCCCAGCAACACTGTCCACTATCATTTCATTTCATTTCATTTCATTTGTCCTTCATTTAATCATTGCCCCAGAGGAGTGCGTCAGGCCCCGGCAGCCGGCTCTGTTCATATCCTCGCCGCTAGATGGGGGCTTCATTCATTCCATTCCTTACCCGGTCGGAGACTGGAAGCAGGCTGTGTATTTTCATTTCATAGTTCGCCTCGTTGCGTGGTCGCTAGCACTCTTGGCTGACACCGGGGAAGCACGGGTTCGATTCCCAGCTATGCCAAGAAAATTAATTCTGGTCTGAGGGCTGGAACGGGGTACACTCAGCCTAGTGAGATAAAACTGAAAAGTGGAGGGTTTGATTCTCACCTCAGCCATCCTCGAACTGGTATTCCATGGTTTCCCACTTCTACTCCAGGCGAATGCCGGGATGTTTCCTAAATTAAGGCCACGGCCGTCTCCTTCCTAGTCCTCAAGAGAATTACAAATACACACACTAATACAGTCACCTCATGAAGCCTCCGTGGCTTAGGCGGCAGCACGCCGGCCTCTCACCGCTGAGTCCGTGGTTCAAATCCCGGTCACCCCATGTGAGATCTGTGCTGGACAAAACGGAGGCAGACAGGATTTTCTCCGGGTACTCCGGTTTTCCCTGTCAAAATTTCATTACAGCAACACTCTCCACTATCATTTCATTTCATCAGTCATTCATTTAATAATTGCCCCAGAGGAGTGCGTCAGGCCTCGGCAGCCGGCACAGTTCATATCCTCGCCGCTAGATGGGGGCTTCATTCATTCCATTCCTGACCCGGTCGGAGACTGGAAGCAGGCTGTGGATTTTCATTTCAATACAGTCACCTCAATAACACAGGTTATCTGACAAATTCACGTCGCCCCCCCCCTCCCCAAACACACACATACAACCAAGTATACGGGGCTACATGACCTTTAAAGGGGCAGACGTCTTTGGATGCCACTTCTAGCGCCATCTCCTCCTTTCTCGTCCAATGTTCATTCACCAACTATTATTCTCTATGTCTCCCCAGGTATTAGGGCACCCGCCGCCTTTCTTTTTAGCCTACTTTCGATTTTTGCAAAAAATGAAAGTAGACTTATGAGATCAACACAGGGCGAAAAAAGTGTGTCTGTCTATGTGTGTGTATGTGTGTGTGTGAGTCTGTGTGTGTGGTGTGTGTGTGTGTGTGTGTGAGAGAGAGAGAGAGAGAGAGAGAGAGAGAGAGAGAGAGAGAGAGAGTGTGTGTACTCTGAATGTCTGTCCCCCCCCCTATCAATTCGAACACGGTGAATGCGAATTGAACGAAATTTGGTACAAAGGTAGCACTAGCAAAGGACACCTCAGTGTCATGTTTTATATCGCCGCCATCTTGACGGAAACGTAATGGCAGCCACACAAATGTTCAAAGCTTAAATCAAATTACGACTAACCTAATCATCCGATCTCTACCAAATTTTGCGACAACATACCTTTATGGGGGGAGCATCCTTTGGCCAAACTAATAGGTCATCAGCGTAATAGTTTGCGGATGGCGGCCATTTTTTTTGTGAAAATCGATTCCCCCTATTAATTCGAACACGGTGCAACCGAATGGAACGAAATTCGGTACAGAGGTAGTACTAACAAAAGGAACCTCAGTGTCATGTTTTATATCGCCGCCATCTTGACCAAAACCTAATGGCGGCCACACAAATGTTCAAAGATTAAATCAAATTACGATTAACCTAATCATCCGATCTCTACCAAATTTTGCAACAACATACCTTTATAGAGGAAGCATCCTTTGACCAAATGAATAAGTCATTAGCCTAATAATTTGCGGATGGCGGCCATCTTTGTGTGAAAATCAATTCCCCCTATTAATTCGAACACGGTGGAACCGAATGAAACGAAATTTGGTACAGAGGTAGCACTAGCAAAGGGCACCTCAGTGTCATGTTTTATATCGCCGCCATCTTGACTGGAACGTAATGGCGGCCACACGAATGTTCAAAGCTTAAATCAAATTACGATTAACCTAATCATCCGATCTCTACCAAATTTTGCAACTACATACCTTTATGGAGGGAGCATCCTTTGACCAATCTAATAGGTCATTCGCCTAATAGTTTGCGGATGGCGGCCATCTTTGTGTCAAAATCGATTCCCCTATTAATTCAAACACGGTGAAACCGAATGGAACGAAATTTGGTACTGTACCCAACTGTCATCATGTGGACCATGTGTTCGTATCCCAACTAACTCACGGTCTTTCGAGGTATGGGACGTTCCTGCCCACCATACGACCACATGCTCAGGATTTGAGTCTACCAGGTAACTACTCTACAGGTAATACACAACATTTTCCTAAAATGAACTATTTACTGGTCTAAAATCATGGCTATACAACAAATACAAATAAAGGACAAATTATATTTAATTCCCACAATTAAAATAGGGTTATCCTGTGAGCTTTCTTCTTAAAATAGTGCTACACTGCACTCAAATCTAATTCTAGCATCCTGTCAATGATATTTTCAGACTTCCATGGGTTTCCATAGTGTTCATCATGTGATACAATCTTAGTTAATGGGAGTATCATAACACAAAATCACATATCACATAAAAATGATATTAATAAAACATTATTCCGTTTCTTATGGCATTTACCTTGATTAGCATGAATTCATTATTTCTGCAATCATTAACAAATATTTGTTGTGTCGTGTGAATCATCTTCCTTCTTTCCATCCATATGAACGCTTTAAGAAAAGTGGTACTTATCCCTTCCAAAATAAACATGGATAGAATATTTTATAGTTTCACCATATAACGATTTTCTGGGTCTTGTCGGGCTTATCATCGTTACAAATGTGTCATGTTCTGGGAAAACACATACCCGTCTGCATAAATTAGCAGGAACTGGCAAATGCATTCTAAAGAAAGATGCCTACATTATTTTGGTTCAGGTTTCCTCCTCAGAGATTAACTGAGCCAAATATTATCTGATTTCTATGATCCCACAACGTATGTGAGTTGCAACACACCATTTAATTCAATTGGCATCATCATAATACTCATATCTTAATTGCATATTGAAATATCGAGATTCCTTAGTGTCCTATTGTGACTCTAATTTACAAGGGACCGGTCGACCGACCTTCCTCCCCCTCAGCAGGCAATAAAATTCGTTCAAGCTGGCTAGTCAAGATGGCTGCCGCAGAAGTAGTCTACAACCCCACCTCTCTCTCTGCTGTCAAGGTCAAGTTTGTTTACAATCGCAGTACTGGAGTTACGCTAAGTGTGGCTCCTAAATAATTGAGTCATTTAATTATTTAACACCTATCTTTATAGTGTTTTGGGCTCAACTGGTCCTTAATTAACATTCATGGCTGGGGATGGAACTCTAGTGATAGCCTTGCCGTTCTATGGTGACTACTAGTGGCTTTAGACGCGCATCATAGTGAAAATCCACGATTTTCACCAGCAGCTGTCAATAAAATATAAGGAAATCTGCGTTCCTAAACGACGAATATGATCCTTACCTCTCAGGGTAGGTCATTGATACACATGCTCACTGCGTCTCGACGGACGTCAATAGTGGCCATAATTCATGCAAGCGTTGGATACAGTCAGGCTCTGTCCAATTCGCTGCGAATAATACAGTATGCTCAAGGGCGATACTACTCGTAGATTTAGCCAACTTCTCACCTAACGCGCAAGCTATACTAGTTGGTTCCCGCAATTATCTTACGTAAATCACTGGATTCTACGTTAATCTGCGCGCTTACATGCGGCTCAAACAATACTTCACATAGATGACTCCATTATTAAGGCACCCGCGTTCTCTCTGTCATACCACTTAAGCCAAAGCTTTAAATAGCTCCTAACACAAATGTAATAAATTTACTGGCTTACTTTACTTTAATGGTCCTCAAACATAATCCTAAGGATTGATCATATCAAATATTCATTCATATTTCACTGACACTGAAAAAGCTCTCGTATTTCTCTATATTCCACGTTACTTCCTTACTGTTTACCAAAATACAGTATCTTTATATTAGACATGACACTATTTGAACATTATTTAGGCCAAAAATGCCTATTACTTTACTGTTGCCGACCCCAGGTTATTATTATTATTACTCATTTAACGTTACCGTTACATCCATCACTATTTTCGACCTAAATGGCCTTAAACAAATCACTTTCCAAGCCATATTTTATTCAAGACGAGTGGTGAAAACTCGTTCAGTAAGTGACTATTACATCTTATTCTCCAAGTGATAAATCGTTACATGGTGAACTATTTAGTTATAATGACATTTTAAAATGGGTACTCACTTTTTTCCTTTTTGCTGGATAGTGCCAGCGCTACCATGACGCTTGATTTAAGCCATCATGTTATCCTTTACACAACACTTAGATTCACACATTTTCCACCTGATAAACATACTTTTATCAGTGGCATCTTTCATTTCTACACACTGCATATTAATCACTATACACATGAACACTCTTAAATCACTATTACACAATTTATGTACACTTATCCACTACTTCACATGTTGATCCTTAAATCGGACTTCTCCTACGCCTGATCTCAGAGATGCGATGCAATTATGACAACCGCTGGTCTACGTGAAAATCTAACAGCGTTTTACGGACGTTCGATCCTCGTTCCCTGCAATCTTGTTCAGCTCACTATCCAGATTAGGTGGCAATGATTTCCAAGCTCCCATCATTGTAGTGATTCTGATGATAATGTCATATACAATTCTGACAATACCTCCTGGTATAAGAACTGTTCAAAAACATTATAAGTTCCTTTTTCGCTGTGGCGAATTTATATTTGCGTCAGATAATAGATAAATATCTGTATTAATTTACTTTCGACGTGCTTCATGACTACTTATGAAGCTTATAACTTGCTTCTATTGTTCTTCAACGGCGGAGCGTTGATACTTTAACATTTGGCATGCTTACTGGCAGCGTCTTAGTTACGTGTATACTGTAGAACAACAACTTAACAACTTGAGGTGACCTGAGATGACTGACTTGATGTGAGCTGCTCTCCCTTATAAAGGTTTCTCGTACAAAATAGTCCACTGGACACATGAGAGCGACTCCTTTCTTGAAATAATACCTCTTCAGCCGAAATGACATGTACATCTTGTTTATTTAGGTGTGGAGGTTTCAAAAACATTCGCGTGCCGGCGATCGCTTCGGCCAATTAATTACAATTAATTGCCTTAGTTCAGCGCGTCAGGACGCTACTGTGGTGGTTCCCCGTTGGCTGGTCACAAAATCACTGCTCTCGAGCGTAAGCTAGGTTATAATTCGTTCATTTGGAGATATAGGCATTAATTTAGGTGAAAAAAACATTCCTAAATTACCTCTCCGTGAATATATTCACCTGGGTGTATATTTCAATGCATTTCAATACTCCACTTGGCTGTAATTAATTAATTTCCGTGGGCCATCATCCCTACTCTAAGTTTCATCGTTGTCAAGCGGTGAATACCCGGGTCATTAATTTTGAGCTGTCTCTCCGCTCCAGACGTAAATAGTGCGCTCGGCGCCTAAGTTCTCCGCCCACTTGCTAAGGGTAATTTGTAAAACTTCAAACTGGCCTCCTCTCATTCTCGTATGCTCTGAAAATGTATATTTCCTTGCATTTGGCTATAATTCTTCCTCTTAAATTGCTATGATATTCACATATAGATCGTGAAATCACGCTACATTATTATATGTCAGTATACCTCTCATTGCTCTTTGGGTTCCCTATAATTGCTCCCCCTCAGAGATCAATGGTTCGACTCTAGGCATAACCGTGTGCCTGGTCTTCTATGATGAGACCCGAGTTCGATGCCAGACTGCCGTGACTGATTGGGCACAGTACAGAGGTAGCACTAGTAAAGGGCACCTCAGTGTCATGTTTTATATCACCGCCATCTTGACTGGAACGTAATGGCGGCCACACGAATGTTCAAAGCTTAAATCAAATTACGATTAACCTAATCATCCGATCTCTACCAAATTTTGCAACAACATACCTTTATGGAGGGAGCATCCTTTGACTAATCTAATAGGTTATTAGCCTAATAGTTTGCGGATGGCGGCCATCTTTATGTCAAAATTTATTCCCCCTATTAATTCGAACACGGTGGAACCGAATGGAACGAAATTTGGTACAGAGGTAGCACTAGCAAAGGGCACCTCAGTGTCATGTTTTATATCGCCGCCATCTTGACTGGAACGTAATGGCGGCCACACGAATGTTCAAAGCTTAAATCAAATTACGATTAACCTAATCATCCGATCTCTACCAAATTTTGCAACTACATACTGAACCCATGGGCCATAGGGTCCATGACGGTCGAACCCATGTCCTTAAGGAAGAAATGAAAGAAACGTATAGTTTCTTAAAGGAACGGAGAGAGATTTTAAGCCAGGATTATAGCTTAACATTGTGCAAGCGACTAGGGACAGATGTTCCTTAGATGAGATCACCCCACTCGACATTCAAGAGAGGGCTGGTCACGAGTATTAATAACTGAATGGAAATTTCCACCGTGATAGACAAGGAAGCCTGAATCGGAATTCAAGCTGACGTTGCTGGAAATTGACAACGCCGCTTATGCACCAGAAGATGAATAATTAAAATTAACACGTTTACGAGCATAATAATGAGTAAACAAACACAGTACAGTGAATCATTTTGAATGAGAGATTTTTCAGTAAAAAGAAACCATTTAATAATTGTGCAGAAAAAAACTGCCGACGTAAGACGACGTCATTGGGGAATTACCTAAGCCTCTGTGGAGGGGAGAGAGCAAAAGGAATGCAACACCCACACAATTGAGGACGAGAAATTAATTAATATCTCCGAATTGCACGATCGATTCTTAGGTGCAATAAGATCATTTGACATTGAGAAGACGAGCTTTCGGACGGTATAATTTTTATATTTGTGGCACCATTATTTTAGAAGTTGACCACAGGAAAGGCTAGAGTCTTATTTTTTTTGTAGTAAAACAGTGTAAAGCTTCGGGCGTTTCCAAGCCAATCATGCAGTCTTGAACAGCCCGAGGGGTGTTGCCACGCATCACGCAGTACGAATCCGTCCAGGAGGACGTGAAGTTATATCAGCACATGCAGTCCTACGAGCACTCCGTGAGGGGAAGTGCTGCTCCACGACGTAGAAGTAGTCATTCCGACAGTCCGTGAGGGGACGTAATTCTGCGTTACATCGAAAACAGCTACCAGTACTCCTTGAGGGGAGAAACGCTGTGTTACACCGTAGAAGTAAGATCTGATAGCCACAGGCGTCACAGTATTAACGACTTGCTTGCCTCCATAGGAGTGGTCAAGACGAAATTTTAAAGTATCGCCGTAGTGAAATATTAGGAAAATCCTAATTATAGGATTTAGGCCCGACTGTATACAAGTTAAAGTGAAAATTCGTAAGATATAGTCAGAGCAGGCCGCGAACATCGGACTTAAAGGCGATAGGTCGTTAAATGTACGAACGAATAGATCATAACGTACGGAAGTATCGTACCAGACAGATAAACTGTTATTTAAATTAAAGAAACCTAAAAGGGAAGAACAGAATAATAAAACAGTTCAAATAAAGACGATAGGAGACTATAAACATTATCTCCAGAAAGCAGGCGAACTATTCTAAAAATACTAGAATTGAGAAGTGCTAGCTGCTATAAACTGAATCTATATGTCTTAGAGGAGACCTCGATCCGTATAGACTTTCGTTAGGATCGATAGACAAAGAAGCCGTTCAAGCTAGATAAATAGCCGGTTATCCAGGATAGGAGTAGCAGAATTGGACTCCAGGGAACAGTAGATGTTTCGAGACTTTCGCATTCTGCAGGATAGGAAGCCGACATCGAATAAATTTCACCCTTGGAAACGGGAATTTAAGAAGATCACGTGTGATAGGCTCAGAAATACGGCCTAGTGATCGAGAATTGTGAAGTGTAAAATAATCAAGATTGTGTGTTAAATTAATATTTTTAGTGTTTATTATGTGTTCCAAGGGAACACATCAGTATATAAAAATGTCGTCAATGTTAAGTGTTTTAAATGTATATCAAAAAGTGTTTTTAAGTAAGATGAATTCCTTTAATATGGAGTAAAAAGTTCAAAGTGGGCCCAAAAATGAAGCGCCGCACCAGATTAAAGATCATGGGATGATCTGGAAACATGTGAGTACTACATTCATTTTATTTTGGTGTCAGAAATTGATTGTGTACAAACCCACCGGAGTTTTTGAGTGAAAGGGATGTGTTTAAATAAATAAATACTGAATAATCAAGAACACGGTCTGAACAATAATAAAATAAATTGAGAAATTATAAATAATTATGTGAAGAATAAATCCCGTAGAGGAAATATGTGAATAAAGGGTTAATGTATTTAACAAATGTCATAAGAGCAAGCGAAATATCATTAATTATCATGAAAGATATTGAAATAAAGTAAAGTTGAGATATGAAAGAAATAGCTTTTGAGCTTGTCTAAAGAATAAAGATAATAATAATAATTAAATATGGAAATGTTAAATAAAAATCAAATAAATTGATATGAATATAAGAACGTTAAGCCTTAACGTATGTGTAAGATATGATGTTCAATGGAATATTTTAAAACAGGGAGCGATTTATCGATAACGGAAAGATTAATATGTGAATTAAAATAATATGAATTGTTACTAAAGAGATTTTATCAGTTCTTGGGAAGACATTTTCGGCTTAAAATAATGCATAGCGCATAATGAGCGCAAATATAATATTAAAGTGTCACGCTAGGAACGCGTAGTGGTTAAAATACTTGGTACATTACTTATGGAGGGTAGTTGATTGCAGTGAATTGATAATTGTATAAGTCCTCTATTTGTGACATAGTATCACGAGGCATTGTGTATGTATTTAAAAAGGGAGCTAAAATATGGTATTATTGAGCGTATGTCATATGGGCCACGGCCGACTCTAAATCGCATTTTGTATAAGTCCTCTATAAGGGATTGGTTCCCGAGGCACATGAAGAGATTCGAATGCAGGATCTTCTTATGATAAAAAGCCCCTGTAATTCTCCGTCGTCGTATGTGTATTAATCTTCCCAATCAATGAGGACCCTCTCATAATTAATAAATGCCAAGGATACGAAAATGGTCTGTGAACCAAAGAAATGTTGTTTGAATGTTACGGTACAGTAAAGCCCGGTCTCCCCAGAACTGGATATAATGGGAAGGTTTGTTTTGAAAGCCTTGGAAATAGCTACTAACGTTGGGTCAGACAGGGAGTCGCCGTCACCCTACGTGGTCATAAATCGCACCCCAAGTAGTAGAGTCTAGCTCTCTTAAAGCGAGGGGAACAGAGACCGTCTCGTAAGCTGTTATAAAGAGAAATGAATACACCAGGAGTGTTTAAAGTTGTTAACGACCCGGGCGTTGAACCGAGGTCCTTATAGATGGATATTTCGTTTGCCGGTTCAGATCGTAGTTTCTTATATGATAATGGTCTATTAAGACATAAGAGATAAATAACAATCCCTATTGTAATGATGTAAGGACGTGGGATTCCACGAATTGATTGAAGGCAACTGAGTTCGGGAGTAACTATAGTTTTTTGACTGTGTCAAGTACCTTCACGCTCTGGAGTACACAATTGATTTTCTGATTACCTTAATATATTTGTGAAATAAAGAGAGATGATAACAACTGAATGTGTGGACATGCCCAAAATATTGAGTTAGATAATTAACCTAGATTTTTAAATATAATTATATATTTGTTTTTGAGAAATAAGAAAATATAAAGGATAGTGTGAGGTGTACATGAATGACACCTTAATAATGTAAATGCATGGAGCCCAAGAGCTCGGGGTTATGTAAACTTAATGTTAGTGCTTTATGGGAGTGAGACTAAGTAAGAATTGTTGGTTTATGTGGAAACCACATGTTTTGAATACAATATTTGTTTATATTTGTGATCCCTTGTTCATTTGGAACAAGCAGTTGATTGTTGGGTCAGTAATTAAATTGTTAAAATGTTTGTAGCGCCATTAATTTTATTAATTAAATGTGTTTAAATAGGAGTTGATTTTGTTGTTATTTTTGCAAGTGTATCCTCTAATTAATCCAAAATATGTGGGTCACAGAGTGGGGGAACTTACCACTGCCCGAAATCCCGAATTGAGCTACGCTGGTATACTGTGATTGGCATATTTCTTGCTAAATGGGCACATGGGGATATATAAATAATGTGCTGGATTAATAACTAGAGGAACACTTAAGTCGGTCATATCATGTAAAATTAAAGTAATGATAGGAAATGCTACAACGTAAAATATTAACTGACCGCATGGGTCCCTGGAAACTCATACCGAGCAGCCCTGAATATATTATAGTATATAAACCCCCTAGCAAATCACTACTCTTTTTGGCGCCCAGTACGCAGGGATGAGTTTTCTTAGGGAAAACCCGACTTTTTCTCGAAAAATCAAAATTTTCATTTTTTTTTTGAAAAAAATGGTTTTTCGAAAGTTTGAATTTTAAATACTTCCATAAAGGTTTTATGAAATTGAATAAAAGTATCAAAAGGGTACGTTGTAAGTGAATACCCGTACCAAAGTAATATTTTAAAGAAATTGGGACACACGGATTCAGAGTATCATCTCTCAAGCATGTACTAGTGTGGTGGCATTTGTGGCCCACTGTATTCTCATAAGATGGCATTTAGTGAAGAGATGCAACGGCTCTGGGAGGCCATAAACAATAAGTTGGATAGCCAACAGACTGAAAATAAAGAAGGGTTAGGAGCTATAAACAATACATTGAGTCTCCAAAAGAATGAAAATAACAAAGTGTTCGAATCCATAAATGAAAGTTTGGAGTCAATAAAAACTGATAGTGCTAACATGGGGATTAAATTAGAAGCTATCGGAGTTAAAAGTAATACCATGGAAACTAAGTTAGAAGCTATCGAGGCTAACTGTGTAACAATGAACAATGAAGTAAAGGCTGAGATAGATAAAATAAATAACAAGTTTCAAGGTTTTGACACTACGTTTGGAGACAAGTTAAGTGAAATTAAAAAGGAAAATGAAGGATTTCATTCAGGATTGCAAGTCCAAATAAAGACTATGAACAAAAATATGGTAGATTCCCAAAATACATGTCAAGAAAATTTTAAAATTTTAGAAACTAAATTAGTTAACATAGAAACAAAGGGTGATGATTGTGAAAAGAAACTTGTAACCCAGATCCAAGGTGTGCAGGAAAAGTTAGAAGCTCAGATAAGATCTAACAGCGATATTTGTGAGGCATCCCGGGATGAAATAAAACAAAGCGTGAATAAGCTAGGAGATAGATTTGAAGGGGTTGAGGAGAAAGTAGGGACCCTCGAGAACAAAATCAGTGCAGTTCAGACTGAAGTAACTGAGATGAAAAATCAAAATATAAAGGATGTTAAGGGGATGAAAGATCAGATCGAGCTGTTTACCGGGCAGGTAGATGATAACTTAAAGAAGTATGAGGGTGAAATAAATCGAAGATTAGGTATCTACGAGGGGCATCTCCAGGGTGAAAGAAAACAACGAGAGGACGAAAATAAGGATAACACCCATAAAATAAATGAAATAAGTCAGGGTATTAATGAGGTTCAGGAAACCATCGGAACATTAAAGGATCACGTAGGAAAAACTAATAAGGAAGTAAATCAGGTCCAAGATGAAATGATGAAATTGTATAAGAGTCAAGAGAAAACTGAGGGAAAGCTTGAAGGAATTAAAGTAGATATCGTTAAAGGACGAAAAGAAGTGGAGAAGCAAATAAAGGAGATACGAGAGGGCCTGGAGACCATAGGTGACATTAAGCCAGAAATTATAGACCAAAGGGTCATGATCTTTAAGAAAGAGGTAGAAGAAAAACTAAATGAATTCAGGGATAGTTACAGGGATGAGAAATTCCAATCCAAAAAGGTAGAGGAAGATATTAAAAGGAATCAAGAAAGAATTCAGAATGAATTAAGATCCCGATTGGAGAGGACTGAACATAAGAACAGTCAAATGGAAATCCAACTCATGGCAAATGAAGAAAGTGCCCGAAGAGAAAGGAAGTTAGAATTCGAAAATCAGGAGGAGTTTCCAAAGACAGGATGGGTAGATTCCCGTGAACAAGTCACAGATACGGAGAGGGACTTAGGAGGGGAGAGCCCTTATAAGAACCCAGGATATCCAATGGCGATGTCAACCCCGTACACGAATCAGACAAATGGCCAAATAATAAACATTATTAAATCCAATGACGATAGACCAGTAAAGTTTACGGGTAATAACATGTCTATTACTCCAAAATACTGGCTAAAAGAAGTGGCAGAGTATCTAAATGAAATGAAGATTCCTCAGGATCGGAGACTGAGAGCTATTGAAAAGCTGTTGGCAGGTGATTGTCTCACCTGGTTCAGAAGCTTCAGATACACTTTTGATACGGTGGAAGGCTTTAGGGAAGCATTTTTAAAGCGATATTGGGCAGCAGATGTCCAAGAAAATTTAAGGCTAGATCTATACTCTAGGAAGTACAGCACCAATGCACCTACGAAATACTCGGAATTTTTCACCGCTCAGCTGTGTAAATTCCGCGAACTGGATATTGCTCCGGCAGAAAACGACCTGTGTGCCGCCATTGCAAGACAGCTTCCATATGAGATTCAGAGGCTGCTAATCTCATCCAAAGCCAGAAGTGCTGTGGAAGTGGAAAGTGTATTACGTCAGTTAGATATGACAACTTCGCACGTAACACCTCGGCATCAAAGACAAACTGAGCAAGTACACATGGCCAGCAGTCAGGAAACTGGAGAAAAACCAGTGACCAGGAATCAGTCCACCAGTACGGATACTCAAGGACGAGATCGAGAGTATGGGCACCAGGAGCCTAGAAGGATACAGCCATATTACAGGGGAGGATATCGAGGAAGAAATCCTAGAACGACGGGTTATAGGCAACAGGAAAGCCGACCCTATAACAATAACCAGCAAAGGCCGGACAACAGAAAGAAATGGGAGAATTATCCCAGGAGGAATGTAAGGCCAGACGATAGGGATGATGAATATCGGGCCGAAATAGAAGAAAGATATCAGGAGAGTCTTCGTTATATGAATGAAAGACCAGATGAACCTGATAGGCAAAAAGTCCGTTGGAGTGAGGCAATCAAGAACCGGAAATCACCCGACCGACTAGACGGAGCTCAAAGCTTGGAACTACAAGCTCAGCTAAAGAATGAGGGAAAAGGGAGCCCTCAGGATAAAAAAAAACTCCAAATTTAAATTGTCAAAGGTGGAAACATACCAGGAGCTGGGAGGAGGTAGAAATTGTAAATTGGATAGCCAGACCAGATGAACTAATTAACGAGGATGTGGAAGGAATCCCACCTGTTAAAAGAGAACTACCTATAATTATGCTTAGGATAGAAGGATTACTGGTCAGAGCATTGATTGATACTGGATCCACAATAAGTCTAATTACACAAACCCTGTTAAATGAATTGGAAACAAGGGGCCGAGTACTAAAGATTCCCACATCAAGTGTAAAGATTAAGGGAATTATCCCTGAAAAATCTTTGACATGTAAATTTCAGGTATACATTGATTTAATCATGGGTAACGCTGAAATTTCGCAGTGCTTTTTGCTGGTAAATCAATTACCGTATAATGTCATATTAGGTATTGATTTTATCCGTGAGAACAAGGTCATTATAGACCTAGCGCAAAATTGCATTAGAATTCAAAGAGAGGATGTGGATGAGCAAAACATTAACCTACAGGATCAGGAGCGAAAAAAGCAGAACAGGTAGGCATATGGAAGAAGTGATTGAGGAAGATTATAAGGACATAGAAAGGATATTTGAAGTCCTCAACATAGAACTCGAAGATAATGTGGAAAATGAGTTCGAGACCAACCTGTCAGGAAAAGTGGAGAAAGCTAAAGTCAGCCTCGAAATTAAGGAACAGTTAAAGAAATTATTATTGGATTATAGGGACGTATTTGATTCCAAGCCAGGGAAGATTGAAAATTTTAAATACGCGTTCCAAGTCAACGATTGGGCACCGTTCAAACAAAAACCATACCCGGTTGCGGAAAAACATTACCCACAAACCAAGAAAACACTGCAGGAGATGATGAATGCAGGTGTTATAGAAAAGATGGCGACACCATATGTTAGTCCATTAGTGATTGTGAGTAAACCGGATGGCTCAGTAAGGGTGTGTTTAGATGCCAGAAATCTAAATGCAAAAATCATACCAGAAAATGATTCGGCACCACCCATAAAAGAAATACTGAGGAAATTTAAAGGCAAGAAGATTTTTACAAATATTGACATGACTTCTTCGTATCATCACCTCGAACTGGAAGAGAAAACCAGCTTGTTGACTGGATTTCAGTTCGATCAACAAACATACTGCTTTAGAAGATGTCCGTTTGGATTAAAGACTGCAGGATCCGCATTAATAAGAGCGCTTGATCGAAACCTGTCAGAGGAAGTGAAAGATTGCACTATCCGATACGTAGATGACATTTTGCTTACCTCGGAGAACATTGAGGAACATTTAGAAAATTTGAAGAAATTATTAGAAGACCTAAGAAGGGCAAATTTTAAGATAAATTTAAAGAAATCGAACTTCTGTCAAAGGCAAGTGACATTTTTAGGGCATGTGATTGACAAGGATGGTGTTAAACCAACTCCATGCAAATTGGAATCGATAAGGGATTTTCCAAGGCCTTTGAAAGTGAAGAACGTTCGCCAGTTTTTGGGATTGATTGGGTTCTTCTCAGGACATTGTCCATCATACACCAAAACTGTTGCACCACTACAGGACCTTCTGAAGAAGGGGGGCAAGTGGAAATGGACGGAGGAAGCAGAAAAAGCATTCGTGGAAGCTAAGGAAATGCTCTTAAATTACGAGAAGCTAGGATATCCTGATTTTAATCAGAGATTTATCATTCAGACAGACGCATCCCAGATTGGAATAGGGGCAATGCTATATCAGGAGAACCCGGAAAACCCTGATAAGAAGAACTATCTAGCTTTCACAAGTAGGAGACTGAAACCACACGAGAAAAATTATACGATCAGCGAGATCGAGCTGTTAGCGATATTGCACGCGTTGCAATATTGGCGTAAGATCGTATATGGGTTTCAGGTCATTCTAAGGACGGATCATAAAGCCTTAACCTTTCTGATGAAGACTGATTTATCCAGTCAAAGGTTGATGCGTTGGGCTTTATATATTCAACAATTTGATGTCAAGATAGAGTACTGCCCAGGAAAGGAAAACATAGTTCCAGACTACTTAAGTAGACAGCCGGAGTCCATAGAAGAGGAAGTAATGGCTATAGATTTGGAAGACAGGGATCAGCGTACTCTTAATGAGTTAAGAAGCATTAGTCAAAGGCAACGGGAGGATCCATGGATGAACATGCTCATATCATTCCTTGAGGGAAGCTTGATAAGAGGAACACCAGCGTACACGGAAGCTGAGAAGATAGCACAGGACTACACGTTTTATAATGGGTTATTATATAAGTTTGTGGACTCTGACCATACGAAATTAAGGATTGTTGTACCTGCAATTTTGCAGAGGAAAATAGTATGGTTAGCCCATAGATCGTTCGGACATATGGGAGTCGACAAAACAGTCTCGATGCTGAAAGAAGCATTTATATGGCCGAGACTGAGAGAAACTGTAAGGGACACGCTAAAGACATGTGATTTATGTCAAAGGATCAAACCTAATGCATTTCTGATGAGACAGAAGCCTATACCATTGTTGCCCGAAAGGCCCGGCCAAATCATATCTATTGATAACTTCGGACCTTTGCCAAAGGCAAGAAGAGGAAATCGACACATAATGGTGGCTATGGATGTCTTCACTAAAATGGTTGTCCTTGCTCCCATACAGAAGACTAGTACCAAACAGGTGTTAAAACGACTGAAAGAAAAAGTGATACCGATTCTGGGGAAACCTGAGAATTTGTTGTCGGATCACGGCAGTGGTTTCACCAGTGTAGAGTTCAGACGAGAATTAGAAAGACTTGGAATACGTCAAATTTTGTCAAGTATTCGCCATCCTGAGGCAAACCCTGTAGAGAGAGAGTTATGAGAGAAACGGCCAAGTATTGTAGAATATACTGTGCCGAAGAAAATTGGAAGTGGATAGATATTTTGGATATTATTGAATTTTGTATAAATAATACAATCCATGAATCCACAGGAGAGATACCCATAACGTTACATCGGAATGAGCAACCAGAAAGACCTTGGAATCTGGTAATTCCTAGGCCAGCAGACGCTCAGCCGGGAAGAGATGTACGAATTAGGAGAGCCTTTGAGCATCTAAAAGCTCAAGCCGACAGGAGGCAGAGAAGAAATAGGCATAAGAGGTATCATCGACCATTATTAGCAGGAGAAATGGTGTTAGTGAAAAGACCAGCCATTTCGGATCCAGGGAACCGTGTGTATAAGAAGTTCCAGAAAATGTACCACGGACCATACCAGATAATCAGAGATTTGAGGAATAACGCATATAGAATTCGGCACTGTGAAACGGATCACGAAGTGACCATGAATTCAGCAAATTTGAAATTATATTACCCTCCCGAAGATTTTGATGAAGAAAATGAACAAGCCCTGGTCATGGAAACATTTAGAGATGAATCCGCTTTTGACATAAACAAGAATAAGGAAGAAATAGAAAATAGAGCTCAAGCATTCGAGTGCGAATGCGAATTGGAGAAGGTATATTGGGAAATTAAAGAAATAATTGAATTTATTGAAGAAGAAAATTCCAATTTAAGAAAAGAAAATGATGAAATAAGGAAACGGGTAGGGATAGACCAAACCCGTAAGGGATAATGAGGTTCTGGGAACTTAAAGTCCAGACAAATAAAGAAAGAAAGAAAGGGTAGGGACAGAGCATACCCGACCTACACAATTACCGGATACGACTTAAAAGAAGTAAAAACAACAGTAAATACGGATGACGTTATGATGGCTTCGACGAATAAAGAAATACAAAATTAAATTGAAATAAATTTCCTCAAAATTTTCGAAAATTTATTTACCTAAGGAGGGGAGAGATGAACCCATGGGCCATAGGGTCCATGACGGTCGAACCCATGTCCTTAAGGAAGAAATGAAAGAAACGTATAGTTTCTTAAAGGAACGGAGAGAGATTTTAAGCCAGGATTATAGCTTAACATTGTGCAAGCGACTAGGGACAGATGTTCCTTAGATGAGATCACCCCACTCGACATTCAAGAGAGGGCTGGTCACGAGTATTAATAACTGAATGGAAATTTCCACCGTGATAGACAAGGAAGCCTGAATCGGAATTCAAGCTGACGTTGCTGGAAATTGACAACGCCGCTTATGCACCAGAAGATGAATAATTAAAATTAACACGTTTACGAGCATAATAATGAGTAAACAAGCACAGTACAGTGAATCATTTTGAATGAGAGATTTTTCAGTAAAAAGAAACCATTTAATAATTGTGCAGAAAAAAACTGCCGACGTAAGACGACGTCATTGGGGAATTACCTAAGCCTCTGTGGAGGGGAGAGAGCAAAAGGAATGCAACACCCACACAATTGAGGACGAGAAATTAATTAATATCTCCGAATTGCACGATCGATTCTTAGGTGCAATAAGATCATTTGACATTGAGAAGACGAGCTTTCGGACGGTATAATTTTTATATTTGTGGCACCATTATTTTAGAAGTTGACCACAGGAAAGGCTAGAGTCTTATTTTTTTGTAGTAAAACAGTATAAAGCTTCGGGCGTTTCCAAGCCAATCATGCAGTATTGAACAGCCCGAGGGGTGTTGCCACGCATCACGCAGTACGAATCCGTCCAGGAGGACGTGAAGTTATATCAGCACATGCAGTCCTACGAGCACTCCGTGAGGGGAAGTGCTGCTCCACGACGTAGAAGTAGTCATTCCGACAGTCCGTGAGGGGACGTAATTCTGCGTTACATCGAAAACAGCTACCAGTACTCCTTGAGGGGAGAAACGCTGTGTTACACCGTAGAAGTAAGATCTGATAGCCACAGGCGTCACAGTATTAACGACTTGCTTGCCTCCATAGGAGTGGTCAAGACGAAATTTTAAAGTATCGCCGTAGTGAAATATTAGGAAAATCCTAATTATAGGATTTAGGCCCGACTGTATACAAGTTAAAGTGAAAATTCGTAAGATATAGTCAGAGCAGGCCGCGAACATCGGACTTAAAGGCGATAGGTCGTTAAATGTACGAACGAATAGATCATAACGTACGGAAGTATCGTACCAGACAGATAAACTGTTATTTAAATTAAAGAAACCTAAAAGGGAAGAACAGAATAATAAAACAGTTCAAATAAAGACGATAGGAGACTATAAACATTATCTCCAGAAAGCAGGCGAACTATTCTAAAAATACTAGAATTGAGAAGTGCTAGCTGCTATAAACTGAATCTATATGTCTTAGAGGAGACCTCGATCCGTATAGACTTTCGTTAGGATCGATAGACAAAGAAGCCGTTCAAGCTAGATAAATAGCCGGTTATCCAGGATAGGAGTAGCAGAATTGGACTCCAGGGAACAGTAGATGTTTCGAGACTTTCGCATTCTGCAGGATAGGAAGCCGACATCGAATAAATTTCACCCTTGGAAACGGGAATTTAAGAAGATCACGTGTGATAGGCTCAGAAATACGGCCTAGTGATCGAGAATTGTGAAGTGTAAAATAATCAAGATTGTGTGTTAAATTAATATTTTTAGTGTTTATTATGTGTTCCAAGGGAACACATCAGTATATAAAAATGTCGTCAATGTTAAGTGTTTTAAATGTATATCAAAAAGTGTTTTTAAGTAAGATGAATTCCTTTAATATGGAGTAAAAAGTTCAAAGTGGGCCCAAAAATGAAGCGCCGCACCAGATTAAAGATCATGGGATGATCTGGAAACATGTGAGTACTAAATTCATTTTATTTTGGTGTCAGAAATTGATTGTGTACAAACCCACCGGAGTTTTTGAGTGAAAGGGATGTGTTTAAATAAATAAATACTGAATAATCAAGAACACGGTCTGAACAATAATAAAATAAATTGAGAAATTATAAATAATTATGTGAAGAATAAATCCCGTAGAGGAAATATGTGAATAAAGGGTTAATGTATTTAACAAATGTCATAAGAGCAAGCGAAATATCATTAATTATCATGAAAGATATTGAAATAAAGTAAAGTTGAGATATGAAAGAAATAGCTTTTGAGCTTGTCTAAAGAATAAAGATAATAATAATAATTAAATATGGAAATGTTAAATAAAAATCAAATAAATTGATATGAATATAAGAACGTTAAGCCTTAACGTATGTGTAAGATATGATGTTCAATGGAATATTTTAAAACAGGGAGCGATTTATCGATAACGGAAAGATTAATATGTGAATTAAAATAATATGAATTGTTACTAAAGAGATTTTATCAGTTCTTGGGAAGACATTTTCGGCTTAAAATAATGCATAGCGCATAATGAGCGCAAATATAATATTAAAGTGTCACGCTAGGAACGCGTAGTGGTTAAAATACTTGGTACATTACTTATGGAGGGTAGTTGATTGCAGTGAATTGATAATTGTATAAGTCCTCTATTTGTGACATAGTATCACGAGGCATTGTGTATGTATTTAAAAAGGGAGCTAAAATATGGTATTATTGAGCGTATGTCATATGGGCCACGGCCGACTCTAAATCGCATTTTGTATAAGTCCTCTATAAGGGATTGGTTCCCGAGGCACATGAAGAGATTCGAATGCAGGATCTTCTTATGATAAAAAGCCCCTGTAATTCTCCGTCGTCGTATGTGTATTAATCTTCCCAATCAATGAGGACCCTCTCATAATTAATAAATGCCAAGGATACGAAAATGGTCTGTGAACCAAAGAAATGTTGTTTGAATGTTACGGTACAGTAAAGCCCGGTCTCCCCAGAACTGGATATAATGGGAAGGTTTGTTTTGAAAGCCTTGGAAATAGCTACTAACGTTGGGTCAGACAGGGAGTCGCCGTCACCCTACGTGGTCATAAATCGCACCCCAAGTAGTAGAGTCTAGCTCTCTTAAAGCGAGGGGAACAGAGACCGTCTCGTAAGCTGTTATAAAGAGAAATGAATACACCAGGAGTGTTTAAAGTTGTTAACGACCCGGGCGTTGAACCGAGGTCCTTATAGATGGATATTTCGTTTGCCGGTTCAGATCGTAGTTTCTTATATGATAATGGTCTATTAAGACATAAGAGATAAATAACAATCCCTATTGTAATGATGTAAGGACGTGGGATTCCACTAGTTGATTGAAGGCAACTGAGTTCGGGAGTAACTATAGTTTTTTGACTGTGTCAAGTACCTTCACGCTCTGGAGTACACAATTGATTTTCTGATTACCTTAATATATTTGTGAAATAAAGAGAGATGATAACAACTGAATGTGTGGACATGCCCAAAATATTGAGTTAGATAATTAACCTAGATTTTTAAATATAATTATATATTTGTTTTTGAGAAATAAGAAAATATAAAGGATAGTGTGAGGTGTACATGAATGACACCTTAATAATGTAAATGCATGGAGCCCAAGAGCTCGGGGTTATGTAAACTTAATGTTAGTGCTTTATGGGAGTGAGACTAAGTAAGAATTGTTGGTTTATGTGGAAACCACAGGTTTTGAATACAATATTTGTTTATATTTGTGATCCCTTGTTCATTTGGAACAAGCAGTTGATTGTTGGGTCAGTAATTAAATTGTTAAAATGTTTGTAGCGCCATTAATTTTATTAATTAAATGTGTTTAAATAGGAGTTGATTTTGTTGTTATTTTTGCAAGTGTATCCTCTAATTAATCCAAAATATGTGGGTCACAGAGTGGGGGAACTTACCACTGCCCGAAATCCCGAATTGAGCTACGCTGGTATACTGTGATTGGCATATTTCTTGCTAAATGGGCACAATACCTTTATGGAGGGAGCATCCTTTGACCAATCTAATAGGTCATTCGCCTAATAGTTTGCGGATGGCGGCCATCTTTGTGTCAAAATCGATTCCCCTATTAATTCAAACACGGTGAAACCGAATGGAACGAAATTTGGTACAGAGATAGCACTAGCAAAGGGCATCTCAGTGTCATGATTTTTATCGGCGCCATATTGACAGAAACGTAATGGCGGCCACACAAATGTTTAAAGCTTAAATCAAATTACGACTAACATAACCATCCGATCTCTACCAAACTTTGCAACAACATACCTTTATGGAGGGAGCATCCTTTGACCAATCTAATAGGTCATTAGCCTAATAGTTTGCGGATGGCGGCCATCTTTATGTCAAAATTGATTCCCCCTATTAATTCGAACACGGTGGAACCGAATGAACGAAATTTGGTACAGAGGTAGCACTAGCAAAGGGCACCTCAGTGTCATGTTTTATATCGCCGCCATCTTGACGGAAACGTAATGGCGGCCACACAAATGTTCAAAGCTTAAATCAAATTACGATTAGCCTAATCATCCGATCTCTAGCAAATTTAGCAACAACATACCTTTATGGAGGGAGCATCCTTTGACCAAACTAATAGGTCATTAGCCAAATATTTTGCGGATGGCGGCCATCTTTGTGTGAAAATCGATTCCCCTTATCAATTCGAACACGGTGGAACCGAATGAACGAAATTTGGGACAGAGGTAGCACTAGCAAAGGGCACCTCAGTGTCATGTTTTATATCGCCGCCATCTTGACGGAAACGTAATCGCGGCCACCCAAATGTTAAAAGCTAAAATGTAATTACGACCAACCTAATCATTTGATCTCTACCAAATTTTGCAACAACATACCTATTTGTGGGAAGCATATTCTGACCAAACTGCAAGAACATCAGCCCAATAGTTTGCAGATGGTGGTCAGGTATGAGTGCAAATCGATTCCCCTATCAATTCAAACACGGTGAAACCGAATTTAACGAAATTTGGTACAGAGGTAGCACTAGCAAAGGTCACCTCATATTCATGTTTAATATCCCTATAGCACGTTGTAT